>JAJPCS010000239.1:2449710-2513952 GCA_021164005.1 Willisornis vidua nigrigula | reverse complement strand
TACTGCTTCAAGCCGTCTCGCTGCTGCTGCCTGCCCGGTACTGCTTCTGGCCGTCTCGCTGCTGCTGCTGCCTGCCCGGTACTGCTTCTGGCCCCTCACTGCTGCTGCCTGCCCTGGACTGCTTTTGGCCACTCATGTTTCTGCTTTCTTGGACAAGGAACACAGAGGGAAGAGACAGAGTTCATCTGAGAGCTCACCACTCGTCTGTCTCGCTGGAGAGGGACTGGAAACTCACTCCGCAGCCAGCCGGACTGTGACACTGACACTGCCTAAGTATAACTTTCCTCCCGGAGGAAAACCTGCTGGGTATTGTTGTTGTTTTGTTTTTTTTTTTTTCTCTCTCTTGTGGTGTTGGGGAAGCAGTTTGCACTATTCTGTTTACATATATATATATATATATATGTATAGCAGTTAAAAACACCTATCCTTCTTGTATTAAAAGTTCCTTTTCTTAAATTTGATAAAGAGTGGCGTGATTATTGTGGAGAAGACCCCCTCCCCCGCTTGTGGGTAAACATTTTGGTTTTTCCCCCTCAAACCAAGACAGTGATCTTTTGTCTCTATTTGTCAGTACTCTAAAGCAATACTTTTTTTTTGCTACAATGTAATTCTGAGATGCAGAGCGTTTTAGGTTTCAATCCTATGAAGACTCCTTGGAGGCTACAAAGCACATGTTGATCCTTATTCTCTAATTTGCTGCCAAAATGCAATTATCTGACGTTTTTAAGTGTGCTGGTGGCAGTGTAGAGAGAAAAGGAAAATTTGATAGCCCAAGAATAAATTCATTGCAAGGCATTCACCTCTTGCCCAAAGAAGCTGTAAATGTGTCATATCTAGAACATTTTTAGCATCCTCTGAAGGAGCAGACTGTGATTTACCATGAATACTACCTTAATTAATAAAACTCAAATCACTGAATGCAATGTTTTCATTTTGCTGGGTACTTGTGAGGGTGGTCTACTGGAAAAGGAAGTCATAATTTTCTGCTGAAGTGAACAAAGTAAATGTGGTGGTTACGTGTGAAGTGTGTCAGAATGCTGAAATGCCAGACTGCTCCATCAACATGACCCTCTGGTAAAAATGCATACCAGATTCAGGATAACTGTGCTGTATGGGAATCAGTTGTCTACACCTCTTAGTTTATTTCAGCACAATGTAAAATTAAATTTTAAAAGAAATGTGGTTCAGTGGATTTTCTCTTAACTCTGTTTCATGTGATTTTTAATTTCCTTTTCTTTCCAGTCACTGTCACCAGAAGTTTATCAGCATTATGTTTTCAACTCTGGATGATTAAATCTGGAATTCAAGTCTCAACTAGAAAATTGAGTGATTTCAGAGCTTTATGTAGTCCATAAGTCACATGGAAAAGTGTAACTATTTATACATTGAAAGTAACAAAATTTCTTTTGATTTGCTTCCAAAGTAGATCATGTGAAAGATCTATTTTAGTTTCAGAGCCTTTCCATTTTTGAGTCACTGAAAAAAGCATCAACACAAGGGATAAGCTTTGATCACATGCCTACCTTCCATGTCCTTTTAGCAATGCCCAGCCTTCTTCAAGAAGTCCTATCAAACTAAGAAAAACTGAAACATTTTGTCATAGAGTGCACTATCACTATGAACACCCCCAAATGTGTGGGTTTTTTCAAACTTTTTGTGCTATTGTTGCACGGGCAGTAACTCATGTGCTCTGCTGCATGAATTTCTTACAAGTGTGTGTTATTGTTACATATAAAAAAAAGGTACCACTCAATAAGCAATTTATCATATTAGTTAAATGCACTGGCCTATCTGTACACAGCATCTGAGAAAATACACTTAAAATACTTTGAACTTATGAAGAAAGACATCTGGAACTCCTCATGGCTGCATTATATTATACATTGTTTCCATCTTTTTTTCCTAATGTGTGAGCCCATGATGGATTAAGTTGTGGAGAGTTATTCTCCTTGAATAAAAAAAAGCCTGCACACTATCATCACTTATTTAAATTGAAACTATTGCCTGTACAGTACTCCCAAACCCAGTAACATTAGACAGTGGGCAGGCAGTTGCAAGCAAATGAGATGCAGTAGTTAATGAGTTAGAACTTATCGGGTAGGCCATAGAAATTAATGACAATATGCTTGTTCTTTACCTATTCCATGAGGAATAAGATGTTACATTTCATTTACATGTGAAGGAAGCAAGAGTTGTGCACCTGGTTATTTAACATGTCTTGGTCTTTTTAAACCAGGGTACCAGTCCTGTAATGTGAGGGAATGCCCATAAAGGGATCGATCTTCATATTACTCAGTTCTGCTGAGCGTGTGTAACATCAGCTAAAAAAAGCCATGCTGTCCAAAGGAATGCTCAAGTCCTGCATTTGTTTAAAATTTGGCCTTGTGCTCAGAGATGTTTACTGAAATAAAACATTGAAGATGACACAATTCCTATCTCAAAGAGCCCCCTAAAATCTAAAGCAAAACTGTGTAAAATAAAACCAGTGTTGTTTCTGGCTCCCTTATCAGGAGTGGGTCTAGCAGTTATAAAACATGGCCCTCTATATAGTGTAATACAACATACGTTAGACTATTCTTTACCAGTAGCGTCAGCTAGGACTAGAAAAACTTTTAAAAATTAAAATATTTAACAGATTTATGTGTGTATATATATACATGTGTGTATATATTCATTTTTCTCTGTGTTTGCATAAATGTGTATATATAGTTATACAGAGAGATATATCCAATGAGGTACATACGGACACACATACTGTGCACTTCAGAAACTCATATATTAATAAGCTAGTAAATTGCCATTGCAGCTCTTAACTAGGAGATGCAATTTAGGTGCATCTTGTTCTTGTTTTTACACTGGATTTGGACACTCCCTTTGAACCTTCTCTTCTCTGGTGCTCTTTGGGTTGCAAACTGTGCATAATTTTGAAATGAAAAGTGGCAGAATAGGAGAGAGACATCCCAGTTCCTCTTACTCAGCTCCCATGGTTGTGCTCATAACCTCGCCCTAGAAAATGCCTTTCTCCTAGGAATCTATGGAGTGTGAGTAATTTCACTGACTTGTTCTGTTTCTGTTCTTATTAGAACAACAACCTTAAGACCAAAGCAAGGAAATGCCCTTTCCTGCCCCACCCTCACTTTTATTTTTTTTCTTACCTGAAACTGGACTTATCTGTATCCATTTTTTTAACTGAGTGCAAACACAAGGATGAGAAGACAATCAGGAGAACTGAAAGAACAAATGGAACTATGTGTGGCCCTGAGGTTTCTAGCTCAAGGTCAAGACATCTGTGATAACTGGCTGAGATGCTTGCAAACATTAGAACTCCCAGGACTGTCCTGAAACAACAGTTCCAGTTGTGAGGAATTTAGGAGATTCACAGTTTATTTCTCTTCTGAAATGGAAAGAAAAGAAAAACTTTCAATATTTCAGGAATTAAAAGTGAAAAGGAGGCTACAGCCAGGGGAGAGAGAGAAGATTCTTTGAAAGTAGAGGTCATACAGGTGTGTATCGTACAAAACTATGAAAAATCTGGCTTTGTCCATTGACATTAAAGAGAGTTTAGAGAAAGATATCTTCCAAACCCTTTAGCCACTTTAAAATTCTCTCTTCTCATAACGGAAATTGTTATATAATGGAGTGTTTTTATAGTACATATGGTATATAGAAGATATATAGGTTGCATAGGTTTTAAAGGCAATGTCTTAATGCATGGGCGTAGGTAGAAAGCGAACGAAACTGTGAGCATTCAAAGCACAAGTCTTGAGGGGAAGAGATGAACTTTATTAAAACTCTTAGAAACCAACTCAGTTTGCAGGTTCTTCTGTTTTGATGAAATGTCTGTTTTGCAGGGAGTCTGAGAATGGTTCAAAAAATTCCAGATCCTTATTCCTAGAATATATCTTCTGCTCTTTTATACTGCTGACCTTTCTTCACATAATTGTTCTTTTCGATGTATGTAAAAGGAGGATGGAGGTGTATGATGACTGCTTCTCCTAGTTCAGCAAGCTGGAACCAGTTTATCACTGTGTGGGTATGACCAAAGCTATATGACCTCTAAGTCATTTCCCAAGAACAGTTCACAGTGGTCCATTTGCAGCAGCTGCCCAGGGCACACCTGACCTCTCGGGATGTGGGGTGGGTGTGAAAGAAGCCTGTGAGACAACAGCTGTGATAAGTCCCTTCCAGCAAGTTGTTAGCACCTCCACACCCAGCCTGAGGTATCATGTCTGCTAATGGGCCATCAATGATTCCTATGACTCACAAAGTGAGATCCCCCATTGTGTAATTCCGCACCCTGAGGGAGGTACTGGGCAGTTCCACCTGGATTTGAGAGGATATAATCTTGGGGGTTTTGGGACTTGAGGAACCACACAGTGGATCCAGAGGAGGACCAGAACCTTGACAGGAGGAGACCACCACTCTCGATCAGGCTGCAACCACCACTCTCAACCAGGCTGTGATTGTCATCTGTACCAACAGATTTTTCACCTCCTTTACTTTGGACTTGGAGGAACCATGTGGGGCTCAGCACAGGGGCTAACAAACACCACTGTGTTTGTGTCCCAGGGTGCTGGGTTACACTTCTGGGTTTTGTGGGTTAAAACCATTTTCTCTTTGTGCTATTGCATTTATTGTAATATTTTTATTAAATTTTAACTTTATTAAATTTATAATCTCTCTTGTGGTGGGTTTGTTTCTCCTGCTGGTTTACCTTTAAACCAACACACTGCTTTATAAAGGAAAGTCAAGCAAATTCAGCCTAAAGTTTTTATAGTAACTTATACAGCTAATGGTTGAAAATATAGCCAGAATTCTTGTTTTGCGCTGTTTTGATTTTTTATGAGACTTTTTGAAACAATGCCAGTATCCTGTATAGGAACCTCCTACAGAATATGTAGAGCTCAAATCCAAAAAGACAGTATAAGTTTGAAGTCTTTCAGTCAATGCCTGGATCATCTAAAAATGGGAATTAACTTCAAAACCTACTAAGAACACAAAGACTGAGACTCAATACAGTTATTTACCTGGAAGCGTAAAGGCAGATTCCAAAATAACTTGAAGATTCTCAGTGTTCAAATGTTGACTTAGGAACATTTAGAGTAAGAAAAAGAAAGATGAACCATAGGAAATGTTTGTTTTAATGAATACTAAAACGAGATTTCTTTCTTTTAGACACTCTTATGCAACTTCATTGCCACTTCTTTGTACATTCTTTCTAGGGAGCAACATCCTATAAATCATAAGAGAAATGCAAAAAGATAATTAAAACCAAAAGCCGAGTAAATGTATCTCTTGCAAATACCACATAAACAAATGCTATTGGACTCATACGAAGACACACGGAACATATGTGAGTGTTATTCAAATTTTTTTCATGCCAATTTACCACTACTTGCATATTCTAATCAGTTTATTAAGAGCCGAAGAATAATTTGTTTCAGAACCTGTACCCTGATAAGCAGTTAATGCAAAGTGGGAAAGAAATATAAACGAGCAGGGAACCTTTACATAACTGACGGAAAAAAAACTTGTTTATACTTCTTGTTAGTACATCCCCAACATGTTCCTCCATTCTTGCCTCTGTGTTGTTTAGAAGAAAAAAAATTGCCCATGTGCTTATAAATCCTCAGCTGCTTTTTGCACAAAAGCAATAAATTGAACATTTTATCACACAATGAAGCTGAAGATATACTGTCAAACACTCTTTAAAGCTATAAAAATATATAACTGACTACATAATAAAAATTAAAGAGAAAAATAAATTCCTTTCAATTATTACTGTTGAAAAAGAATATACATCACAAAGACAAAATAATATGTCGATCCCACCCAGCCTCAGACAAAATCAAGTAAGTGTCATAAAATATTATTTACCCAGATATGTGATTTGCAAGAAGTTATTAGTGCTGACCAGATTGTATATTTGCAAATAAACTTAAAATCAAATTCTGTCCTCAGGACCTATCATGACCAGCTATAAAACTGAACACACACTCACGCTCACAAAATAAATTCACTTTACTTATCTAGTGGACATTGACAGAGTTATTCTATAGTTTTATGAGCAAAGAAAGAATTCCTACAGATATGTGGAGCAGTGGCAAACTCCCACTTTTGGGTATTGTAAGGCCATAGCAACAAGAGAGGAGTCATGTTTCATTAATCTAAATTGATGCTTAATTGAAAGAATTCTTTATACATTTGGTAAATGACAATTGCAAATAACTTAAAGGCATGTTTGAAAAAAGGAGTTACTGGTGCCTTCTGCCCAGACTCTGCTCCTCCCCCAAGTGCTGTGTAGGATGTTGAAGAGCTGTGTGCCCTTTTCCCACCTTGCTATAATGTCAGCATTGAGCTGAGACTTTCTTGGGGGTTTTGGGGTGGTTTTTTTGTGTTTTGTTTGTTTGTTTTGGGTTTTGTGGGAGTTTTTTGTTTGTTTTTGGTTGGGTTTTTCTTGGTTATAGTTGTTGGGATTTTTTTTTTGGGGGGGGGGGGGGTGTTGGTTGTTGGGATATTGTTTTGGTTTTTACTTTAGTTCTCTAGCACAGAATGTGTTTCAGTCAAAGATAAAAATGAAACTGAGAAAGAACTGTGTGTTCCAGAAGTATCTGTCTTTCTCCAATGGTATGTTTGCATGTATCTTCTGTACTGATGTACTAGCACAAGCAGGAAAAGCCTGGAATGTGTTGACTCTGGAATCAGAGCTCCACAGGCCATATATCTGCCACTGGAGCAGAACAGAGAGATAGCGCTCCAGAGCCGCTAGGGACCCTGGCTTCTCTAGCGCAGATTTGCTCTTATCATGACAAGATTTGCTCTTATCATGACAAGAACCATATTGTTTTCAAGTACATAAGTGGAGCTTTCAGGGGAATCTTCCTCCCCTGAGGACTAGTCTAAAAGACTGTATCATTAAAAGCAGGTGTCACGCCTTTTCTAATTAATAGTGTTTGTTGCAGTGGTGCAATTCATATCCAGGGTATTTTTGGTGTCAGCCATTGCAATACCCCAGTTAACACCCTGGAAGTGTCAGTTCCTGAGTTGCATTCCTGCAACTGCCTCCTAGTAATTTTCCCCTTTGTTTTCCATTCTTCAGACAAAACTCTCTTGCCTGAGTTGTGTGAACTGCTCAGGGAATCTCTGTGGTAGCAACCCATATAGTGTTCTGCTTCTAAGCTCCTGTGTGACCCTTCTCCCCTCTTCCCTCATGCAAAGGCTTTATCTGTTTCTTTAGCAGGCTTCTTGCTGAAGCGGCTTAGTATGTTTGATCAGCAGCACACAGCAGTGCATGTCACCCTGAGCACTGACCACAGGGATTCAACTATTGCATGTGTAATGCAAGTTGGTGGTTCCCGGGAGGTAGCAGAAGAACCAGGAGTCTTCCAGTGCCCAGTCTCAAGTATGTGGAAGTCAGACATCAAGCTCCCTTAGTGAGGGAGAGTGAGAAAAGCCCTCTTTCCTCCTTTCTACCTTCCCTGCAGCATTGACATCCCCTCCTCAGCCTGATGCCATCATTCACATGGCTGGAGGGGAGATGAGAGCACATATCTTGAAGGGGCTCCTTAGTGCTGAGAAAGCTAACACAGGCTCTGGGAAGTCCTTGGTGAGAATGCCCATTTCATCTGATGGCAGGATTGGGAAAAAAGGGCTTTCATGTGAAGCTGTCAGTGCCCTTACGCTTGCTCACTGAGCATTGGATTTGAAATTAGAAAAAACTAGCAAAAGTTCCCCACTCATTAAAATACTGTGTCAGTAGGCACTTACACTGACTAAGAAACAGCTCCACATAAGAGAAAAATAAATCAATGGAGGAACAAGAATTGTGTTCCTGCAGAATCTGTGGCTATTACCATATTGAGAGGAACAGATACAGTAAAATATCTGTCATGCAGAGTCCAAAATGAAGCCTTGACTTGCCTGCTGAAATTTGCAGACTCCTGGGCTGGAGCTCCCTGTTTCAGATGACAGGGCTTTTGTTTGCAGGAGGAGCACATATTCCTCAAAGAATTGGCAAGATGCTAATAAGCCACTGATTTGGGTGGGATTTTGCTGTGGTAAACAGATGAGATAGGAAAGAAGAATGGGCTCACACATATGTGTCAGAAACACAAGTTCAGTAGAGTGAGGAGCCATGAAACTTGATTTTAGTGAATGACTGCATCTGATCAGTGTATTGATGTTTTAGTCCACTCAGACTGAGCTTTTATTTGGTATTTCGTAAACTGTGACAGCAAAGCACTGCATTCTACTCAGTAGAGCCTGGCAAGTGGTGTTCAGTTTACTGCACTGTTGTGCTACTTGTCTTATAAAGAGAATCTAAGGTGGCTTTTCCAGTTCATATCTTATGTACCTACTTACTAAATACTTAATTTATTAATTGATAAAATGGGCAAATAGCCATGTGTTTGCAATAGTACTCTCAAATGCATCTCAATGCTTCAAAAGTTGTCATTGTGAATTGTCTCCCAGTTGCTTCAGGAATCTCCTTCATTAAAATCAAAATTATAATTTTATTCAGGATATAATTCAAATTAAAAAATCCCACCAAACAGGAAGGACGGAAGGAAGGATGGAAGGAAGGAAGGAAGCAAGGAACTAAGGAAGGAAGGGAGAAAGGAAGAAAACAAGGAAGAAAGCAAGGAAGAAAGGAAGAAAGAAAGAAAGGAAGAAAGGAAAGAGGTCACCATTCCTGTCTCCAGCATTGAACCAGCTGATGGGATGTCCAGGGTTCTGGAGCACCTGTGCTATAATCAGCCCTAAACCATATCCCCAAGTGCCACATCCAGGTATCTCTTGAACACTTCCAGAGGTGGTGACTTCACTATGTCCCTGTGCAACTTATTCCAATGCTTGACCACTCTTTATGTGAAAAAAAATTCTGATATCTAATCTGAACCTCCTCTGTTGCAACTTGAGGCCATTTCCTCTCATCCTTTTACTTGTGACATGGCACAAGAGACCTACCCCAACTTCACTACAACCTCTTCTCAGGGAGTTGTAGAAAGCGATGAGATCTTCCCTGAGCCTCCTTTTCCCCCTTTCTGTAAAGATATGTTAAGTACAAGAATTAGCAAGAGTTGAATTCTGGAGGAAATGCACTTTCATGTTCAATACTACATCTTAGTCTTAAGTAATAAATAATTTATTATTTTTTATTATTTTTCTGTTAGGATTCTGAGAGAACTTTTAGTTTGGGAAAGAACATTCACTGTCAATCATAAATCAGCTTGAAAGCTATGGGAGAGTAAATGAATAATTGCATTGCATTGATTTATTGTTTCAATGTCTGGGAACCACTAATATAGATGATAAATTAAAAAACATAAACTTATAAAGAAATAATTTCCTTAGTGTAAAGCTCTTTTAAATCTGACATAATTTCAGAGTTGAGATACAAAAGGAAACTTGAGCCTTTATATTCATGAAAGGAATTAATAATTTGGCAATGAAACAATTTTAATCAGAAAGAGAAAAGCTAAGCACATCTTAAGAGTTGTAAGTAAACATTTCTGAGTCATCCAAAATAGTTATCACATAAATAATTAGAAAACTGGTAAAATAGATTCAATTATTCTTTATATTTAGTAAAATCATCAGTTCAAAAGCTTCCTGCCTGCCAAACCAGTCAATCATCTTAGAAATAGAGTCATAATGGCTGTTGTGATATGATTTTTGAAGCAATTTTGATTCTAGATAAAAATGCTTTTCACAAAATAGATATTTTCTGGAGAAAAAAGGAAAAAGTCAGATTGTGAAGAAAGTGTCCTAAATGATCTGAATGCCTGGGACAGAAATAGAACACACATACATGAATATAATATTATTTCTGCTTTCAGGAGTCAGAAATGAAATATACTTACATTGTTGTTTTCTTAATTCTATAATCTCAATATGAATATATTTGTTAACTTTTAATGTTAATTTGGAGATCAAATTAACTGAAGCAGATTCATCATTTTGCTAAACACAGGCATTTTATCCACATCAATTTTCTCATTACCGTGCCAGTTGCACAAAATATTGTGGAATCTCTAGTAAGCTATTTTATTCTGAAAGATTGGACTGGAACTAGGTAGGACTTAAAAATAGTTGTGCTTGTTGGCTAAATGAATAATATCTGTCACGTAGATTTGTAATATGACTTAGATAATAATCTTTGCAATAATTGTCTGCAATTATTCCATTACTTTAGGGAACTAAGACTATAAAAGACCATCAAAGCATAAATTGTATGTTACAGATCATTTTAGACCTTTCCCTGTTGATTTACACTACACACACAAAGAACTAGTTTCATTTTGAACATTTGCTAAGTTTTGGGCTAAATACATTTCAAAAGGAAGCCAGTCCTGCCTGGCTCTGTCTGGATATCCTGCAAGAAATCAGATATCTTCTGAGAATAGGGCTGTTGCACAAATGGCTGTTCCATTGGCTGGATATGTCAGGCACAGGACAGCCTGTTTGCACTGTCTGGTTGAGAGAGAATAGACTTCTGATGTGCAGCCTCCTTGAACCCTGCTGAGTGGAGCATACAGGGCTTTCTTTGCCCTGGGGTCGGAGTAGGGTTATAACATAGATATGCTCCTTCTCTCTGTCAGCCCAACAGAACCCAAGATGATAGGATATCCATGCTTGCACCAGTCTATGCCATGAACAGCTACCTTAATATTGTGAATGTCCCTTCTCTGACAATGTTCAAGGACAGGCTGGATGGGGCTTGGAGCAACCTGATCTAGTGGGAGGTGGCCCATGTCAGAGGGGTTGGAACTTGATCTTTAAGGTCTCTTATAACCCAAACCATTCTTTGCTTCTCTGATTGTGCACTTTGCTAGACTTGTGTTCTGAATGTTTAAGATTATACTCTGAATCCATGTTTTCTTAATGCTGAAGGCATGCTGAGTTGTGGAGGTACAAGCCTTTGACGTAATTCCTCCTCTTTGGGTCAGAACTGTTTCTTGAATGCTTTTGCCTATTACAGCCACAGTAAAAATGTCTTGCCCATCTTCAGCAACCAACCTCAGGTACCATTCTGTCTTGGTTTGAGGGGAAAAAACAAAATGTTTACCCACAAGCGGGGGAGGGGGCCTTCTCCACAATAATCACGCCACTCTTTATCAAATTTAAGAAAAGGAACTTTAATACAAGAAGGATAGCTGTTCTTAACTGATATATATATATATATATATATATATATATATATATATATATATATAGTCTGTTTACATATATATATATATATATATATATAAACAGACTAGTGCAAACCGCTTTCCCCCAACACCACAAGAGAGAAAAAAAAACCAACAACAAAACCCAGCAGGTTTTCCTCCAGGAGGAAAGTTATACTTAGGCAGTGTCAGTGTCACAGTCTGGCTGGCTGCGGAGTGAGTTTCCAGTCCCTCTCCAGCGAGACAGACGAGTGGTGAGCTCTCAGATGAACTCTGTCTCTTCCCCCTGTGTTCCTTGTCCAAGAAGCAGAAACACGAGCGCCAGAAGCAGTCCGGGGCAGGCAGCAGCAGCAAGACGGCTTCTCCTCAACCCCGCACACACACACAACTCCCAGCCGTGTGTAGTCCCCAAGAACAAAAGAGACAAACCTGCCCCCACCCAAGTGATCAGCAGTTAATTACTTTTTTTGTTAACTACTGGCATGGGCAGTTAGTGGCAGGGGAGAGAATTTACATAATAATTCCAAACTACAACACATTCTGTCTCTCTTTTAAAACATGATTTTTTTGCTATTTCTAAAAGTTCAAAGTTGCACAAAATGCATGCCAACTATTAGAGGATGGAAACCAACTTGTTACATTTCATGACTCATATACATCACAGAAACATGCACTCCCACAATAATTTTGGTTAAGTTTCAGTGCCTATTGGTTGAAGACCAATACCAGAGAATGAAAGGGAGATAACTGTACCAAACCAAACTGATAGCTCTGCACATAATAATAAAGGAATTTACTGGGTTTTGGACAAGTTGTGTTGCATTTTTCGTTAATGACTAAGCAATCACATCTGTCAAACTGACATTGAAACTATTAGAAATGTAAATGGAATTAAGAAAGCGGTAGATTAAATGGACGTCGATAAGGTTAAGGGGGTAGTGTCTGTGAAATAACAGCACTTTGCCAGATGCTTCTGTGCAAAACCAGATAGAAGCTGTAGTATTATTTATTCTTTTAGTAGAATGCAAAGTCGAAGTTGGAAGAGGTATTATTACTATACTAATAAAGACACATGTGGGACATTTTTAAAAATTAATTGGTTGGATTGCCAGTAGTACTATGGTTATGGCAAGCATGGCCATCAGATACCCAGGATTTTTCTAAATGGGCTTAGAGCATGGCCCATGGTGGTTAACAAATGGCAGGTTAATCCAAGGTAAACTTGCCCACACCTTCCTCTCCACTATTCACACCCCAGAAATGCAAGATGAATATTTCCTTGCCTAATGTTAAGGGTGACGCCTACACTAAAACCAGAGGAATTAGTTACGAGTCACTTAGCAGTGTGGGGGTTGTGCTATGAGAAAACTCTATCACCTGTTAATTTGTTTTCCTGAGTCCCATTTATGCAATTGAGAGAGTTATATTTCTTCAGAGGTCGGTGACAATTAGAATGTATATTTGCTCCAGACAATCCTATACCTTAATAGAGACGAAGACCATGCCTGTATACAAGAGGTAACAAAGGTCAGGAGTGCCTCAATCAGCACTGAAGTATTTCCTCCTACATTTCAACCCCAATACACTGACCTGCAGCCTCTGTGTGCACACAGCTACACATCTGGGCCAGCTCTTTCCCCGTTGCACCACCTTCTCTTTTGACCCCTTTCTGCCTTTCCTGGAATTCCCCTTAAAAATTCCACACTGGGGAATACTTTTCCTCTTAGAAGGTCTGGCTACAATCTATTGATAGATCCGTTTCTTTGGCTGATGCTGGGTTTTATGCTTCAGCTATATTCCCTTGCCCAGTTACATGTTTTGTATTTCTGGCTTGAATTTACCAGGCTGTCTAGGCAGAGTGTCCAGAGAATATTGCTAAATATTTTGTCAGGGTTGGATTAGATGCAGGCAAGGTTTGTGTAAGTGTTCATGCCCAACAATAGTGTCTTTAGCTACCTGAGTTTTTTTGTGGTGTTTCTGGCTCAGCTTTTCCTTAACGTGCTAAGATAATACTAAAGGTTTGATCTGCTACATCTTCAGCATTGTGGATTGACATAATACCACTTTGTATGGCAAGGTGATGTTATGCCACACATATATGGCCTATTGTCTGTCCTCATGATGTGGGTAATTCAGCCATTTCAGCAAAACTTATTAGCAGTAGAAGCTGCATCAGTTTACAATATCGGTGTGTCAGTGTGGTTTTAACATGCCTCAAGGACAGAAGTTGTACTTCAGCCCCTTGAACACATGCCACTGGAGGAAAAGCATTGAATTTCTAAATGGCACAGGTGTCTGACCTGGCCACCCCATAGACATTATTTCCTAGGAGTTATTTTCTCCTCAACTGTTGTGGTGGACTGAAATGTTGTGGATGTCTTAAACATTGTCAAAATGATAGCAAGGCTTTTTGTCAAACTGCAGTGAAGCAACTGCCTTCCTGCATGCACCAAAGCTACTCCCTTCCTGAATATACTTCCTGACTGGAATTTGGACTGTGAAGGGGAACTTCACTATTGTTTAATCATGTCAGGTCTGAGCAGAAGTAAACAGGGCTCAGGAAAGAGGAATGTATCTGTGTTAAGACTCTGCTCTCGCTGAGCTCAGCAGGTGGTGGGGTCAGCAGTTTTGGGTGCGTGATGGTAAAATCTCTCCACACAACTGCACCCAGGACATTCATGTAAGAGGCAGCTGAGAAGAGATCATAAACCATCAAAGACCCCCAAAGTGTCCACTCCTCCCCTTCCAAGTCTTTCCTGAGGCCTTCCACCACCAGAGGACTGCCTGTAATCCAAATGATGCAACAAATCTAGAGTCTGCTGCAAGGGACTGCAGAGCTCATCCCCACTAGGGGAGGTGCCTGGCATCTTCTGAACCTATATAAATCCATTGGATGCTACATTTTGTGAGACCCCTACCACCAAGAAGACCAGAAGAACAGAAGAACCACGGGGCATGGCTGGGTCAAAGGAGTGGTGATACATTTTCTATTTTAATCTCTCTCACTCCCTTTCTTCCCCCACTCCTTTTCCCTATTTCTTTTTATCTCTCTTTCTCTGCCTCACAGTTACTGTTAAATAAAATCCATAATATTGACTTTGACATATGGTCTTGTTTGCATCTTAGTTAGGCAGAGGTGTTTCTAATAACTTTTATAACCAGATCATAACAAATGTGATTTTTATCTGTGCAATTTTCCTCTGTTTGTATGTGAATTCCAAGTTGTGCTCTGCACTGCTGAGTGTATAAGGGGAGGGATTCATCTCCTGTAATTTCATATGTCTGTACTGGAGAGACACACTTTGGGCTATTTTTAGTTGCAGCTGGAAGAAATGATTGTTCCTGGGACACAGTGACTCTAAACTAGCTTTACCTACTAAGTGAACTGAACACTCTTACCTACTAGGTAAGTAGAGTGCTTATTTCAGTACATGGAGAAACAGGCTTTAGAAACAACTAAGGCATGGAGTCATACAAGGGACCTTAAGACCTTCCTGAAGTTTGAAGGGACCTTAAAGATCAGTTAGTTCCACCCCTTCTGCCATGGGCAACAACACCTTCCACTAGACCAGGTTGCTACAAGCCCCATCCAAACTGGACTTGCACACTTCCACCCTCACAGGGAATAATTTCTTCTTAATATCCAATCTAAACATACTCTCTTTCAGTTCAAAGCCATTCCCCCTGGTCCTGACTCTCCATCTTTCAGGTACTGGAAGGCTGCAATTAGGTCACCCCAAAGCCTTGTCTTTTCTCCAGGCTGAACAATCCCAGATTTCTCAGCCTTTCCTCATAGCAGAGGTGCTCCAACCCTCTAATCACCTTGGTGGCCTCCTCTGGACTTGCTCCAACAGGCCCATGTCCTTCATGTGCTGGGACCCCAGAGTCAGAGGCAACATTTCAGATGGGTTTCATCAGAGTGGAGCAGAGGAGCAGAATCCCCTCCTTTACCTGCTGCCCACACTAGTTTGGATGGAGCTCAGGACACAAGTGGTTTCTGGGCTGTGAGTGCACATGGCCAGGGGGCATGTCCAGCCTCTCATCCACCAGCACCCCCAAGTCCTTCTCAACAAGGCTGTTCTCAGTCTGTTTGTCCCCCAGCCCATATTGATGCTGAGATTCCCATGTGACCACTTGTGCTTGTCCAGGTCATCTTCAGTGAGTGCCAAGAAGGTCTAAAATATCTGAATTTAGTAATATGTATACTCTCTTAGAGTACACATATCAGAGGCCAAATTTAGACCTTATTGAGTGTACCAGATGTACTAGCCACTGGTATGAGCAGTGTTCAGCTTACCCTAAATAAGGTAAGAAGGACAGAGTCAATGCACAACTTAGGTCTTAAATTCGGGATCTCCTTTGGAATTATCTGAAGCATGGGCCTAACTTGTATGGTGACTCTGAAACTCAGAGATCAGGTACAAATGAAATTCTATCACTGCTTCTCTCAGGAGACAAATAAGGGTAGAACACATATCTAAATATCTAGGTTGTTTTGTTTTTGTTTTTGGTTGGGTTTTTTTTCTTATATGAATAGATTATTTTTTGTTAGAGTCAGGGAGGTTTACCCTGTCTTCTTCTGGAACCATTCATACCTGTAATCAAAGAGTAGGCACTGCAAAGGAAATTACGAACAGGCACTTCTGTGAGTACGGTGACAAGAGATAAGCTACACAAAAGGTTACAAATTAAAGACACACATTCTTTGACAGGTAGGAAAAGTATAAAAGCAATCTAATCTAGAAGTTATGGCAGAAAATGATATCTGTTAGACACTGGAGATGCCTGCAGTAGTTCTTAAAAAAAATATTCTCAGCCATTACTGCTTCCAGAATGGAAATGTCTATATTTAAGGTTCTTTTGTTCTGTTTCAGATATGTGATTTTTTTCTTATCTTGTGGCTACAGCTTTCCCTAAGCTAAAATAATTACAAACATAAGGCTAGTTTTCTGACATAATGGATTATATAATGACAAGTGTCTTAAAAACTCTCTGGGATATTTGGCTCTGAAAAACTTAACTAGCAATATCTGCTAATTTTACTTGAGGCAGCTATGTTTTTGAGAGAATTTAAGGATAGCTTTGATTGCACCTAAAATGTTTGTTATTTGCAGTAAATTTCTTAATTTTATTTACAGACAAGTAGAGTAACTTCATAGCTCTAGTTTTCTAATTTGAGGTCTTCTGAACTGTCTATTGAAAAATAATGGAAATATTGTCTTTTTTTTTTCTGTCCTATAAGATTTTGATAATTTCTACATAACATAAGCATGCTGAGCTGTATGCAATGTAGTTAATAGAGATATGAAAAAGTTTCTCTGCAAGGTGTTTTAGATGTCTCTTGTCAAAGTACATGGCACTTGAGGAACAACCAGATTGACTTATTCTTCCAAGAACTGTTCTTAAGAAATTCTACATTGCAAACATATTTCTTTGTTGATTGCTTAATCACTCTGGATGAAAAATAGTCTCACAACAATACATTATTGCAGAATTTGCTGAAATATGAGGACGGTTACCAGGAGCCAGAGACTCTTGGTAGCAGGCAATTCATTTTTAGGTTGAGCCTTGCCCTGAGTTTTGCATGGAATCACTTCTGATGTTCCACCTCAGGAAATCTGTATTCCTTCCAAACACTTTAGGATAATGGTGATTAGACAATCAAACCATGCTCTTGATGGGTTAGTGAAAGCTAATAAGGCTCATTTTTTATGCCGCTGTTACAAGTTGTCCTTTGCCAATCCTTTCTGTGTTTTTGATTTTTCAAGGCTACTCTGGCTTATTAAAAGGGCAAGTTAAAATTGTCTTTTAACAGAAACCTGCTCTTCTGAACAAACAAGATTTTGTGTGAGATGTGTCTACAGAAGATAGTGATCTGAAAAAATTGTATCACAGTTTACAGTACTTCTAGCTGAGTTGTGCCATAGACTAACAGTGTCTCTGTGGATTAATTCTTTGTGTGGACTTAATTTGGCATAATACCTTCACTGGAGAATACTTCTACGTTGCAGTGTTAATGTGAACTTTTTCTAAAGCAGACATACCTGCATCCCTGTAAAAACTCCACAAAGAGACCGTGGTAAAATAAGGAAGGTTTAGGGTGTCATCAAGTAGTGAGAAAAGCCTTAGGTTTATTTTCTTTGCAAGTCAACCCTCAAGACAGATTTTGCTGGGCTACCTTATCCCAGTGGAAAGTGTGAGCAGGAGAAACGCAGACTTTCAGATGCCTGAACGTTTTCTGTTCTGTGTACTTTGAATTAAAAATGTTGCAAGGGAAAGCAGCAGTGGTGTTGCAATATTGCCGCTGATGTTTTATGAGCCAAGACACTCATAAAAAGTTCAGAGCCAGGGAGAAACTTATGGCCCATAATCAGTGAGACCTTCAAAAAACTAATGGCCAAGTTCTCCTCACCTGTCACCACAGTATGTATTTATTGGCTTCAAGGTATCTGGATAAAATACTTTGAAATTCCAAACGGATGTGCATATGCTCATGCCAAATGTTTCTAACTAATGCACTGCCTTTTCATGTCTTTTATTGGTTTATCTGAGACTGTAGAAAATGTACCTCTATAAGGGGAATTTCTGGAGATGTGTTTTTTTTTACTATTGCATGCTCAAATTGCAATTTTCAGGGAAATAATACATATAATATTAATTCTGTACAGTCTTATAAAGTATTTAACACTCTTGAGCTCCCTTGGACTTGGTAGTAATGATGAAGCAGAGAGTTCCTCTCTGAAGAGATATAAACCCAACTTCAGTGCATATGGACAGCTTAAGCTTTTTTCAGGAGAAGGGTGCTGTGATTTTAGCAAAAAATTCTGTAGAACTTATTTTGGGAAGGACAATCATGCTAATAGAGCAAAGATACTCAAAGGAACAGAACACAGTGGCTTTCTGAAACAGACAGGGAAAATAATGTGCCCTATCTCAGAACAAATGTTTCCCTGCAAAGAATCAAATGCTGTAATAAAATTAATACATCTGTGCTATACTTTCAGGTAGTAGACTTCATGGCTGAAATAAATGAAATTCAACTAACAGAGTAGAAGAAAATCATACTGGAATTAATTGCTTATGCTGAAAGCCTGAGAGCAGGAAATGATGATAGCATTAGTGCAGAAGATGAATTGTATCTCTCTGATAAGTCTTAGACATTGTACAATAGTCATATAAACAACCTTTATAACTGTTGCACCATTCAGCAGATCTGCTGAAACTAATGGTGAAAATGGTCAAACTTAACTGTGGCCAGTATTTCAAATTGCTACTTTGATTCAACTCCTCTCAATTTTCTCTTGGAGAGATGACATCCTTTTATACCTAGGTCATTGCTTGCTAGATAATTTTGTCACATGTGTTTTGCTAACATATATCACATACTCTGAAAGATTTTTTAAATTTACTTGTATAAATTCAAAGTTTAATCATATATACACTTGGTGATTTTAACAAAAACAGACATCTCAAAATAAACAAACTTAGATTTATCTGCTGCTCTCTGTATACATTTTTCATTGTGGTAAAGTTTATTCTCATGTGTATTCTTATCAGCTACAAAAAAAGGAAGATTATATCATATACTGGAAATTTGGAACAAATTTATGGCTACAGTTAGAGGGCCAGCCATTAGCTATTTTCCAGCATTACAAAAGCCACATATGTCTATGATGCAAGATGCCTAATGGCGTCAATAAAAACTAAGTTCTTATATCAGTCAGTGTCATGTGAATGACATTTTCTAAGTTAAATTCTTCCTTCTCACTAAAAGGGACAAGATGGAGTTACACTGTCTTCAAAACTATGAAGTACCAGGCAAGAAAGTAATTAAAAGTAGTTGCATTTGAGGCATCCCAGACGAATATTAGCCAAAATATCAAACAATCAAGAACAAGCAGGTAACCACTAGATATCATCTAATTAGTGGGTTTGAAATGAGTAAGGCTGGGCACTCCATTACACCACCAGACTGATTTAGATGGCAGAATAAAGCTATATTGGTTTTTTATGTCTTAAAAGTTACTGCCTTGGATAACTAAATGACAGAGCAACTCTGCTGTACAGCTCAGCTGTTTCTTGAACCACTGCCTTTATTTTCAGGTTTGCTGCTAATTCCACTGAAATTTGACCCAGAGGAATTTGTGTTACTATTTCAGCAACATAAAGATCTTGAGTGGATGGCAAAATTGTTCTAGCATATTGCCTCTTTTCAACAATACTTATTCCTTAAAACAACTTAAAAGCAAATAAAATGAAGAGATAAATCTATTAAATATAAAGCAGGGAGTGCCCCCATGAAATGAAGTTATTTGACAAGACTAGAGTTCTTTGTGCCAGGCATTGTGAAGACAGTGCCAAGTGAAGAATGAATGATGGAAAATGGGCTTTTAATTAGTGTAGAGGGAAACAGAGAATACAATAGATTTATTAAAATACAGGTTTTAAAATCAAAGGCTGGTTGCAATTTTGACAATACTAAGTTGACAGGTGCCTGCAGACAAAATTACACTTTCTATCTTCCCTGGAAATAGTAGTTAATAACTCTTAGGCATTTCTGGCATGTTGAACTCCAAAAATAAATCAGTGTGCCCAGATGAGACAGTAATGGGTAGTTCATGAAAACTGATGCCAATATGAACAAACTCAGAGCAGTGTGGTAACAAAAACTATGTTATATAAAATTGTTTCTAGATGAAGGAGACGACAGAGGAAGTGAGAACTAACAAATAGAAGCCTGGTGAGGTCTATTTAATTTGCATGGTGAAAAATGCACTTCTGTCTTCCCTTCCTTAGAAAAAAGAAAAAAAAAGAAAAGAAAAAAATCCCAAATATGGACCTGCAAAGTCTGTGTTTGCCAGCTATATCCATATATTGTCAGTTTGTGGAAGAGAGAAAGGCTCTAGGCAGTGCCATGAGTTGCATCCCTGTGTAGGTTTTCCATGAATGCACCACAGGGAATAAATTTCTGTAATTTTTTATAACTCTGGCATATTTAAGCTATAGGCTCATGTAGTCATAGTGTTAGGGGTTTTTTCCCTTTTTTTTTTTTTTTGTAAATATACCAAATGTCAATTATATGCAAACTTGTCTCATACTGTCTTATTACGAGGGATTGTAATTTATGTCAGTCTTTTCATTTAATATTTCTAGTTCAGTTCATTTATATTGAAGCCCTGGAATTAGAAAATAGATTTCAGCTCTTTACATACATTTTTGCCTCATTAAATATGGCAAGAAAAAAATACTTGCATGGGAAATGAACAATGGTCAGTGACAAACCTCCTGCAGCATTATTTTATATTTACTAATTCTTTACTGTGGATGACTGAGGGATATATCATCTGGAAATAACTGCTGTTGCAGGGAATAAGAATGTAGTTGTACATTATCTTCTAAATATTAATGGTTCCTCCTGACACTCCTCAGTTTGTAAATACCAAGACTTGATTTTTCCCTAGAAAGTAGATGAGCAATTTTTCAGATGGCTGGAGACAGTAACTCCATTGCCTCATCTGATATATAGAAGTGAACCGCTATTTTTGTTTGTGTTAAGCTGTGTACAGAAAGCAATAGGACTTGAAAGTCAATTAGAATTCCTGCAGGAAGTTATTTTCTCACATCAGTACATTCTGGTTCCTCCTTCCTTTTAATGATACACACTTTTGAAAATTCTCAGTCTTTGATATGTTTGTTGATTTTTAACTAAATCCTAGCATGGATTGTACAGGGTTTTTTTCCAAAATTACATAAATGCCTTTGTTATTATCAGAAAGATTGATTGTCTTATTTAAATTTTACATTAGGATACAAGTCTGGTTACTTGCCTTTAAATGAAATGTTAATTTGTGTGAGATAACTTCCAAAGCCTTTTAGTTTGATGCAGTACTTTGCTCAGTTGCCCTGACTTGAGTGGATTTATTAGTAGATTTAAAGTCTTTTTCTCAGCATTAACAATGTTCTTTTGAAAATAATTTTAAAGTCAATTCACAGGTGCTCCATTGAACTGCAAGCAAATCACTAGTCTACTGGCAGGGAAACTGTACTTCAGGGCTGGCATTTCAGGGTGATGGACAAACACCTGTACTTGCAGCTTAGAGTCCCATAGTTTCTTCATCTTCGGTTAAACCTCAGCCACCTTACCCATAATGGCATTAATCATACACTCTGTATCTCTTCATAGAATTATAGAATATCCTGAGTCAGAAGGGACCCTTAAGGATCATCAAGTCCAACTCTCCAACTCCTGGCCCTGAGCAAGACACTACAAGAATCATACTATGTGCTGGAGAGTGGTGTCCAAACACTTCTTGAACTCTGGCAGGCTTGGGACTGTGATGACTTCCCTGTTCTTCAAAATTATCAACAAAATATATTGTCATTCCTATAAAATTCTCTCCTTCTCAGCAATATTCTCCTTCACCTTGCAGAACAGTGTCTTTTCAAATGGTTTGGCACACTTTGACACATAGAGTAGGTCTTTATTTTATCCGGGGTTGGTTTATTATTACTGGATTTTTTCTATTTGACTCCTCATTCACTTATGTGTATCCTGATGAAAGCTCTTCTGGGGCAAATGCTTTGAAGTTGTCTTTGGTTTTGTTTTTATTTTTTTGTTTTTAAATAGATTGTATGAATACAGAAATGAAATGCTTTCAAGAATTATGTACTAAGAATGAAAAAAAAATAACATAAAGAACCCAGTGCTTCTATGTAAGAAAGTATGTTTTTAGAAAAATGTGTGGTCACATTATTCTTTTTGTTAAATTAGCTAAGTATGATCCCAGTCTTTTGTATCTTTCTGCTGACATGCACAATAGGATAATACAGCAGTGAATGATATAGGCCCAACATTTTTGTTAAAAAGTCTTTGGATAGTCGTAAAAAAAACCCAGGTGTGCAGCAAACATGACATTTAGGAAATAATAGCACAAGTTGAAGACACTGTAATAGTGCATGAAAGCAAAGGTTTGCATCAGGTCAACTCAGTATTGCAATGAATTCCTGCCTAAACCCTCATAATGTAAAATTATGTTCTCTCCTTTATTAGGTCAACATTTTTAGGCCTCAAACATTGTAACGGATGGGAAGACCTACTACAGTATGAAATACATTTTAATTGCAAACATATTTTCTCTTACTGTTCCCTAATTCACATATATGTATAAAACACAAAAACCATAAGAATAAAAAAGTAAAGATTTTCCTCTGGTAATATTAATTCTTTCTTCTCCCTTTCTTTTGGACTGCATATTTTAGAAAAATGCTTATGGATCTGTCCAAGTGCAGAATTGGACTTCCTGATGAGAGTTTGCAGGATTTGCTTCCCCTCTACGTTTGCAGCCTTCTGAATCATAGTTCTTTCTTTTTTTCCCTACTAATATGTTCTGTCCTACTGAGAAGCTAATTTGTTAATTTGCTCTTCTGTTTTGCCAGTGGCCAACACTTTATAAACATACAGGAACTACTCCACCTTCTGGAAGGACTTTAAAATCATAGAATCCTTTAGGTTGGAAAAGACCTCTAGAGACCATTGGGTCCAACTATTAATGTAACACTGCCAAATCCACCACTAAACCATGTCCCTAAATGCCACATCTATGTTTAGTTGAACCTTAGTTTGGTATTGTCACCGTGCAAAAAAAAAAAATTGCTACAATGCTTTTGTGAATGCACCATTGATTATTTTTCAGTCTGTTATGATGGTCTTCACAAAGCATTCTGTTTCAATTGTTGGGAACATGTAAAAAGAATTGTTTACAATAACTTTAGTTCAAGCTAATTTAAATGGATCTTCAGAGTTTAAATGTTGACTGACATACATAACTGGTAGAAGGGTAGCACTGAAGAAGAAGTTGATTTTTTCATTTTCATAGATTTTAGAAGTACTTGTAACTGTAGTAAAATTTAGATTTAGTGTGCTAATATTTATAGCAGCTTAAGTTCATCGTTTATGTATCCTACCCTCTGCTCAAATTCTTTTAGTTATTTAGTCTTGTTTAGACTCTCTTCAAGGTAGAAAACTGAAGGATATCAGAAGGCCTGCAGAATGAGACATAAACACCGGGCAGAGTGACCCAGAAGAAAGAACATTGGAAGAACTTCAAGAGCCCAAGGAAGAGGAGGAATGATGAAGAGGAGGTCTCACCAACCCCAGACTCAAATCCTGAGAGGGTGGAACAGGGGTGGGACCAGGGACAGGACAAGGCTGGACCGAGAGATGTGTGAACTAATGATTGGGTGGCCCATATTATAAAAACCATAGAAACCAGTGTTCAGGAGGTGCATGTGCATGTCATCATGTATTCCTGTGGGTCGCAGGCCTGATATTAAAGGAATTTCACTTTTTATCTTATCCTACACTAACTTGGCTCAGAGTCCTGCTTTGTTGGGATCTCTCATGGCATCACGGTCAGCTCCCTTTTAGGTCAACCTATAATATTTAAAAATATGACTTCGTGTGTGGTGCTTGAAGATATAAAATCTCTGGAGCATCGTAATCAAAACATATTTGTAATGATATGTCAGTTTTTGTAGATAACCTAGCCAGGGAGCTACTGTGTCACTTGGGAAACTCTATACTTCCTGATGTAAAAGTTCTTAACTGCAGACCTCTCTGAGTCAGGACCTAAACTTAATTCTCTTACAACCCAAACTAGTGACGTAATCTTTTATAGCATCTGAGCATGCTTTCTCTCTCATCTTTCCCAAGAAAAGCTTTGTGGAAACATAAATGTTTTTTGGCTTGGATGAAACATCATATTTCAATGACATTTCATTTAGTTGAGAATGTTCCAACCCTCTCTAATTACAAGCCTCTGTCATAAGCTGGTAATGCCTTTGCCAAATATTAACAGCCTGGGCTGAAAATTTTCATGATTGTTCTCTGCCTTAGACTGAATATTTTGAAACCAAAGGTTTAACTATTTTGTAGGCCAGAGAAACTGGTGCTCTTCCACCAATGTGCAAGTAATCACTCCAGTACCTCTAGTGTTTGGAGGAGGACCTTCAAATTTGACAGGGAGGAGACCTGGTGCACTGAAGATGTCTTTTTCAGTTCTCATGGAATTTCATTTGACTTTAGTATTTGACAGTCTAAATCTGTCAATAAGGCAGCAGAACTTGTAGAGAGATTGCTGATAACTTTGTTTGGTTGCTTCTGCCCTGATTGTACTCTGCTTCCACAGAACAGCCCTAGGGGCTGACGTGCAGAGGATCATGCATTGCCCCCTTGTCCTGGAAGAAGGTCAGGGTTGATGTACAGGGAAATGAGGACTGCCACAATTCCCCTTTGCTGAGTGGTGGTATGGAAAGAAATTTCTCTTTGAAATTCTGAAATAAGAAATTCAATTAAAATTGAGCTATCATGGCTCTTGGACTGGGGATTCTCCCTAGAGTCATAGCTTTATCAGTACCATACTTTCTCAGAGAAACAGCCTTTTTCTTTCTTCTCTGGTTTATGCTGTGAGCAAAACTTACTGTCCTGTGTATAGACTGATTATCATCCAAATCATCCAGGCCTATACTATAAGTATCAATGATGTGAGATTGCAGTATACATTTTGCAAAAAAGAGATTTTTATTCTTCTGCACTCTCCATTCCTTAAGATTATGAAAGAGTTTTAATACAGAAATGTTTGGCATTTTAAATCATTCCTCAGTTTAAGAAAAGAAGAGAAAAGCTACTGATGTGTCTCCAATATTCATTGTAGCAAGGGACTTTTGTTCATGAGCACAGGATCAGAAAGGTACATTCAGTAAAATGTTTCACTAACATTTTTAACATTAACATGAATGATGTAATTGATCCACAGAAAGCAAAAGAATATTCAGATTTCCCAGGGGCACTGTTTTGACAATATAAAGCCTAATCTACTAGTTTAGCAAGTTATGTTTCAGCATGCCATCCTCCAGTTAGGACTTTCAAGAATCCACCTACTGAAGGCAACATTTCACCTACAGCTCTGAAAGCCTGACAAATGACCCCCAAGTTCCTCATTTCCCAGAATCCAAATAAAATCCTTCTGAGGCAATGACTCATAAAATGCCTTGCACCAGTCTCAGCAATAACCTATTTTTTCTCTTGCTGTGGCCATTGATTTCAGCTTTACAAAACACCTTTTTTGTACTTTGCACAGGATGGCCTCACACGGTGATGTCAAGGCGGTCTGAGCAGGAAGTATCCCTCCTGACAGAATGCCACAATGCTGGTGGAGGCTGGTTGTGGCTCTCTCTGGACCAGGATTTTGCTAGGCTGGCCTTTCATGTGAACGAAACCTCAGAATGCAGCAGGAAAGGCTAGTGTTGGAGCAGAGCTTGTCAGAAGGTGACAGGGACTGAAACTCTGTGCTGCAGCCTCATACTTGTGTGAATGAAAGACTGGGGTCAGGCAGGAGATCTTACCTAGGTATGCTCAGTTCTATACAGCAGCTGTACAGAAATTACACAAAACTCGTGACTGCTTTGTATACTGGTCTCAAAATAAGTTAACAAATACAGATCTTTGCTAAAATAAATGCAATTATTGGGTCATGGAGTCAAAGAATAATAGAATGGCCTGGGTTGAAAGGGACCATTAATATCATCCAGTTCCAATGCTGCTGCCATGGTTAGGGCCACCTTCCAAGCCCTGTCCAATTTGGTCTTGAACACTCTCAGGGATGGAGCAACAACCACTTCCCTGGGCAACCTGTGCCAGTGTCTCCACTGCCACACTAAAGAATTTTTTCCTGTTACACAATCTAAACCTATTCTCTTTCAGTTTGAAGCCACTCCCCCTTGCCCTGTCACTACAGGTCCTTGTAAATAGTGTCTCTCCATCTTTCCTATGGATTGTCTGCAGGTGCTGGAAGGCCATAATCAGGGCACCAACTTCTCTTCTCCAGGCTGAACAATTCCAGTTCTCTCAGTCTTTCCTCATAGGAGATGTATTCCATCCCTCTGATCATATTGGTGGCCTCCTCTGGACTGGCTCCAACAGGTTCATGTCCTTCCTGTGCTGGGAACACCAGAGCTGAATGCAGCACTGCAGGTGGGGTCTCACCAGAGTGGAGCAGAGAGGCAGAATCCCCTCCCTCATCTGCTGCCCACATTGCTTGGGATGCACCCCAGGGCATGGGTGGTTTCTGGGCTATGAGTGCACATGGCCGGGTTCTCATCCACCAGTACCCTGAAGTCCTTTTTGACACGGCTGTTCTCTGTTCACTTAATAATCTTTCATCACTTTCTGAAAATTTTTGCATCAATTTTCTAAGAA
This sequence comes from Willisornis vidua nigrigula, assembly GCA_021164005.1. Lineage (NCBI taxonomy): Eukaryota > Metazoa > Chordata > Aves > Passeriformes > Thamnophilidae > Willisornis > Willisornis vidua. The sequence continues at coordinate 2,487,525 of JAJPCS010000239.1, read as the reverse complement.
AAAAAAAAGAGAACTGCTTTTAAAATAATTTTTGAGCAGGAACTGAAATTAGAGCCAATCTGAAATTTTCCATAAATGTTTCATCATTGAACATGTAGCAACTCTGGCACTGTCTTTTTATATGCAAAAATTTCACTTTTAATATTATTTTCTATTCTCCAATGGAAAAATTGAAAAACAATTTAATATTTTGAATTCACCTTTTGGACTCCAAGTGATTCAGTCTGACATCAGTCTGCATTTCCTCACCATGCTACACTGTATGATAATAGCTAAGAAGAAAAGGTGCTGCTATTTTCCTTGGAGCAGTGTATTTATTTCCTTTCACCTCCTAAAATATATCTTTAAAATTCAGAAGGAAGGCTCTCATCAAGGGACATGACTCTGGTTAGTGACATATGTAAGGAGTTTATAGTCTTCAAGCACCTTTTCCTCTGTGCTGAGTATAAGTAGAATACACACAGCCTGGGAACACCAAACAGTTATTTACCGAGTAATGTGCAGAGCAAATAGCTGTGCTGTTCAGTCACTGTGCTGAGACACTAATGAGGAGGCTGAATAGCTGATCCACATAGGTGACAAATTGGTCTATTCCATCCTCTGCTATTTGTGTTTATTTGGTTTTGTTTTTCTTTTTGGTTGTTTGTTGTTTTTTTTCCTGTGAAGGTTTACACCTTTTAGTGCTAACATTTCTTCTCTTGAATGATTTCAACAACTACACTCTGTCTAGGTTTTCACTTTGCTTATCTTGCACAACTCTTGTTCACGTATGTTCTCACACCTTAGCACAATTTTCTCAGTAAAACTGTGCCAAGGTCACATATCTGTGTTGTACCAAGCAACACATTGGATTGCAGGCTGTTGAGAGTGTGGGTATAATTCACCCAAAGTACAGTTCCAATGAAAGATGTGATACTGCAGAGAGTTTGTGTGTTAAAATAGTCAAAAAAGTTTCAGGCACAAAAAAATATTTTCCATCTGTTCTGGTTTGGAATGAAAACTTGACTACCTCTTGCAGTGTGAAAATTTAGGGGTTTCAGTTATCTCTTTTTGAAACAGTAAGAAATATTTGTGATTTGTTATCCCTTAAGATTTTACAGATTATGCACATGGAACAATAGAACGTAAATATTAATTACTCTATCTCACAACTGAAACATGTTTTCGAGTTATGATTAGAGATTTATCTCCTTAGAAAGGTGTCTCTGCATCACTAATCATAAACCAATTGAATAGCAGTTCATCCCAACAAGCAGGATGTTGGGCAAAACTACCAGGCAGCCTGTATGGATGAACAGAAAAATTCACAGATAAGAAGAAAGTTTAGAGATGGTGACAGCAGGATCAGATAATCTGGAAAAAAATAGAGATACTATCTGACCACACAGAGACAGGGGTCATAAAGACAAAGCCCAACTAGGATAGAATGCGGTTAGGAAAGCCAAAGGCAATAAGAAGGGTCACTCCAAGTTTACAGGTTCTAAAGGAAGACTGGTGAAAATGTGGTTCTGCTGCTGAATGAGGTGGGAGACTGCTGAGGTGCTGAACTCCTTCTTCACATGAGTCTGTACTATCAAGATTGGACTTCATCAGTCCCAGGCCCTAGATAATAGGGGATAGTGTAGAGAAAAAAAATTACCATTAGTGGAAGATGACTAGGTCAGGAAATATTTAACCAAACTGGACATATGTAAGTCCATGGGCCCTGATGAGATATATCCACAGGTACTAAGGCATCTGGCTGATGTCATCATGAGGCTGCTCTCAGTAATCTTTGAATGATCATGGTGACTGCCATTAAGGGCAAAAGGAGAACCCAGGAAACAACAGACTGGTCAGTGTCACCTCAGTCTCTGGAAGGGTGATGGAGTTATTTATCCTGGAAATTATTTCCAGGCACATGAAGGACAGGAAAGTCTCCAGTAGTCAACATAGATTCACCACAGCGACGTCATGCTTGAAGCTTCCATGATGAAATGCTTGGCTTGCTGTTTTCTCCTTCCTTTTTACCTCTGCTTCCATTACCCTTCCATGTATAGAGAATTTTCATGCTCACTATATCCCCTGGATCACAATTTTCCTACCCTGTCTCCCAATCAGCTACGTTCCTCTGGAACAAAGTAATTCCTTGTACAACGTTCATTTTTTTTCTGCACCATCAGAGTATTCAATCCAAAATATTCCTTGTTATTTGTTTGACAAATGGAGACTTCTTATTCATTCAGATTTCTTCCTACTAGTCATTCCTTTTAACAGTCTTTTGACAATAACTCTAGCAAAAAGGTTTCAAAAGCTGCTTTAATCTTTGTACTCCACGAAGTATGTACCTCTTCTATGGCCTTGCAAGGCTGAGGGACCTGGGAGTGTTTAGCCTGGAGAAAAGAAGGTTCAGGGGAGACCTTATCTCACTCTACAGCTGCCCAAAAGGAGGTTGCAGGAAGGTGGGGGTCAGCCTCTACTCCCAGGCAACAACTGATAGGACAAAAGGAAATGGCCTCAAGCTGTTCCAGGAGAGGTTCAGGTTGGACATCATTGTGGTGGAATGATGGCACGGACTCCTGCTGTGATTAACAGAAATCGCTTTAATGTTAATTGTCCACTGTTATATAGAAATCCTTCAGCTTGGAGTGGCTAAGCAAACAAGGCAGGATACAGTTGCAGGTCACACATTCACAACATGCACGGCTTGCTATCACACAGTCTTTGAAGTTTCAAGGTGCCCTTTTCACACCCCTACATAACAAACTGCAGCTCAAGAGAAACTGACTCCATTCTTGGTCAATAAATCAAAGCTTTAGATAAAACAATAGAGGATTATCTCGTCATTTCCCAGGCCGCCTACTTTTCTTGTTTCTTGTTCTCATGATGGCTTGTTACATATCAGAAAGAATTTCTTCATGGAAAAAGTTGTCAGTCATTGGAATGGGCTGCCTCAGGGAGTTACCATCCCTGGAGGCATTCAGGGAATGACCTTATGTGGCATTCAGTGCCATGGTTTAGTTGGCAAGGTGGTGATTGCTCAAATGTTGGACTTGATGATCTTGGAGATCTTTTCCAACCTAAATGATTCTGTGATGGTATGATTCTTACCACACATCAACACTGGAAAACAGTACCAAATGACAATTCTTGTGCCTGTGCAATGTAATCTCACTCTCCAAACCAGCACAGATTGAAATCTTTGTGGAAATGATCCATGTGTATTTGGATGTCTGTATATAAATAGCTACGTTGTCCCTTACATCCTGCCTGAGGTAGCTAATGCACAGTGCTACATTATTCTAAGGAAATGTGTCACCAAACAGAAACAAGAAAATCTGGAGACAGCCTTAAATACAATAATGAAATAATGACGTGTCATCCTTGGCCAGACTATCACACTCAAGTGTGATATATATAACTCTACAGTTTTTACATTTTTGAGCAATCATGGAAACATGAAACAATTCAGGACATCAGGGATCTTGGAGGTCTCCTACTACAACTCCTCAAGCAAAGCAAGGTCAACTGCAGCAGTTTGCTGTTGGGATACAAGGCATAGTGTGTTGTAAGAGTTCATTTCAAATATTGATGTACTGTTCATATCACCTAAGTATGTGCACAAGTATGAGCACTGAAACAACTTAAGTACGAAGCATATTGAAGGCCAGAAAGGCTATTTCTACTCTACTAAAACAAAGACAGCAAGGGCACAGACTTTTGTGCACATCTGACCATATGGTCTGAGCTTTTAACATTTTTGTAGACTCATAGAATGATGCTGAGTTGAAAGGGACCCCCAAGAATCTCACCATGTACCAGACAGAGTTGTCCAAATGTTTCTTGAGCTCTGGCCAGCTTGATGCTGTGGCCACTTCCCTGGGGAGCCTGTTCCAATGCCCAACCTGGGTGAAGAACCTTTTCCTAATACCTAACCTAAACCGCCCCTGACACAGCTTCATGCCGTTCCCTCATGTTATGTCTCTGGTCACCACAAGCAAGAGATCACTGCCTGCTCCTCTGCTGCCCCTCCTGAGGAAGCTGTAGTCTGCTATAAGGTCTCCCCTCTGTCTACTTTTCTCTGGGCTGAATAAGCCATAGGGCCTTAGCATATGGCTTCCCCTCCAGACACAGTTCACTTTGCCAAGAGTCCATTTAGAATCATAAAATCATAGAATGGTTTTGGGTTAGAAGGGATCTTAAAGACCACCTTCTCCCACTCCCCTGCCATGGGCAGGGACACCTTCCGCTAGACCAGGTTGCTCCAAGCCCCATCTAATCTGGCCTTGAACACTTTCAGGAGTGGGACATTCACAGCTTCTCTGGTGAACCTGTTCTAGTGCCTCACCATCCCCACAGTAACTAATTTCCAGTGTATCTCTAACTTAGATGTCCCCTCTTTCAGTTTGAGAAATGAGATGTCTTAATTCACATCCATTTCTGTACGAGCAGTGAGATTGCCCTCATTGAAGGAGGTTTTATCTCCAGCAGTGAGATTGCCCTCATTGAAGGAGGTTTTATCTCCGATGGCAAAATAACACGTTTGATTTAGATATGCACCAGCTTCTCTGTTGCTTTGGTAAAATCTATTATCTAAATTCTACAGGTTTTAGCAAAACAGGAATTACCAATTTTTGAACTTTTTTTCTTTAAAGCTATAGTGATGTTGGTACTATTCTATATATTCTATTATATAGTGTTTCCATCTTTCCTGCATGCCACTTTATGAGGAAATTGTTTCCTGCATTTTCCATGGAAACCCTTTTTCAAAGTGAGCATTTTAATCGCTTCTCTTTGCTTCACTCATGCAATTCTGATGTGGTCTCCCGTTACATGGAGATTAGTAGCTATACTGATCTTGGAATATTGAATAGCAAATGGTCCAAAGCACTATTTATGCAAGCAGAATAACTACAGCTTCTCTGTGTAATTTGTGATTTTATTCCTACACAAATCCAGGGCTCATGTTTGTTTACCGCTGCAGATCTTTGTCATGTACATTTTCATCTGATGCAGAAGTCACTGGAGAGTTGTGAGTACTTTCCATGGGTGTATGAGTTACTCAGCCTGATAACATGATGCACAGATGTGTCAGAGACACAGAAGACAGTTGGTTTTAGTAGCTATATTTTGCAAAGCCTGGAGAATGGGGATATGGATGTGACAGATGAAGAGGATAGCATAACCTTAGTGACTGATTTGTTCTGAGTAAACATATTTGTTTTGCATCAGTTTTAACTTCTCTTTAGGAATTTTCTTCTTTGTATATTATGGACATCTCACAAAGGAACTTCATTAAGTAGGTTGAATCAGAGAAGAATTTGCTTAAGTGTAAATAGCAGCATGGATTTCTGAAATATTTAGTCTAAGCTGATGATATGAAAGGCATCAGTACAGTATTTCTCTCTGAACCACAAAAATTTTGGTAGTTGCATAAATGTTTGACCTAAACATTTTCTTCTTCATTGGAAATAGGGAAGGTGCTATTTTGGCTTGGTGTGTTACTTTCTATACATGAGAAATGTCAATATCTGCTTCAGTTGGCAAGTTGTTTATTTGTTGCTCTTTTTTTTACAACAATATAAAATAAAGCTATTTAAGCTCTTATAACAAGACAAAGCCCTACTTTTTTTGAAAGGTACATTAGATCACTTTTCATTCAGTGGGTGCTTTCTTAGAAATGATTACATTTTGTTTCATTTTTGTAAGTAATACTAATTTACATTTCTTTCTATAAGTCATTTAAGTTACTCTCTACACTAAAATACAATATTAAAAATACACTGGAATATCCTTGAGAGTTTAATGGATTATATTTAACCAAGCAATTAATATTTTCATATGCAACAGAGGCTGAAATTCATTAAGCAATGACTAAAATTTGCTTATTCTGTAAGTTAAACAGGAAATAAAGTTAAACTCATCAAATGTTTGCACAAACTTGAAGATCAAATGCAATGTCAGGACTGTATTTTAAAGCCTGAATGCAATCTCAAGAAATATATTTTAAAGCTTTCAAAAGATATCTGTGGTAAAGAGCAAGAATAATTCTGGAATCCACAGGACCACGTGGCTCACCCCGCTGTTGGTGGTTCTGGTAGCACCTCCTTCTGTACTGAAGTAGTTCCCACATCTCTCTTTGAAATGCAGGCAGACTTGGATGTTGGGAAGAAGTAACTCATTACAAGTTCACTGATGGGATGTTGGACTTGGATACTGTGCTGGTTTAAAGGTAAACTGGCAGGAGAAATGAACCCAAGAGAAGAGACATTATAAGTCAGAGTTACAATTTAATAAAAATATTACAATAAATTCAATGGCACAAAGAGAGATTGATTTTAACCCACAAGACCTAGAAGTATAACCCAGCTCTTTGGGGCACGAACAGAATGGTGTTCATTAGCCCCTGTGCTGAGCCCAACGTGGTTCCCCTGAATCCAAAGTAAAAGGAAGTGAAAAACCTGTTGGTGCAGATGACGTTTGCAGTCTTGTTGAGAGTGGTCATCGCAGTTCTGTGGAGGTTCTGGTCCTTCTTTGGATCCAACGAGTGGGTTCCAGAGGTCCCAAACCCCAAGATTATATACCCTCAGGTTCAGGTAGGACTGCCCAGTACCTCCCCTAGGGCACGGACTTCCACAATGGGTGATTTAACTCTGTGAGTCATGGAGTATTTTTGGAATTGTTGCTGGCCCATTAGCAGACACACCCCCTGTCAGGCTGGGTGTGAAGGTGCTAGCAACTCCCCGGAGGGGAGTTACCACAGCTCCTATCTCACAGGCTTCTTTAACACGCAGCTTATATCTTGAGGGGTTGGGTGTGCCCTGGGCAGCTGCTGCAAATGGTCCCTTGTTAATAGTTCATGAGAAATGACATAGAGGGTTTAGGATTGTCCAAGACAGAGTGAAAAAGGGAAGAAAAAGGAGAGGAAAAAACCCCTCAAAACTAGGTTTATGCTTAAACTAACTATATATATTTATACAGAAAAGAGAAAATTAAGAGAAAATTACAATATAACACACACTTACACAAGTTAGGTATAACAACAATTTTTACCTCCCACCAAAACAGATTCTATTACTTTTGATCTATAAGCACCCCAAAAGATACCCAGCAAGAAGAAAAGTATAACAACAAAATGTTTCTACTTCTCTGAATTCAAACAAAATGCAAGTAGCAAGAGCAGCAGGGCCTACTCCAACAAGACAGGAGCTGCACCAAGTCCAGCTTGTACCTCGGCCACGGTGGAACTGACTTAACACCTCCCACACACCGGCTCTTACCTCTTCTGAGATGATGTTGTAATAAGGTATGGAATACAACACTACTGGCTAGAAGAAGTCAGCTGTTAGCTAGACCAGCCCAGCTCAAGTCAGCTGACAATTCCAGGCCTAGTCTGAACTTTAAAACCTAAATTTTAGGCATACTTGGCTAAACCCGTAACAAGAATACTCAGATTTGGTCACACCCACACAGTGATAAACTGGTCCCAGCTTGCTGAACTAGGGCAGATACTGAAGTGCAGTTTTGACTGTTTGAGGTGGACAGAGCCAGTTCTTATGTCTTTATGTACCCCTGGCTTGGTTTGTTCAGGTTGTAGCTTCTCACTTAATACCTCTGAGGTGTGCCAGAATATTAGTCCTCTGACAGCCCAAACAACTTCACCAGGGGTGTTTTCTCATTGTCCTCTCCTTGTTTCTGTTCTGTAAATGAAGGTGACCTGCCTTTTTTGCCTCGATAGAGGTTGTGACAGGTGTCGTACAGACCCATTTTGCTGAGAAAATGAGTCAGTCCTTAGCAATATCCCTGAATTGCCACTTACCCAGCTCTAGAATGGCTGTGAGCTGATAATGTGATATATCCCATAAAATAAAATAAATTTCAATAATGTAACCACATTATCAGAAAAGAAGAGAATATTTCAGCAACCACAGGGCAGCATCGGTGCCGTTGAACTATGCATTCATGGCAGACTCCAGTCACTGATGTTAAAAGAAAATTACTTCATACTGCACTGGGCATGAGAATGGTGACATGGATAATGATAACTGGATAATGAAGAGGGGTGGGCTCTAGGGTTTAGGTTGCTTTGCAGTGCGATAGAATTCAGAGACCTTTATGGGGGTCTCTATCATAGGCACCTTTGGGGGCTGTTGTGGGAGTACTGCCTGCAGAATGAGAACAAACTCACAGACTGGGGAGAGGATCCCTCTTGTGATTTTTGTCTGGACTCCACTTGTGCTGCAAGAGGGTCTATTCTGTCCCCATTGTGCAAATATGTGCTATGGCAGTCCTAAGGGAAAATGCATGTTTTTGAAGATTGGAGAAGTAAGAATTTAAAGGAGGGAAAAGGACATTTTTAACCACAAGCCTGGACGGGCAGAAGACAAAAAAAGACCATAAAGAAAATATGAGATGGACTTTAAGAAGCCTTTTTTAAAAAAGAGATTTTAATTTTTGGACTGTGTGGGAAAAGTATGGCATACAATTTGTTTTGAACTTAGTTCTGCTAAATTATTCAAGTCATGTTGCATCTTAGTGTCTGAATATATCCTGATGTGGAATCAATTTTACTCTTCTATTTGGACTGTGTAGATAAGTTATATTTTATCTTAAATGATGATTTACCTTGCCTATGTGGCAACAGGAAGTAGCTGTATGATTTTGTGGATCATTTTCTTTTTGCTGTGAAAACAGATAGGTATTTGATAACGGGCCGTCACCAAGTGTAGATGTGCATATGCATTCAGGTTCTCTCCTAAGGTTATACCGGACCTGTGTTTCCACCTCGAAGGATAAAAGAAAAAAAAAGTGAGAGAAAAAATCTGGGTTTTTCTAATCATTATTTTTATAGTGGTTTAAAGTTCTTTCTCTGGTAATCAGCTACAAGACATTCAGAGAAAGAGTATGACAGAGAGAGTGGAATTAATTGTGTTCTGAGGGGACAGAAGGGGGAAAAAAACCCTTATCCAGAGATACTTTCCTATTTATAAGGTTAGAAAAACAAAGAGACTGGACTGAGGTTTACATAAAATATGTGTGACTGTACTCCAGAGGCAGGAAAGAGAGGAAGAAGGTGTTAATCATTTGTGAAAGTTTGATAGCCCATTCAGTTTCTTAGAGTTATAATTTTTTAAACTTATAACTCTTTATTTTGTAGTGACAGTGATTTGGTGGATCATAAAAACAAGTAATACCTTAAGGCAGAATATTTCTATACATCTACATACTTTTATTTATCTAATTATTTTTATGTATATATTTTATGCATCTATGTATTTCCAGATTTTTATTAGAACTTTGTTTATGTAATAAGAAGCAAGCTAATCTAGGCTGTTGGCATTGCATTTCAGTCTTAACAATCTGAAAAAACTAGTATCTTTTGTTATTAGTATTGAATCTATGCAACCTGTTTATACTTTTTTTTGGAAAAGTCTCATTGAGATACCCGTGAGTATTGTAATCCTCTTTTAATTTATGACACTCATGAGGCATTTTAGTAGATCTCAAAAGTTATGGTGCAAGAAATTGTGGATTCACTATAGCCATCCGTTTTCCTACATGAAGGAAGGACCTTCCTCTTTGACATAAATTATCTGTCCACCTTTTACGTCAAAGCGGTTTTAATTAGGAATACCACTTTTCTGAATAGTTTTCGAATGGCTCTACAGTAATTTTCCACACACCTATCACATTAGTGTTTACATATTGCATAAAGCTTCTATGTCAACTCTAAAGCATCTACTTCAGCTATCTGGCTGGTTTCTCTGAACCATCCTCTGAAGTAGCTTGATTTTCTCCATTAATTGCACAGGAGGTGTCTCAGTTTGAGGGGCAAAAACCAAAATGTTTACCCACAAGTGGAGGAGGGGGTTTCCTCCACAATAATCACACCATTCTTTATCAAATTTAAGAAAAGGAACTTTAATCAGAAAATGGATACAAGAAGGATAACTGTTCTTAACTGATATACATATATACACATATACATATATACATGTACATATGTATATGTGTGTGTATACATATATATGTAGGTATAGATATAGCTGTAAACAGACCAGACCAAACTGCTTCTCCCAACACCACAAGAAAAAAAGAAACCAACAACCAAACCAGTAAGTTTCCTCCTGAAGAAAAGTTATAGGCAGTGTCTGTGTCACAACCCAACTGGCTGCAGGGTGAGTTCCCAGTTGAATTCTATCTCTCCCTCTGTGTCTCTCGTCCAAAATGAAGAAGGAAAACTGGAAGTGGGAACCACCGCATGTCCTGGAAAGCAGCTGCAAACTTCTTTCTCCCAGGTTGCTGCCCCAGCCGGGGCGGGGAGGCCGTGACGCTGCAGGTGGCGGTGAGACTGGAGCAGAGACTGGGACTCCCAAATGCAGAAATCAGGAGAACAGCTGTGGCGAGAAGAAAAGAAGTGGCTCAGCAAGAAGCAGCAGCAGCAGCCAGCAGCCATGAGGAGCAGGAGAAGAACGGCTTCCCTTCTCAGCAGCAAACACCCCGCTCCACGTTCAGCCGAGCTAGAAGTCAAAAAAATGTCCCAAACCCAAAAGACACAACTTGCCCCCATCCAACTGATCAAGAAGAAGATGGTAGCAGTTAACTACCTCTTTTTGTTAACTAATGGCATGGGCAGTTAGTGGCAGGGGAGAGAATTTACATAATAATTCCAAACTACAACAGGAGGACCAAGCATTGTACTTGTCAGGTTTGGGAGCCTCCAGTCTCTCTGAAACTCTGTGTGTATGTATCTTCTGCAGAACTATGAGAAACAGCTTTTCCCAGACCTTGCTGAATCAGTTTCTGGTTTTATGAAACTCCAAATATATCAAGAGACAAGTGTATTTATTTAAGCACAGGAGCCTACAGATTCCTATTCTGATTTCTTTCACCCCCATTTATACTGACGTATACCCTGAGGTGGCCTGATGGCACTTAGCAGGGCTGTTGCTACAAGTTACTGCCCTTTGTGCTAAGAAGACAAGTGTGTTTCTGTACCAGATCCTGGCAGCCCACGTCAGACACTTTAATCTGTCTTGTCTGTAAATAAACCCCACCTTGAAGGTATCCATCTCTTTTTGCTAATTATGGAGTGAGGCTAGAAGATTAGGACATCAACCTGTTGGAGTGGGTCCAGAGATTAAGCACCTCTCCTACGACGAAGGGCTGAAAGAACTGGAAGTGTTCAGCCTGCAAAAGAGAAAGCTTCAGGGTGACCTAATTGCAGACTTCCAGTACCTGAAGGGATCCTACAGGAAAGATGAAGAGAGACTATTTACAAGAGTGTATAGTGACAGAACAAGGGGGAATGGCTTGAAATTGAAAGAGAGTAGGTTAATATCAGATATTAGGAAGAAATTGTTTAATGTGAGGGTGGTAAGACACCAGTATAGGTTGACCAGAGAAGCTGTGGCTGCCCTAGTCTTGAAGTGTTTAAGGCCATGTTGGACAGGGCTTGTAGCAACCTGGTCTAGTGGAAGGTGTCCCTGCCCATGACAGAGGGTTGGAACTAGAGAATCTTTAAGGTCCCTTTCAAGCCAAACTATTTGGTGATTCTATGATTCTATCAGCTTTCAGGAAAGCTAAAATTAGATGACCCCCAGTCTTTCTGCATAGTTAGATTCAGTGGCCACACTACATCTGTCCACAAGATAAGCTGAAGCTTTGTGTGAGAAAGGTATCAGAACTAACATTTTGCTAAGAAATACAACTGCATTTCTTTATGTGGCTCAGTTGGCCAGTGACCATGGGATGTCTTTGATCAGTATCACATCACTTGTGCATAATGTGTCTCTTACACCAATGAAAACAGGAATGTGAAGCAATGGAGCAACAAGTCCCACAGGGCACTATAGCAGTTCAAGAAGATGCAGTTGAACTCATGAAATTAACACTGATTTTTTTTAATGGTTAAAATATTTGAGAACCTTTCCACTTGCATTACACACAGAGAAAAAGAGGAAGAAGAAACGAATGGGAAAAGAGCTTGTGCTGTTCCACTGCAGTAACAGTTGTCAAAATGATATAATACTCTGCAGGACGGAAATCCACTTCTTTTTACAAGACAGCTCCTCTGAAAATATGGGGCTAACTTTAATGATGGGTACTTATTTCCAAGTCCTTGTTTGCTGAAAGTGGAATCACAATATTGCATAACTTCATTTTTTTGCTTTAGTAAATATGACTCTATTATTTCTGTTATTAAAAGCCCAGTTATTAACAAAAACAAGAAAACCTTTTAAGAGTGGTTGTAGAAACAGCAGAATAATCAGTCAGGTTTCTATAAATGTAACCAGTCCCAATTTAAAGTGGTTAAACACAGTAGATTGGTGGAGGTGATGTAATGTAGCTTCACACAAATCTTTAGGTCATTGTTAGTTTACAATAGACAAATACCTGATTGCGGTTGCAAATCATTTTTTCTTCTTTTCCATGCTTACTTTCCTTTGTCTTGTAATTTATCATTAGCTGGTTGTACTCGTCCAAATTCTTTGATGACAGAACATGAACTGTACTCATTGTGAAGAAAGAGTATATTCCCTCCTTGTTGCACTCATAAACTTTTCAAGAGCCTGGGTAATTCTCAGACATGTCATGGGAACTCTGATTTAAGTTAGGACATAAGCAATTTTCTTGGCTCATGATGTCTTCTTGAGCAAGGGTTAATTTTGCCCCTTACAATCTTTCATAACCTTATTTTATCTTTGTAGTACTAGAAAATAAGTGATGCAATTACCCAGCTGCCAATAGGATTGATCTAGAGCTGTTAGAGTGATAATGGCATGGACTAAAATCTGAAGCAACTAGTGAGGCTGCTGTATTCCTCTGATCCTACTTGAAAGGCAGCTCTTAGCCCTCTGCAAACTGCAGCAGTACCACAAGTTACTGTGTAATAGCAGCTGTGGCTTCCAATGCATTTAACCAGGCATTTATTTGCCACACACTTAGCACAAAATGGCACATTTGATTTTGTGGTAATCCAGTAAGTAAATTGCATGGCCAGGCTGTGCAGAAAACTGGTGCTGCATTCTGGACGCAGAAAACACCAAGTACTTCTTGTGGGAAAATGATGATCTAGTAAGAGTTGACTCCTCTAGAATGGTTCTTTTCTTCTGGAACTTAAAGCATCTACCTCCACTTTACCTATTAGAGAACTTTCCAGAGGTGAGGACCCAGATGAGAGGCATCATCTGTACTTCTCATCAGGCCATGATGCTGAAGATCCTTTTATACAGCCCAGTGAGCCAGTTTGCTGTCAGTGTAATACATGCCTGAGTTTTAATGTTTTTCTCTAAAATTAATATGAAACAGCTAGAAAATTCAAATATTTTAATATTATATCACAATAATAGAGATCTCTAAAACGTTGGGGTTCAAGATCCAAAATTTCCTGGGCCAATGCAGAGTTTATTTGGTAGGACATATTTGTCCTATGGTGAAGTTCTGGTTCATCTCTCAGGAAGCTAAGGGGATTTCAAGGGAACAGCTGGAGATAGATGTGGGGTTTTTCCATGCAGCTCTCTCAGCTTCACAGCAGACCCCATCAGTTACCTGAGGTCATGAGGACACCTATAAACATCTATAAACACCACAATGGCACTATGATGTGAGTATTATCAGCTCATCTTCTAATCATAATGACAAATAATGACAAAATTATTTTAGTTACAATCACTCTATCTTATTTTTACAAATATAGTGCCCAAAATTCTGGCTGCAAACAGTGCAGCCACGGGGATTTTGAGTCTGTATTGGAGAGCAGGTTTAGATCCACTTACAGTTAAAGTAAACTGATAGCTTAAATTATTAAATGCAAGTATTTGGCCAGGCATTAGTGAAGGAGGTCATTAAAGTTTCTGAGGTATTTTTTTATTTTGGTTACCAAATCCTGTTTCCAAGAGCCAATGTCTGAATCCTGTTAAAAGCCAGACTTTCCATCATTTTCCAATAAAGAAATAAACTCTGGATTGGGCAGTATTACCTCTGCATCAGACTTCTGCCAAAGCCTCTGCCTGGACTCCACAGCTGCCCTTAAGATGTTTGAAAGGCGAGTCCCTCCATGGTATATCTGAAATCACACCCTTTTCAAATAAGGCTCATATTACTTTTGGAAATGCATCTGTTAAATATGAAAGACTAGTCTGTACAAACAGCTATAATTAATTACTTGCATGCCTTAAACTGGGCTTAGAGGGACATAAGGCTCTGAAGTACAGTATCAAAATTAACCTGTCTTCCCATCTCAAACCACGATGCCTCCTTTGTTAAGCTGACCATTCACACGCTGGAGATCTGAACAGGATGGCAGAGAATGCTGAGGAGTTTGGCTGGGTGGGTATTCTGTGGTCATATCTTGCTTGCATTGACACTGCCCACCACAAAATGCAGTCACTGTTGAGAAATATTTAGAACATGGTGTGGGGAGAAGCAGATGTACCCAGAGCACAGAGCAAGGTTTGGGAAGAGGTTGGTCTGATCTGGTCTTCAGCCATAGGATGTTTATCACCGCTTCATCCACTCCAATATCACTGTTTGGGCCCCTGCCCTGCTTCTTGGGCTCCAAGGTGGCTTTTCGCTTTCCGCAGGTTTAGGCAACAGAACAAAAAAGAAGAGAGGATGTGAGGGGGAACAGGATTGTGAAAAGGGCTGTGTCTGTCCTCTATTCCAGCACCCCTTAGGAGACCTGAGCTGAGGGACTAGTCATCTCCAACTGGAGTCAGCACCAAAATTATGAAGATTACACCAGACACCCATCATATTACAAGGCAACAAAAGTGGTTCGAATCATCTTTGAAGCCTCACTGGGAAATTTAAGTTAGGCTTGGTAGCCTTGTGGGATGAAACAAATTAATAATGTTGGATAAAGACCGCAACAGAAACCACTGAACTCTGTTCAAAATTTCTGTTATGTTTTGTGAAGAGTCTCTAGACAAATACCTGTTTTCTAAGCACATGGTTGTTAGTACAGCCCTATGACAGGTTCAGAGGAGCCATGCAGATCTAAAGTTTTGTGGTTAAAGAAGGCTGTTACCGCCCCCTAAACTCAGGTGGGTCCTAGGGTCCACCTACAAGGTTTCATTTTCACCTTAAAAGGATATGTTTCCAGCCTCAGCCTATGGAGTCAGATATTGGAACCTGGGGCGGGGTCACTTAAGGTAATATATACCTGTTGTTTTGAATAAAATTGGATTTGCCTGTACATCATATTGGTGTGTTGTGGTCCCTCTAAGGCTGGTTTACAACATATGGTGACCCCGACGTGTGATCTGAGGACATGAAAGCCATCTGCAAACCAGCCTAGAACCTTAAGTAGTGGTCCTGAGAACTGCTGTGCCCCGTTTTATGGGAGCCTTGTGTGAAGGCCTGGAGAGCTTCCGTCTCCTAGAAATTCAGGAGTTTTTTGTAGTAGCCTGGTGATAGCTGCTGGAAGAACGTGGACTGAAGAACCACGACCTTCAAACCGGAGAGTTAAAGAAAGATGGGGAATTCCCAGTCGTCTAAGGCAGACTTATTACTAGAAAAATTTGAAAAATTAGCTCGCGCTACAAAAACGGACATTGAAAAACAAGCATTACAAGAATTTTTGGAATGGTGCCTTAGGCGGGGGTATCTAAATGATGCCAGCCTCACGTTTTCCATAGAATTTTGGAACAAAATCGGGGCAGATTTGTGGAATTTAGCGCAAATTACCCCAGAAGACATTTTGCCGCATATTCCGTCATATACAGCTATCAGGAAAATGCTTTTACAAATAGAGCGAGCCCGTGAAAACCTAGAGCTGCCTGGGAGAAAGGAAAAAAGCTTCCTTCTGCAGAGCAGTTTTTCCCCTGATCACCCTTTTACCTGCCTGTGCTGCCCATCGGAACCCCGCTGCAACCCTACCCTCAAGCACGGAGCCCACAGCCGAACCGCGGAGCTAGCGCTGTGCCGTTCCCATCCGAGCCACTCGTCCCCTTTCCAAGAGAACCGACGGAACCACACCAAACATGGGACCAAGGCTTTTCCACGCCACCATTCCCAATGGCACCGCTGCCCTATCCACAACCGCTGAGCCCAGAGCCCACCTTTTACCTGCCTGTGCCACCGGCCGCCACTATAGGAGCGGCGGAATCACAGCAACAACGCTGCAATCAGAGCATCCCCACGAGACACGTCGCAGAAAACATCCAGCCATTCCAAACTGTAAGTGACTTTTATTTATATCCTGAATCCGAGAAAACGCGAACGGGGGTGCCCTCAGCCGAGAGAGACATGTGGAAAGAGGGACAAACCCCGTGGAACAGCTTTTCTCCTGTATATCCCTCAGCGCTGCGTTCCCCGCTGCCCCGTGAGTACACCGGAGCCGCTCCGCGGCTGGAAACTGCCGCTGGAGACGGCTGGGGGGACTACGGTCGTGCACATAAACCGCGTGGCTGAGAAAACAAAAAGACCACGTGAACTGGAAGCCCGCCAAAATATTGCGCAATCAGAGCACCACGCGGCCGAGACCCGGCTCCTAGACAAAGAGCTTGCGCGCGCATTCAACGGCGTAAGCACAGGACTCCCCCACCCCCCTCCCTACAGCTTGCCAATTAAGGCACATGTGCAGACCGCGAGTCCCCCGCAGCCCGCAGGGGCCGGGGCTGGGGTCGAGATCTGTCCCGAGCCGGCCCGAAAAGATAAATTGGCCCAGCCCCGGGGCGGACCCGACTGCCAATCAAACACAGCTCCAGCACCGCCCCCACCACCTCCTGCATGGATGGATACACCCATCAACTGCATGGAGAGGGGAGAGGCTCCTCCCCAGGGGAGCAGAGCTCCCCCTGCAAGTTCCCTCCGCTGCGCGCCCACAGCGCCGAGCGCGCGGGACTCAAACTTTACAGCGCTGACAGAGACTCCCCCCACGCCGGCAATCGGATTCCTGCAATCCTCATCACTGACAGCCACACCCACCGGCTGCATCCCGGAATGGAAAGCAACAGAAGCCTCTGTTTTGGACAGAGTGGGGGGAGGAAGAGTTCATAGTGTAATTAAAAGGGAATCAAAAGTTTTGGGGAGTGAACTAACCCCCTGATCTGAAAATAATTCCTTTTTTGAGTTGTATCCTTTACAGGTACCAGCAGATCCTGCTAATAGAGTCTCTGCAGCTACTGTAACAACAGACTGCAGTGAAGTGCCATCTCTTAAAGAGGCAGGCAGCTTAATATCACAAATGCATTCAGTAAGAGATCCATTAATAGTAGCATCTCTAGACCAATTAATGGATGGAGATGACTACAAAAACTCACAAACACAAGATGCATTGCACACTCAGGTTCTACAACAACCCAAAAATGTTGCTCCAGATATTACCCCTGGCATGAAACCAGCTTTATTAAAGAATCTGGTAACTAATAATGCCAATGTTCAGTATAGGCAATTGAGTGCCTCTCTTCTTGCTACAGCAACATTAGTAGAGCTAATAGAAGCTTGTGCTAGATTGCCTTGGGTGGAAAAGGAGGAAGAAGCAAAGCTACAAGCTTCTGCCCTAGCCACAGGCATAGATAAACAATCAACCCAACCAAAAAAAAAAGTAAAAGTTCTAGAGCTTGCTTTAATTGTAGGAAAAGGAAGCATGTAGCAAAATACTGCCCAACACAACCAAAATATAGCAGAACACAAAGCTTCACTGGAAGATGCAACCAATGTGATAAACTTGGCCACAGGGCCCAGGATTGTTATTCTAAATGTAAAAAAGATGGTACTCCTCTGGTAAATATAGGGAGTAGGTTTGAGCCTCCGAGAAAGCAGAGGGGCTGCAGGCCATGGAGCGCAGCCAATCAAATGCCCCACAGAAACTGGAACCTAGCTGCCTTTCCCATATGGAAACCACAACCACAAGCAGTGCTAGCCTAGAATTAATCATTTACTGTCCAATCGAACAAGATCAGTCCAGTTCAAAAGCATGTTGTTTAGTTCTGTATAAAGCCAAAAGTTTGAAATTCTGTTACTTTTCAATTAAGTGCAGTTTTAAGTTTATTGCACTGTCAAGATGCCCAGCAGGCTGTAGGGGTAAGGACACCTGTCCCCTCAGCTGCCAAACATCTTCTGCAAAGTGTAAGTAGTAATGTTTAGCCTTTGTGAATTTTTCACGCAGCATTACTGCTTTACCAAGAATGTCTAAAGTGACTGAAACTCAAAGCTATTCTCAAACCTCTGTAGTGGCCACACAGAAGTTTTGAGGATTGACCTCGAGATATAGCATAAAAAGACTTAGCTCAGCTGGACTGAACTTGCTTCTTTGCTATATGAAGTCACTCTGCATTCATGAACTCTTTGCACAAAATGAATGTTGTTAATAAAATTTGTAGTTTTGTTTACAGTGGTTTGTGTGGTGACGACTGCACAGAAAAACCACAACCTCACATGTGAGAGAAAAGTTTTTTGTTTTGCACTAGTTGTAAGTTTGTAAATCCCAAGCCTACATGTCTTGATCATGTATTGGTTTGTGTTAGTTTACAAAGGTTACTGTACCTCCTTCCAAGGGTCTATTTTGAAAAAAGAGGGGGAGGTAGGGATGTGTAACCCACAAAATATCCCGTTAAGTCTTGAATTGGCAAAATCTAAAATCTTCCAAAAAGTTTTTCTCATTTTTCAATTTTTCAGCCTTTCAGTTCAAGTTGCAATATGCATAAGTTAATGGTAACAATTTATGTTGATTGTAATTTTTTGTTTTGTTACAAAATGTGTATTATGTTCTTTTGCATTTTTGTTTGTTCTTTGAAACGAAAGGGGGAGGTGTTACTGCCCCCTAAACTCAGGTGGGTCCTAGGGTCCACCTACAACGTTTCGTTTTCACCTTAAAAGGATATGTTTCCAGCCTCAGCCTATGGAGTCAGATATTGGAACCTGGGGCGGGGTCACTTAAGGTAATATATACCTGTTGTTTTGAATAAACCTTGGATTTGCCTGTACATCATATTGGTGTGTTGCGGTCCCTCTAAAGCTGGTCAGCAACAGAAGGCAGTTGTATGACCCTGAGATTAGCTCATTTCATTAGAGTCTGGTGCTAACACCAATGTTGTGGGTTCAATCCCTGTGTGGGCCATTCACTGAAGAGTTAGACTTGAAGATCCTTGTGGCTTACTTCCAACTCAGGGTATTCTGTGATTTTGTTTACTTTGAGTTTCAGCTCTATGTCCACTTCTCTAAGGCAAATTCCAGATGCTGATGCATTTGATGATATCTCCTTTGCCATTCACCTCTTGTCTGAGAGAAATGCTGCCTCCACCTTCCAGAATGTTCATCACTGGCCTATGGCCAGCATCTCTGTAACAGTGACAGATGTGTGTGTCTTCCAAGACATTAGCTACCTAAATGTTTCTAAATACAGGTCATAGAAATTAACATGTCTTGGTGACAGAGGGTGACCAAAACCAAACAAAGACATATTTGTTTTTTCTCTTTTGCTTGTCCACTTACTGATCACAGTGTGTGCAAAACCAGGGGTGTGTTAGCTGCTGTGCATGTGCAGGAAAAAAATAATGCAATTCAAATTTTCCAAGAGAATCGAAAAAGAAGTTCAGTTTTATCATGAATAGCCCTATTTGCAAGCTGAATTGTTTTCTTTTCTTCTCCAGAGTTCCTTAGTTTGCCCATCTAAATGCAAAGCATACTTTATAGCTGATCGATTTGTTTCACCTGACATTTTGTTGATAACCCATAGATCCCAGCTTGATTACTCTGTAAAATATTGAAGTATGTTTTCTTAGTGCCAATGTGATCTGAGAAAATAGGTTATGTATCTTAAGCACCTCAGGCAACAAAAAGAAGAAAATTATTAAAATTACACCTTTTAAGTATAAAACATAAGTGCCTTTAAATCATAAATTTGCCTCTCCTCACACAACATTCTACCAAAATAATTATGGTTGCTGTTACTAGCAATAACTTTTAAGTGATCTGGTTCAACAGCTTCTATTTGAAGCATCTACTTTAGCTGATTTCTGAGCTGAGTTTTTCAGGACTTTTCCCTGTATTATGATTTGTTCTTTTTTTCATTTATGATACAGCAGAAATGGCATGAGGGTGCTGATGGTGTCCGTACTCACTCAGATCCAAAATGCTGTCGGGGTGCTCAGCCTTCCTGGACACAAGCCCTCAGCTGCTAGCAAGGGCTCCAAGGCAGGCTGAGGTTGTCTTTTCTTAAGGTATGCACTTGGAAGTGTAGCTACTCTTTTTTTCTGCATTGTTTTCTTTCATAATGCTTCCCTTTTGGTACCAAGATGATAAATTTTACAATGCTCTTAATGCAACCTAAAATTAGTTTATCATTTTATAAAAAGGCTACTGAAAGAAATGGTTTGCCTTATAAGAGTGTGAGATAGCCAGCAAATTGTTTTGGCATTTGTGAATACTTAGAATATTTGGAGAATTACTCATCCTCAATGAGGAATTAGAAGACTAATTTAAAGTAGTTTTACTTTTTTATGTTTTACTAAAGCATGATCCAAACCCTGTACTGTGTGGAACAGATGTTCTAAAGATTATGTTTTTATTAACATTATTCAGTTATAGCTAAATTTCATTGTCAGGCTATGAAGAAACCTGTGAGTTTCCTGTGTGAACTGTATGCAAACTTGGCTAGTTAGGAAATAGTCACACCTTCAAAGTACAGCATGTGTTGTTAAAAGATCTCTATTAAATATTCAGTTTATTAAACTGAAAAATAGTAGGAAAATTTCAGACCTCAAAAGTTATGATATCATTTGATTTCAAAATAACCTTACCAAAATCTTGCATCTCTTAGTGTGAAAGTAACTAAACTGTATTTATGTCTTTGGAGGCAGCACCTCAGGCCTAGCCAACATTAGCTGTGGTTCTTGTTATTAAATAAATCTTCAAGGCCTGTGAAAGTTAAAAAGGAGAACCTGAAACCTTGGCTTTACAATATGAGAGCAAGAACTTTGACAAACATGCTAAAGAGGTATATGGTGCTGCTTGGAAAGTATCTTCCACAGCTTAGCTTTACTTCTTCACTTTCTAAAGAGTGGTAGAAAGGAAATAAAGGGTTAATATCTCTTTACTTTTCATTAAGGGAAAAAAAAGAGCTGAGTGTTTTAAGGACAATACAATTCAGTCCCTTCCCAGAAAAAAGTACTTCCAGTGTTAAAATTTTGCTGGTTTAAAGGTAAACCGGCAAGAGAAATGAACCCAGCTCAAGAAAGACTGTAAGTCAGAGTTACAATGTAATAAAAAATATTACAAGAAATGCAATGACACAAAGAGAAATTGATTTTAACCCACAAAACCTAGAAGTATAACCCAGCACCCTGGGGCACAAACACACATGGGTTTGTTAGTCCCTGTGCTGAGACCCACATGGTTCCTTCAAGTCCAAAGTAAGAGGAAGGGAAAAACCTATTGGTGAAGATGATGGTCATAGTCTGGTTGAGAGTGGTGGTTGCAGTCTGGTCAAGCGTGATCATCACAGTCCTGTCGAGGTTCTGGTCCTCTTCTGGATCTGACGAGTGGTCCCAGAGGTCTTCAAACCCCAAGATTATATACCCACCCTTCAGGTGGGAACACCCAGTACCTGCCCCAGGGCAGGGAGTTCCACACTGGGTGATCTGACTCCGTGAGTCATGGGGTATTTTTGGAATTGTTTCTGGCCCATTAGCAGACACACCCCCTCAGTCTGGGTGTGACGGTGCTAACAACTTCCTGGAGGGGAGTTATCACAGCTTCTACCTCACAAGCTTCATTAACACCCATCTTATATTCTGAGGGGTTGGGTGTGCCCTGGGCAGCTGCTGTGAGAGGTCCATTGTTAACAGTGCATGGGAAATGAATAGAGGGTGTAGAATACTTGGCTTTGATCACCCCCACACAGTGATAAACTGATCCCACCTGCTGAACTAGGACAACTGTTAAGGAAATGAAATAAAAAGTTGATATTAACCAAGGAAGGACGGTATTTGTTTAGTGTTGTTGATGGCTTTGACAGGACTTAGTTGTGTTTCTCAAAGAAGTTTTGAACTTATTTCTATTTGTTTATTCATGTTTGTTTATTCACCTGTGTTTCCTCATGACTATGTATCTCTCTAGTAGCTATTCACAGAGAGAGGTAGCCACAGCCAGTCTTTGGAAACATCTTGTGCCTTGTAGCTATTTCATCCCGTAATTGTGCATAAGAGGTTGGATCCAGTGCTGATGCTGGGCATTTTTTATTTCTTGCTGAAGAGCACTTGTGGCTATGTTTTTTTAGCCAGGTTTGTGGTTCTGAAAAAGTTCAGGGATCTGAGGATGCTATCAGTACAGTAATATTGTTGTATCTTTTTAGTGAACAAGAGAAACATGCTAGTAACTAGTGAAACAAGTAAAGCATCTATAGGTAATAATCATCAATAATAAAAGAACATCTCTGGAATAAAATTTATGATGTAAATCAGTCAGTGTCAGCTTCAATTTACTTTCACCTGCTGAAGACACAGGTGAAAGTATACAACTCACATGATGAAGTATAACAACAAGCATCACATTTTTTAATTCTGGAAGATCCACCTGTTTATATTATGAGTCTAATATATTTTTCTCTCTTGCAATGCTTCAAGGAGTCCACCTATTTTGGATGAGAAACAGCCGAACACAGTCATATTCTGCACCGAGAAACGGATTTAAACAAAGTTCTGTTCATTTGGTCACCATAGCTGTCAAGCTGAATTCTCATGTCAGGGCTTCTGGGAAAAAAATTCACACTTTCACTCCAGTTGACAACACTGGAGCATATTTTAAAAGTCCAGCTTATTTAACATTCAAGCACTTTACATATCAGAATAACTGACTTTATGCAGAAAATTATCATACCATTATTTAAGAACCTTCTTATTAAGTTATTTATCTGGAGTTTCAGGTTATTAGTAATTAAGATACATTGTTGTAGAATGAAATTCTACAGAAAATGTATGAAACAATCTCCAGGAAAGGGAGAGAAGCTCAGATTCTGAGAGTTTTTAGGCCATAACAGAGTTCAATTTTAAGGCTCATGTTACTCTGCTCTGTTTTCCCTACAGGGGGACAGACAGAGTGTCTTATACTTCTCTTGTTACATGTTTTTATATTTAATGCTCTTTAAATTGCTGAAGAATGTGGTAAATAATCCTTCATTCACATTCCGTTTATGCATCTGCTGTTTTAACCTCATTTGTATGCTGCTCTCATCTCTATGGTACTTGAGTCATTCCCAAATTATATATTTTATAGCCATCTTATAAGTACCTACGCTTTTAAAGGGAGGATACATGTGCAGCAGAGTGATTTTTTTTGTTTTAATTGTAGATGATGAGTGTCATTTATCATGAGAAATTTCATTTTCTCCTGTATATAAGAAAAAATCCGAAAATCACTGACCTATGATATCACCCTTGGAAAGGGAATGAAGAGTCTTCTGATGGAAGAAGTGTCTAAAAGCTACTCATTGTGTGAGGTGGACCATGAAAATTAAAGAGGCATAATGCTGTGGGCATCTTTGCATCCCTGCACAGTTGATTCCCACTCTGCCCACATTTTAAACCAGCTGATGACAAGCTGATTTTAATCTGGCCATATGATTTAGATATTAGGAAGAAATTCTTTACTGTGAGAGTGGTGAAGCACTGGCACAGGGTGCCCAGAGATGCTGTGGCTGCCCCATCCCTAGAAGAGTTTAAGACCAGACTGGGTAGGACTATGAGCAACCTGGTCTAATCGAAGGGGTACCAGCCCATGGCAGGGAGTGGTATGAGACAATCTTGAGAGGTCTCTTTCAGCCCAAGCTGTTATGTGATCTGATTCTATGATACTGCTAGTCACTGAGAAACAAGAAATTTGTATAACTATTTCTTAGGCTAATAGAAGCTAAACCACTCAAGTTGTTATATGATCATTGCTATAGTATCCTCTGTGAAATTCAGACTGTGAATCTCAAACTAGTAAGCATACAAAGATAGAGCAAGATTGTCAGTGAATGCAGAGTTTTTGCCAAAAAACATACGTGTGTCTGCTCCAATTCTATTTGCAAATTTACATTACATTTTTCAAGCTCTATGGGTCCTAACACTCTGTGCAGTAAGAACTGGGATCTGGCTGTTCACCTCACAGGCAAATATTCATTTTCTTCCTATTCTGTGAGTGGTGAGAACTAAAGGGAAAACCCATAATATGTGTTCTTTACTGAGCCAAGCTTCTGGTTCTATTAGTATTCTCTCCTAATGTTTTACAAAACAATATTTTGCAGAAGCAAATACGTTTTTAAAAGAAATTAATGCAAAATATGGATTTTTATGTTTGTTTTTAAATTTTTTTCAAGTCTCTCATATAAATCTGTGATCATTAAAACATTTAACTGTCAACCTTTGTTTATAGGAAATCATTTAATTCAATTCCTCAATAAAATGTGAAACTTCATATCTCTTCACAAGCTGTTACGGCACCTATAAAATTATTTGCTTTCTTATCATTTCCTGTTTAAACTGGATTTTTTATATTTTCCTGACTATATATTTTTTTGCAAAGTTCTGTAGATATGTGTCACTTGTTACACTATAAAAATGAGAGAACGACAAATTTATTTTACAAATGAAATTGTTGATAATATTCCTAGTGTAGAACACCTCTAGCCAGGATGGAACGGGACCAGCCTCAACTAGATCCCAGTTATCCCATTGTCTCTACCTTGCAAACTGCAATCTGGGTGGATCCAGCATTGTCAGTGCTAGCTTTCCTAGGCCACGGCTATGTGTGAAAAGTGTTTCTATCTACTGTTGGAGATCCTGTGCAACCTGCTCTGGGGAAACTGCTTCAGCAGGGGGTTGGAAGAGATGATCTTCAGAGGTTCCTTCCAACCCCAAACCTTCTGCGCTTTCATGAAAGGCAGAGAGCACAGACTACATGAACTAGACCCAGGACAGATGCACGTGTATAAATCCTATAAAGATCAGGGATTATAGTCTCATTATAAAGCAGTTTTATTTAGAGAAGTTAGACAAACTTCTTTGTTAATATAATTCACCATGCAATAGAGAGGACTGAGGATCTTCCTGAGCTAGTGTTTCTGAACAGGGCAATGGCATTGGCCTGAGACAGCACCTCAGCATGATGCTGCCATGTATCATTTGCAGCTCACAGTCACTCAGCTGCCTGACCAGAAAGGCAGCAATGGTGCTGACTGCGTGGGGAAAGACAGCTTTTGGGATCTTAAAGTGTGAAGTGCAGTTTCTGCACTTTTCTTGTAGCACCCTGTCAACCATAGCATAGCATAACTAGTTGCAAAGACTGAACGGACTGTTTCCTTCCACAGCAGGCTCAAAACCTGTTGGACAGCTACTCTCCTCCTCACTCTTGCAGGCATACAAACTTTGTGTTTCAAAGACTCTGTCCTCCAAGTTTTGTCCTCTTCCTAGGTCTACTAGTGTAGTTGTGTGAATCAACAACAGGATCTAGCTGAACTTAATAACGAATAGAAAAAAAGTGCTTTCACCTTTTTACCCTCTTTTCCAAAAATTTCAGAGTGTATGCAAAAATCCCTGGTTGTGTTTGTTAAATGTTTACCGTCTCATGAGCATACTTATTCTTCTTGTAACTAGAGCAGATGCTGTGAAAAGACCTTTTTTTCACCCATTGGTATGTTGCACAGAACAAGGGAGATACACTGTGGAGTCACTGGCACTGGAGGAAGAAACAACTGCTCTTGCAAAACAGCCAAAAACAGGGCTCTGTTTTTCTTTGTCCCCAGCTCCCTCAGCTTTGCACCCTGGTATGTACTCAAGCAGATTTTAAAAGACTGGAGAACCTTAAATCTCATCACTGAACCACACAAAGGTAAGTAGAAAACTACTTTCAAAATGCCCAGTAAGGACATTTCATCTTTATTGAATAAAGAGGTAGTTGAAAGAAAATTGATAGGACAAATTAAGGTGTTTCTAAAGTATTAACCTCCTGGGTGGACAGTGGGATGATTGATGGATTTTTGAAAAAGGAATAGTATGAGTATTGTGGATTCCTGAGACTGGAGAGAAAGTAAATTAGCAAGGATTTGTCACAGGTGTTGCCAAGGTGCTTCTGGTTCCATGACAATTTCCCCTCCCTGCTGAGAAGAAAGTGATGGCAGTCCAGCAGCCCTTCCAGGTTCCAGCAGGGGATCAAACAACAGGACCGATATGTTCAATATCACCAGCTCTGCCACTGTTACTTCCTTTTCAACAAATCTATATAGGATTTTTCAATACAGCTTGCATTTATTTCACAAGCTCTGAGGAAATTTTGGAATGTACTTTCATGCATATAGAGTTTTCCTCCTTTCATCAGACTCTGTTTCTGACATATTGCATTATGCTACACTTAGCTGTTCAGTAAGGTATTTTGGCATTGTGTCTGCTGATTCCTGTTTAAAATAAAACACAACATAGGAATTGGATGGTGGATTTTAGTACATCATCAACTTGTTACATACATGAAGCTGAATAACAAAATGTACATCTTTCTTTTCCTGACATGTCTTCTGTGTCTCCTCTGTCTCTCCCATGCACTTTAGGCCATCTAGTAGGATTTGACCCAAGGCAGGATTCTATTCTTCAGGACATGTATGTTCCACCTAATAGCATAAATACTAAAATCAATAAACTCTTGCTTCTGCAAGCAATATTTTAAAGTAGATATATGAAAATATCTACTAAGCTTACCCACACTGCTTTTATTGAGGATGTAAAGTGGGTCTTTTATTAGAAGAGAGTTAATGTAGAACATAGGTCAATACAGATGGTATTAAGTAGAAAAAATTTTTGGTCTTCTTTCCAGATACTGCTGATACACAATATTCCATAACTTCCCAATTGACTTTCAGCCTCCTTGTCAATGACTGTAAAAGGCAGCTTGCCTTTTCCTGGCTGTTGCAGGCTGAGCCTGGATGAAGCAAAGGTTCTGAGGGTGGGCTCAGAACAGAACTGAGGGAAATGGAAAGAGGGAGGTCACGGTGCACCCCTATGCACATGTGTGAGCCTGAGAAGAAGCTGACAGACGGCAGGGAGACAAGGAGCAGACACGTTGCTGTCCTCAGAGAGGATGAAAACAAAGGCCTTTCTCCTGCAGACTGTCTAGCATCCCTGCAGATACCCATGCCAAGCTGCTGGGCTGAGAATAAGAGCAGGAGAAAGGAGGGTGCACAAAGAGGGTTAATTTATGAACTGTTTTGATTTCAACCTGAGTTTCTCTAAACTTTTTGTGCCCACAAACCCCTGATTTTGTAGGTTCTCCTGGCATTTCATTATTCTGTTGACCTTCTTTTAAGGAGCAATCTGATGTTCTTCTCAAAGCTGCAACTAGTTAAAGTGCTATCACAGGGATCAACTTTTCCTCATCTGTTGTCTGTGTGAAACTTTGACTCCTTGCAGCTATTACTGAACATTTTCTGGCACATTTTGCATGACCTGTGTGCAGTAGGTAAAATTATGCTTTCCTCTCCCAGTTTATCTGCCATGACTATATTTTCCAGCAAGCAATACTGGACCCTCCCTCAGGTGACACACTGCTTTCTGGTCTCAGTGGCTTGACAATTGGTCTGGTTTTGGTTTGGTCTATGGAAGCTTTGCTGGGATTTGAATGATTCCTATTGCTTTCACTGTTGCCTCTCAAGAAAGTAATTTTTGATTGGTGCCAACCTGGGGCAAAGCCAGGGGCAAATGCCAGGAGGAAGATTTTAGAGCAGCAAACTGCACAGAAAGAGACAAGGGATGGGATCCCTCAGTGCATCTTCTCCCACCTCCCACTGATGCTGACAGGGGGAATATCCCCTGCTTTTTCTCCTGCTATTCCTACCTCTCCCTCCTCACCCAAGAAGCCTTGCCCTGGCAGCTGTGTAGCTTGGACCATCTTGTTCTGGAGTAGGCAGATGAGGCTGGGCACCATGGCAGTGCAGCAGCAAGGAACACAGCTGTGCTCCCTGCTTCAGCTGCAGAAACCTTCCTGAAGCTCTCCCTTCTCTCTTCTCATCTTTACTAGGTATTGCCACACTGTTTTAGCCTTTTTTATTTGTCCACCTCTCTTGATTTCTAAAGGCTGCTATTGGGTCTGTGAACTACAGATTACTTGCTTTACTATGCATCCCTGAATTAATTCCTCTCACATCCCTCACTCTTCCCTATCCTTTGAGCTGCTGTCTTCTTTACCCCATCCCTACACACTCCTATATTTTGAAACAGCCACATGGGTGAAAATCTGGAGTAAGTATGTTACACTGCATGATCTATGGTAGTTTGTAGCAGATTCTATTCCCTTCCCTTCTCATCACTCCTGGCTGTACCCTAATAGTAAGTTCCCAAATGCTTTAGACAGCTGAGTAATCTGTTTTGGCTATCTCGTATCAGCCTAAGTGCAAGAGTTCATATGAGCCTGCAAACCTGGTGTAGTCTACATGGACCAGACCTCATGTCACTGTTGGTGACATGCTTCTGTGTCTATGGGTTTCTGGAGAGCATAGTCAGTCAGCAAGACAGGACAGGACAAGGCTAGGGCCTGGTTTGGGATACTTAGGAGGAATGCTCACTATTTTATTTATATGCACCCTGCCTAAACTGTGACTCTAATGGAAACACTTCCCTGGAATGCAGTCTGAAAACAGTGTTAGAAAGTTGCCAGGCATAGGCTGGGAAATAATGGGAAAATACTGTCAGGCTGTGATTTTGTGTGGTCTTTTTTTTTTTTACCTAGGTAACTAATCTGTCTTTGAGGCAGTCCCTTTGGAAGTCATTAAGGAAGAGCAAAACACGTGATGTGTCTTTGGTGTAGAGTTGGGATTTTAGGAATGGAAGTTGATATTTTTATACATATACATATACATATATATACATATATATACATACACACATATATATATATATATATATATATATATATATATAAAATAAGGAACTGAATTCCCTAGTTGCTGTCAGATCACTTTTTTCTCTTGTCAGAAAATTATTCCACAAGTTCACTACAGAGGTTTCCCCTTGAAAGGGTAACTGTAACTTTGTTTGGCTTGTCCTACATTGGAAAGTTTACTGAAATAGAAATTTACTTTACATAGGAATGTGATTTATTTTAAAATGGTTTTTAAAAGAAATACTTGGACCAGTAGGCAGGCTATGGAAGGGGGAATCATGTCACTAAAATGTGCTGATATTGGAGAATAGTTTCAGAGGCTACTTTCTCCTGTGAGGCAAAAGTGGTTTTCTAGATTTCAATTCATAGGATTTCTTGTTGAAATGTTTAA
Source organism: Willisornis vidua nigrigula (assembly GCA_021164005.1). Lineage (NCBI taxonomy): Eukaryota > Metazoa > Chordata > Aves > Passeriformes > Thamnophilidae > Willisornis > Willisornis vidua. The sequence goes on along the minus strand of JAJPCS010000239.1, from coordinate 2,458,304 downwards.
TACTGACAACTGTAATAAACTCTCTCTCTTTCTAGAGAAAAGAGCATTTTCCCCAAGCTTATGTAAAAACAATAAATTTAGGACCTTGCAGTGTCATGTTTATAGAGCTTTTTACAAAGAGGGACTTGACTGATCAGCTTGGTCCCTTCCGACATTCTCTGACCCTTCATCTAAGAAATTATTTCTGAATTTAAATGGCATTGCAGGCTTTCTGCTGTTCATACTGCTTCTTTAAAGTGAGACTTTATTTTCAGAAATCACATTTGTAAAATTCAACAGTGTTTAAAATTTGACTGCTTGAAGAAGTTCTGCAAACTCCTTGAGAGGACTGTCAAATTAGCGCAAAGTGATGGATAGAACATAGGCCAGAGGCTATTCCAGCTTCTCAAATGAGACAACAACTCTTGGTGGGGAGAGTTGTTACCAAAGGAATGCAATGACAAAACAGGACTCTATTCCAATCTAATACTGGAGATCTCATAGGATCATGAAATCTTGGCTTCCATTCATCAAGGGCCTTAAAGCAACTGGATGATCCAAATACATTCAAATGCCTAGCAGAACAAGTGCTGATTTTTTAGTGTTACATTAGATTTTGGAAATCTAACATGTAAAACTACATGAAATTCATTAAAATAAGAAAGAAAGTATTATATTTCTTTTTATTCATGTAGAGAACTCTATTTCTCTGTAACTGATAGAATGATCAGAGACTTTAAAACTGTGCAAATACTGTCTGGCTTCATAGACAAATAACGGTTTTGTTTCAGTTTATGCTAGTTTAAAGGTAAACCAGCAGGCAAAATGAACGGAGGTCAAGATAGATTGTAAGTCAGAGTTATAATTTAATAAAAGTATAACAAAAATTGCAATGACACAAAGAGGAATTGATTTCAACCCACAAAACCTAGAAGTATAAGCCAGCACCCTGGTGCACAAACAGAATGGTGTTTGTCAGCCCCTGTGCTGAGCCCAGTGTGGACCCCCTGAGTCCAAAGTAAAAGCAAGTGGAAAACCTGTTGGTGCAGATGATGATCACGGTCTGGTTTAGAGTGGTGGTTGATGGTTGCAGTTCTGTCGAGTTTCTGGTCCTCCTTTGGATCTGACGAGTGGTCCCACAGGTCTTCAAACCCCAAGATTATATACCCACCCTTCAGGTGGGAACACCCAGTACTTCTCCCAAGGCAGGCAGTTCCACACTGGGTGATCTGACTCCGTGAGTCATGGGGTATTTTTGGAATTGTTCCTGGCCCATTAGCAGACACGCCCCCTCAGTCTGGGTGTGAAGGTGCTAACAAACTTCCTGGAGGGGAGTTGTCACAGCTTCTACCTCACAGACTTTAACACCCATCTTATATCTTGAGAGGTCAGGTGTGCCCTGGGCAGCTGCTGTGAGCGGTCCATTGCTCACAGTTCATGGCAAATTACATAGAGGGTATAGAATACACAGCTTTGATCACCCCCACACAGTGATAAACTGATCCCACCTGCTGAACTAGGACACAGTTTTAACATGGACTCCTCTCAGAAAAGACCTGGAGATACTTGGATTATAAAAAATTAGGTTTTTTGAAAAACAAAACTTGAATGGAAAACAGTTTTTTTCATTCACAATGAAAAACAATGTATTTCCTGCCATTACACTGCTATGCATCTTTTAAAAGTTGAGGCTGATTATTCATGCTGCTCACAGCAAATCTATAAGAGCAGAATCACTAAAAAAAGCTAATCTTGAATTTAAATTCTCCTGGTTCTAATGTGACCTGGTTCTGGAAACACTTGATTTATAGCACAACTGATGCTTTGACAATTACTCCAAATTTTTAAGGCAGGATTTGACAAGTTTGGTTGACAATTACGGACAAAGGCACATTCATTTAACATGAAGTCTAGAGAAATGAGTGTTTGGTGGGGTTTTATTCATATTTAGGGTCCTAGATAAGCAGAATGGATTTTGTGATGGCAAATCAGAGGACAAGAATGTATGCCTACTCATGCCATGTTTCTATCATTCAGCCTTTAAGAGCTTGCTCTAAAAATGTTAGAGTTGTAGGTCTGTCACTTTCTTCAAAGTGGGAGAAGAGTGGACAAGGTATTAACAGTATTTACATTTGAACGCTAAGCAATTTCTGAAGAATGGGGTAGGAGCTAGTTATTACAAGAACTGTTATTTAGTTTAATTGATCACAGCTGGGTTTGGAAGGGATTCCAGCCAAAAGTACGCAAATACTTGCCAAAAGCTTGACATATTTGATAGTTCACACTGCTATGAACTTGGCTAAGAGAGGTCAGTCACACAGCACAAACCAAGCTTTCCTCCACTGTATCCAGGTTATCTTAAAAATGCAGATATGTTGCCAGCTGACAGCAAGCCTTTCTCCTTTCAACCTTGTTTTAAGAGGTCTCTAGTTTCTTGGAACTGAGGGAGTCCAGCACTGTGACGCAATAGGAAGATGTTTCACACACGGAATAATGGGCAGACACAGCTGCTGTAGAATCCTCTGGGCATCTGTTTTCATTAAAACTTCACTTGTACATTTGACCTATCATCTAGATTCAGCTCACATCACTGGTAAAGGTACATAGTGTACATAAACACCACTATTTAATCAAACTTCCTTTAAAAGACTCCCTGTGTTAGAAATACCTTCTTCTTCTATTTAGGATATCTTCCCCCAGGCTTTTGTTATCTTCGTTAAAGATTAGAAAAGTTTATACAGCATAATACAGGAGAAACAAACCATCGCAACAAATAATCTGCTATTTATTACAGGAGCAGACACCTTAAATCTGATGAATTTCACATTGCTTTCCTTCCTTGACAACTACCTGAATAATTTGGGATAAAACAACAATTTTAAAGAAATACTACACATCTAGTTAAAGACAATTAGTTTTCTATTCAGCTAGCTACACCATTCCTTCTTAACTCACTTGGTGAGTATAACTATTTAATGTTGTTTGAAAAATCTAAATAAGCACCTTTTCCCTGCAGAGTTACATTTCATTTCCTCTGTCCATTTTCTCTGTTGGACTGTAACCACCATGCTAAAACTCTCCCAGACTCTCTGGAAAAGCATTTCCACTTGCCTAAATAATTAAATATTTCTTGGACCAGAAGACTGGAACCTCTACAAAGGGCCTATTTTTTCATTTTTTCCTTATTCTTTGTTTCCCTCTTACCCAGTGAATATTTAATTACAAAGTGGAAAAGTTCAACAGGAGAGATGAAATCAGGGAAGATTGTCTATGTCAGGGGAAATGGCTTTTCCCACTGGAACAAAACAACATTATGCTTCTATATGGAAGGTCTCACTCATTTAATCTGGAGCACTGGCCTTCTTTTCGTAATAAAGACAATCAAGGAACACTTTCGTGGCAATAAATTAAATGACTACTACAAACCTAAATACTAAACTTTTAAAATACATGTCACAAAGGTTCATTATTGTTGAGTTTGGAAGGTAAAATATAGAAATAAACACAGTGTATAAAGTAAGGGTTTTACCTATCATGGAGAGTAAGAAATGGAGTATGAAGATTCAGAAAATGAGTCAAGGGATGTGAATCATCTAGGCCACTGTCCAGTTGCAATCAAAACTTGCTACTCTGTAGTACTTACTAAATAAAAAATAAGCTATAAATCTCCTTCCAGCTCCTGTGAACATAAATAGATAGCCTCTTTTTTATTTTTTAGATGGTATTCTCACCAGAGAGGCAGTCTGGGCAGTTGCAGGGAACTAATTTTTTTCTCTCGGTTGATTTCAGAATCTTATGAGTATTCATTGTTATGTGCTATTGCATTGCTACTGCTGATGTTAACAGTGAATTTAAAGCAAGAAAGACCACTATGAGTTTAGGAAGAGTGAATGGTGGGATGTGGCGGCAAAAGCAGAAGCAAGAAAAAGCGAACAAATGTTCACTTTAGTATTGAAGCATTGAAGAATTAGATTTGTAAAAAAAAAGATGGTAGTTATATTTGTAAACTCTGTGGTCACTTGCCTCATTTACAAGCTCAAGCTTCTAAAAAGATCTGCTTCACACTGGCCACATTCAGATGTTAAAACCTTGGATATCTTTGACAATTATGCTAACTTTACACCAGCTGCACAGCATAACCCTCTTGCCAACCCTCTTGCCTTGCAAATCTACTGTCCAGGTGTTAATTCTGCAGTGAAAAACGGGATGGCCATGATCACTACTGTTTGGGTTTTTTACTGAATAATGTTTGCTTAAGCAGAGGGAATGTATTTCAACTATGGTCTGGACATAGACAAATGGTAACAGATTTCTTGGCCACTTTATTCTGTAAGCAGAGAGAAACATTTTGAGGGGAACATTCTTAGGTCAAAGTTCAAAACTGGGTACTTCAATAGAATTATTTTGGCAGTCAGGTGCTAGAAATGGATATTCAGATGTCTGTGTTTATACTTGAATTGAGTTCCACCTTTTTAGAATACAGCACCTCTTTTGATTTACTTAGGTGGAAAAATTCTTTACAATGAAGAGAGGCAAAGCAAGGGCTGACCAAAGCCTTGGGCTCAATGGTGTGATGTGAGTGGCTAAGCAGAATCAGGCAGATACACATAATTGATTATTTTGTGTTTTCTCATATATTGCAAGGGTTGAAATTCTGTCTAATTTGGTCTAGTTCAAGCTTTCCTCAATCTGGGTCCCTGAGCATTTGCCCATTCCTGTAGTTTCCTGGACTGAGGTAGAGCAGCAAAAACAGTGTAGGTCCAGTTCAGCCACATGATCAAGAGTCTGTGATGTTGCAGGACTTTTTTCATGGTGTTAAAGAATTCAGTCAGTTAGTATCTGCTGGCATTAACAACACTCACGATTGCTTTAGGCTATGCCAGTATTACCTTCTCTCAGGCACCAAACGAAAAAGTAAGTTTACTTTAGGTACTTGACACCATATCCTGTTTAACTTAGGCAGTCCTCCACTGTTATTCCTGTCTTGGCTTGTTTTGTTAATTGTAGGCAAAATGATTGCCACCGTTTCTAGATGATGAAGGATTTCTCATGTAGGGAGAACATTGGTGACTGGCAATGCTTAACATTAAGAGAAGCTGAAACTTGTAATAATATCAGTTTTGGGGCAAAAAAATTCAATATTTTGGGACATTCAGTTGAATGAGAACTTGCTCTGGCTTTCCACTGAAAATTTGGAGACCATAGCTTCTCCTCCAGTTTCTCCTTCAGTTTTGAATCCACTTAGAGAAGCATGCTTTGAAAAATTATTCTTTTAATCTAGAATACCATTTTGGAAATCACTTTAAAAAAACTCTTTTTCTTCCTGTAAAGGAAAGTGACATTGAAGTGATTTTATATAGGACAGAGATACCAATGGTGTAAATAACTATGTGTAATACAGTGCATAGAACTGACACTCAGAACAAATATGTTCCGAAAAACACTGAATAAATTATGGCAACTAATACAAAAAGAATGTCATGTTTAATTCGCTTACTCTATGTATGTTAAAAAAATCTCTGAAAATCTTCAGTGCTTAGAAACTTACAGAATAGGTTAGAATGGACCTTGAAGATCACCTAGTCCCAGTCTTCCATGGGCAGGGACATTTTCCACTAGACCAGGTTGCTCAAGGCCTTATTCAGCCTAGCTTTGAATAATGCCAGGGCATTCATAATCTCCCTGGGTAACCTGTTACAATGTCCAGCCACCTTCATAATAAAAAATTTCTTCTTAATAACTAAATTTCTCCTCTTTGAATTTGTACACATTACTCCTTGTCCCGTCACTACAGTTCCTGATGAAGAGTCCCTCTCTGGGTTCGCTGTAGGCCCCCTTCACATACTGGAAGGTTGTCTGAAGTCTCCACACAACCTTCCCTTCTCTAGGCTGAACAGCCCTAACTTTTATAGCCTATCTTCATAGATGAGGGGCTCTGGTCCTCTTAGCAACTTTGTGGCCCTCCTCTGGGCTTGTGCCAACAGTTCCATATCTTTCTCAGGTTGGAGACACCAGAACTACAGAATTCTGTACACAGAATTCCAGATGGGGTCTCACAAGAGCAGAGTAGAAGGGGATGTTCTGGTTCCAGCCAAAACAGGGTTAATTTTTGTAGTAGCCAGGAGGGAGCATGGCTAGGTCCTGAAGGTTATCCTATGCCACCTGAAGTTATTTGTTACTTCCCAGGGTCAGAGGAAGTGGTCCCTTCCAGGTGTGTAGCATGGTGAGGAGAGCAGTCAAGTAGCTCCAGTTCCACGGTGAGCAATCACATGTGAATCTTTTCACCTGTCTTGTACATTTTGTTATTGATATTGTTGCTGTTACTATTAAATTTTCTTATTTAATTGCTCTTTCCAATAAATTGTTTTTATTTCAACCCATAATCTTTACCTTTTGTGCCTCCAATTCTCCTCTCCATTCTGCCACAGGGAAGGGGGAGGAGGGTCAAGGGAGTGAGTGGATCATGGTTTGGAGTGTCTCAGTGGGAACACTAAATTGGGGAATATGATTTCAAAACCACAACAGAGGAGAATCAACTCCTTTGACCTGCTGGCCACATCCCATTTGATGCAGCCTAGGATTTGGCTGACTTTTTGGGCTGCAATAAAACAGTATAAATATTGACATAGTGCAGTAGAGTCAGAATTACAGCTTGTGGATTCCAACCCTTGAAAATATCTCAAGTGAAAATCTGTACCTAGATCTGCACTGATATCAAGGATGAAAGCTTTCTACTTTAATGACATTGGTACTGTATTCAATGTAAACATTGAGGTGTGTTACACATACAATTCCGTAGGAACACTTACCCTTGTAGCCATGAATCAGCCAAATATTAGAAACAATGTCAAGCTTGAACTAAAGGCACTTCCCTTAGAAAGGACTATACGTGGGCTGTCCTGTTTACAGAGAAGCACAACCAATGGGGTGACTGTCACCTCGACAATGTAAAGAAGAGTGAAAAGAGGCTGATTTGTTTTATGAACCAGTTATTGGCTTACACGAAAAAACAAATGATCAATCAATAGCACATTAATTTTTCTTCAGGTGGGTGGTAGGTTGGAGATACTGAAGAAGATCAACTTCAGTAGTTATGTTGCTTCAGGAAGATAATCTGTCACCGAATCATCATAGTCTGGTCTGAGCTGGAGGGGATCTTAAAGGTCAGGTAGTTACACCCATCTTTCATAGGCAGGAACACCTTTCACTAGACCAGATTGCTCAAAGCCCCATCCAACCTGACCTTGAACACTGGCAGGGATGGGACAATCACATCTTCTCTGGGCAACCTGTGTCAGTGCCTCATCAACCTCACAGTAAAGAACTTTCTCCTAATATGTAATTTAAAACTACTCTCAGTCAGTTTGAAACCATTCCCCTTGTCCTGTCACTACATGCTCCTATAAATAGTCTCTCTCCATCTGTCTTGTAGGTTCCCTGCAGGTACTGGAAAGCCATAATTATGTCATGCTGAAGCCTTCTCTTTTCCAGGCTGAACAATCCTAATTCTCTCAGCCTTTCCTCAAAGGAATTCATTAAGGTTATTTAGAGAAGGTAGAACACACTATTCTTGGCCTTTATTTTACTTTCCAACTGTTGATCTCTTTTTGTTGAAGGTTCTGTATGACAGACTAAGGGTTCATTAAGGCTTAAAGTGTAAAGCTAGTGCATACTACTTAATGGAAAAGGAATTCTATTTTTCGCAAGTATTCTTTATAAGTTACAAAATAAGACCATTTTATACTGTCCTGGTTTGAGGGGAAAAACCCAAAATGTTTAGCCACAAGTGGGGGAGGGGGCCTCCTCCACAATAATCACGCCACTCTTTGTTAAATTTAAGAAAAGGAATTTTAATACAAGAAGGATAACTGTTCTTAACTGATATATATATATATATGTATATATGCGAACAGACTAGTGCAAACCGCTTCCCCAACACCACAAGGAAAAGAAAAAAAAAACAACAAAACCCAGCAGGTTTTCCTCCGGGAGGAAAGTTATACTTAAGTGTCAAAGTCACAGTCCGGCTGGCGGCAGGATGAGTTCCCAGACTCTGTGTCTATTGTCCCAGATGAAGAAAAAGAAAGTTGAAAGTGGGTAACCACCACGTGTCTTGGAGAAAAAAAACAGCTGCAGAACCTCTCTCTCTCCCGGGTCACTGCCCCAGCCGGGACAGGCAGGCCGTGACGGTGCAGGTGATGGGAGATCGAAGCAGAGGCCGGACCCCAGATGCAGGAACCAGGAGAAAGCAGCCGTGGTGAGCCGGAAAGCAGCATCTCAGCAAGAAGACCCTAGCAGTGGCCAGCAAAGCAGCTGCCCTCCTCGGCCACACTGCTCCCGTGTTCCGCCGAGCTAAGAATGGAAAAAATGTCCCCAAAACAAAAAGAGACAAACGTGCCCCCACCCAGGTGCTCAGCAGTTAACTGCTCCTTCTTGTTAACTGCTGGCATGGGCAGTTAGTGGCAGGGGAGAGAATTTACATAATAATCCCAAACTACAACATATACATTTTTTAAAAAGATAACAAGAAAAGAAAACATATCTCAGACTGCTATATTTTAACAACTTCATTGGTTTTTACATAGAGCTCTCATCTTCACAACTACACTATGCCA
>JAJPCS010000239.1:2122303-2437936 GCA_021164005.1 Willisornis vidua nigrigula | reverse complement strand
AACTAACTAACTAACTAACTAACTAACTAACTAACTAACTAACTAACCAACCAACCAACCAACCAACCAGAAAGGAGAGTAAAGTTCTGCCTTTTCACACCATCTTAAAGAAATGTAACAGAAGTCCAGAGACTGCCAAGAGTACTCAAGCTTCCACCTACTCAACTTTCTCTAACTGTGACTTCTATGTAACTTTTAGCTCTAGTTCTTACTATTTGTTTCAATGAGTGACTGAATAGTAAAAAATCCAACCACACAAAGAGCCCCCAGAAACAAAACACTTTTAACTAGTTTCTGTGTATTGAATGAACAAACAAACAAACAAACAAACTCCAAGGTGTCTTGATAGATAATCGAAGATGCTACTAGTGAAAGACAACAGTAATGACAGAGAGGAAAAATGTTGAAATTGAAAAGGCTTGCAGGCAGGAACAAAGGTGTAAGCATTTGCTTTGAACCTGGGAGACTCACAGGCTGCCCTGTCAGTGTATCCCAGGAGCAGGCCGCCTGAGCTGGGGAAAGAATGTGGCTGTGAGAATGCGATGACAGGTCCTAATCTGTTCTGAATTTGCCCCAGCATGCACCGGTGCATCTGTTATGCATTTACAGAAGGTTTGTCTTTTTCTTTCTTTCTCTTGGTAAAATTATTTAAACAAGTTAAGCTAATATTGAAACAATTATTCTAACAGCAGCACAGAAATTCTTTGAAAGAAGATATCTTCTAAGAAGACAGGCTGAGAGAGTTGGGGTTATTCAGGCCAGAGAAGAGAAGGCTCATGGACGACCTTATAAGCACCTTCTAGTATCTGAAAGAATTCTACGAGGGAGCTGGACAGCGACTTTTTTACAAGTGACAGAACAAGAGGTAATGGCTTTAATCTGACAGAACATGGTTTAGATTAGATATTAGGAAGAAATCACTTACTGTGAGAGTGGTGAGGCACTGGCACAGGTTACCCAGACAATCTGTGACTACCCCATCTCTGGAAGAGTTCAAAGTGAGGTTGGACGGGTCTTGGAGCAACCTAATCCAGTGGAAAATGCCCATGGCAGGGTGGTTGGAACTGGGTGAGCTTTAAGGTTTCTTCCAACCTAAGTCATTCTATGGTTTTATGACTCTGTATAGCCTTGGACATAAAATAGTAGCACCAACTCTCCCCAAAGCTGCTGTAAATGGTGCTGCCCTGATCTCTGGGTGAATCTTCAGTTTTCAAGCAAAATCAACTTGATCTGTCAATGACTTGACAGGTCACTCATATTCACTATGCTACTCCTGAGGAAAAAAAGTTTCAATAGCTCTGTGAATGTACAATTTCTGATGCACTAGTGAAGCTGATAATTGCCTGCAAGTCAGCCAAGAGCAGTAACAGGTGTCCTGAAGGCTGAGGGCCACCATGGCTTCCTCCCAGCAATACACTGGAGTTTTCCTCTGTGGCATACCAAGCTGTGGGGGGTAATGGTGTAGCTCCAAGTCTTCTCCTCATAGATAGTCAAAGCAGGGCCAGGCCTGCTACCCAAGATCCCCACTTCAGTAAGTCTGCCTCATCATTTAGACCCTAACCTTTAGAGTCAGACAGAAGAGATAAATTTTCAAGCTATATAGGAGAGTGTGTTTTCCAACTATTTTTATTCGGTGAGAGATCTTCCTAGTTTTATTAAAGGAGAGTAGTAAGCAACATTATTTAATTCCAATACCACCCTCAACATGCTAGATATCATGCCAGTTATCAGTGGGGCCTCGATCCTGACTCAGAAGATTACCATGTTTAAGAGAAAAGGCTAGGCACAGGATATAGAAATCGCAGAATCATCTGTGTCAGAAAAGATCTTTAAGACCATTGAGTCAGCAGTAAACTCCGTACAAAAACTCTGTTAAAATAATTTGTTCACCTATGTGTGAAAAGCACTTAAAATAGATGCAGCACTGTAGGATACAGTGAGAAAGATGAAAAAATAGGAAAGTGAACAAATGCTTGCTTGAATTTTATTGTGTATTTTATTTCAGAGAATTAAGTTCTTGTACAGAAATTAAGAGCTATTAACTGAAATAGCTCATAAAACCATCTTTCGAAATCCCACATATGTGTTAAAGTTTTTGCAACTTTAAAAGGAAACAAACCAATCCTTCCAAATCTAAGGCTCACTCAAACAAGTGCAGAGTCCAAAGTGAGGGCACTTTGTGCAGCTGACTGAGGGTAATATTATTAGTAAACTCCGTGGTTTAATGCTCATATCTGTTATCCAGGCCACTTATTGCTCCCTGATCTGGAATCCAGGACACTATCATATTGCAACAGTCTGGTCTGCTCTATGTCTTGCCAAAACAAGTTCAGAACTCTCTTTGGCAGGTTTTTGATTTTTTTTATGATTTTTAAAAATCTAAGCTAAGAGGGGAAAAATTGAGGTCTTATCTTTTATACCAGTGTTGAAGAAAATTGTCTGCTCCTCATATGTTTTTATTTACTATTTTGTGCAACAAGATTCCGAGCTAATATGCAGTAATAACAAAGATTTATTATGAATGTGATAAAGTTCATTTAAAACTCCAAGTGATTGTTGGAATGGCTGTAGTTCAATGAACCATTGGAAGTTTCTGGACTTTGACACAATATCTATCTCTTCTGAAGGCAGAAGCTTCTGAATTTAGGATTACACCAAAGTAAAAGGGAAAATGAAAAGCAAACATATGCAAGAGTAGATCTCAGGCTTGTTGGTCTAAGTGTTTTTGTTTTGCTGAAAAGAGCAAGCTAGGCAGTGTTAGAAATTGCCCTAGATTTGAAGGGTCCCAGTTGTTGAGTCTGGGGGCCTTCAAACTGGCCATCAGCCAGAGAAGGCAGAGAGGAAAAACAGTTTATAGAATTAGATTGGAGAGGGGGCTGTGGAAAGAAGCAGCACACTGTTAAGCAAGCCAGCAATATAGGTCTTTTTGGGTTCGCTTTTATTGTGGCTTTGAAATGCACAATACTGCTGCATCCTTGAAGAAAACTGTGGAAATCACAATTCAATTCTGATGGTAGGGGCTAAGCCTTTGATTCCTCTCAATCCACAGAACACAGAAGGTCAAGTGCATCACTGAGATATCTCTTCTGTGCTTTTCTAATCTGTCTACCTATATGATGACAGCTGTGTGGCTTCTAGTCCAAAAATCCATGAGAAATGGTGGCATTGCACATAGTCTTCTGGTGTGAGACTGTTATGAGTAATCTGACTAGAACTTTATTTTTCTTCATAGAGCAAAAGCATATCAACTGATAAAGACAAGGGTATTTGCCCCTAAAATTCATGTGAACTCTGGGTGAAAATATTTTCCACTTGTTCAGAAGTGGAGATCAAACAAAGCACTTCTTGACTTTAAAAAAACCCAAACAAACAAAAAAAACCTCACAGAACAAAATCTCAGACTGCATGGAAGCAGAAATTTCTATCTGTCCTCTCTCCTTCATCCATTCTTTCAACAACCTGGAATTATTCTTAGTTCCCATTCTGTAACAGACTACTTTTTTTTTTTTCTCATGTGCTTAAAACCATAAAATTAAACAGAGAAAGGAAGACTAAGTCTTTATTTAAGAAAGGAAGAATAAGTCTTCCCTAAAAGTATCGTTATGGAATTTTTCTTTCACAGAGCATCCATCTCCTTCATTAGGATTTCTAAATTCATTTTAAAGTAGTGCCAACAAGGTGGAATTTTTGCCTTCCCTCAAAGAACTATTTTAAATAGATAATCTCCTTTGTTTATATGATTGTCACACAGAAAGCTTTTTCTGTCTCTGAATCTGCTAAATCTTTGGAGATAGAGCTCTTTCACCTTTTTCCAGTGCTTGTTTTAGAAAGGGATTCAATGAGGCTGTCAATAGCATAAGACTTACTGCACAAGTGATAAGGTTATCAGACTCAGAGTTCTCCATGCAATTGGTTACTTTCACCTTGTTAAATCTAGTTGCCTTTAGTGTTTTTTCAGTTCTCTTTTCTTCCTCTGAGAGAGTAGCCAAAACAGAGAGTTCTTGAAATCTTTACAAATAATCTCTACTATAAAAGCACCCCCATATAACAAAATGGGTGGTTTTAGCAGCATCACTTATGTGCTTCCCTCTGGTGTCTTCTCCTGCTGCCTCTTTTTTCTGCTGCCATGGCACAGTCATGGTCAGAGACCTGAAGCAAACAGAAGCTTAAGAAAAGATGGTACCAAAAAATCAGAACACCACGTCCCATGAGGCTAATACCAGCTTCTTGACAGCGGGGCCTTCCAGAGGAGGTCACATTTTGTTGAGCATCTTCTCAAGGCAGTGATTCCACTCACATCTCTTTCTTCATTCATCAGCCAGATCTGATTTCAAATACACTTCAGCACTATAATACTTTAGGTATGTTGTATAGTTTTTTCATCCACATTTTTTATGGAAGAGGATTTCTTGTCTCATCAACAATTTTCAATCTTTACTTGTAATGGGTTTATACCCCTTTATTTAAAACACTGGGTTTACCATTATGAAACAGTAGCATTACTCATTTCTTCCATTTGTTTTCCACAGTGATATGCTCTTGAACTTGACAGAGTGTCAGGTTGACTGGGTTGTTGAGTGTGAAGAAATTCATCCTGCAAACAGACTGAGACTGAGGGAATAACTGACCTAGGACTAGTGGGGCCAAGTGTCCATTCAACAGAATAGTATATGCTATTTAAGACCCCTTGAGGGCTTGGGTGTTACTTATTATATCCTCCTGTGAATCATAGACTGGAATATGCCGAGTTGGAAGGGTCCCACAAGGTTCATTAAACTCCAACTCCTGGCCCTATGCAGGACACCCCAAGAGTCACACCATGTGCCTGAGAGCATCAGCCAAACTCTGGCAGGCTTGGGGCTGAGACCACTTCCCTGGGGAGCCTGTTCCAGTGCCCAACCACCCTCTGAAGGAAGAACTTGTTTCTGATACTCAACTTAAATCTCCTCTGGCACAGCTTCATGTCATTCCCTAGGGTCTTACTACTGGTCCCCAGAGAGACATCAGTGTCTGCCTCTCTGCTTCCTCTGAGGAAGTCACAGACCGCTGAAAGGTCTGCCCTCGATCTCCTCCACACTGAACAAGCCAAATTACCTCAGCTGCTCCTCATGTAACTTCTCCTCAAAGCCCTTCATCTTTGTTACTCTCCTTTGGATGCTCTCTGATGGTTATATCTTTCTTATATTGAGGTGACCAAAATTGCACACAACACTTGAGGTGAGGTCAAATGTTCTATAGGAGACAATTATAAGTGCCGCAAGTAACATACTGAAGATACCGAATCTTTGACTTCTAATTGTTTTTTATATATGCTATATTGCTAATCTCATTAAGTTCATTTTGTGAAGCACAGAATACCTAGGTCAATTGGCTCTTTTCCTGTTATGATCATATTTTTCCACTGAAGTAATTCTAGTCGGATTGAATCTTAATGATAAAAGCCAAATTATTTATGTTATTAGAGAAAATGTGCTCTAGTCAGTAATTCTTGTGGTTGCACACAGATGACATTATCGAAATAGATAATTCTCTACAAATGCATTAATTTCATAATCTAAAAATACTTTCTAAAGTATTTTACAGCAACAAATAAAGATCAGCTAGATGACACATCTTAACAGGGCAATGATAAATAAATAAATGCTCATGCAAATCTGTGATTGCAAAAAATTTTTAAAAGTAGTCTCTTCCACTCAGGCAAAATTTTTAACATATCTTTTTTCTATAGAATTGCTCTCTATCCACATTTAGAAATTCAGTTATTTTACAGAAATATGACTTGTCTCTAGGTATCCCCTTTTGTGGTCAAAGTTAGAAGACCTGTAGCAGATTTTGTTTTTTTCTTGACACTCGGAGTAACTGGCATCCAGCCCAGTGTTCTGAGGTTGTACTGACAAGGGAAAAAAATATGACATGCATCCTTGCAAAATTTGAGCTGCTTTCTTTGGCATTCCTCTCTTTCATGGCCTGCATCCATGGGGTAGTTCTGCTTTGTTTTCTCTAATTACTAGCAGCTGAGAGAGTTTGTGCCAAGGGGAAAGTTCTTTAAACTGTTTTAACAGGTGTTCAAAGGCCCAAGTTTCTATGCAATCTATGGGTAAAAGGAGATGTTCATTGCACCTGATCCACTAGTGATCAAATGAAACAAACACTGGACAAGAAAATACAAGGCCTTTTTGTCTAAATACCTGCATTGTCCAAGGCACTGGCTGAAAGAGTACTTGCTTTTCTTTATTAACTCCATTTTTTCCTCCAAAGTCTCTCTACTCTCTCAACTCTCTGAGTTCAAATCTATTATCTGTCATGGGCATTTCCAACACACTGTAAATGTTTCAGTACTCTGGAGAACATGTGTACCTTTCTTGAAATGCATCCTTCTGTTGGCTCTTCAGATATTCCTGGGATCATAGAAGTGGACAGCTTAACTAAGGTTCCTGAAAACTACTTATGAACGTTTTTCCTTTGGAAACTTGTACATTAAAATCACTTGTTATGCAATAAAAACTATTTGGAAACAGTTGAAAGGCTTATAACAGATGATAAGAGATAGAGAATACTTTCTGCATTAATATTGCAGTCAGTAACACCTGTGAGATTATGTCTTTTATACTTTACTATGAGTAAGGTCTTGACTGTACACTCAGGTTTCATTTTCACTTTACTTCTTTTAAGTTATCCCTAAAGTCTAATCTGTAAATTTTAATAACTTCAGTTAAGTTGACTGTTGCCTTAAGTGCATCTAGGTTGTGTTTCAGGCCATGTGTGTGCAATATTTTCACAAATGGGCATATGGTTTGGATGGAGTGACCTTGATATGATTCTTTCACCAGGAATCCACACAAACCCTGAATTTCGTTGTCTCGCTAGTGGAAACCTTTCTCCTCATCCCTGCAGCAGATGCTGGTGTGCTGCCTGCTCTGAGCCGTGAGTCTGGAGTTCCTCCTTCACCCGGAGTCAGTTGCAGGGGACTGGGGTTGACTTGTCCCTTTCCAGTGAATTACTAGTGGTTTAGGACAAAAAGTAGGGAGGATGGTAGAGAGAAAATCACTGCAAAAATAGGCTACAGAGCCTTTGAGTGATGGAGAGGACTGTTTTTTTCCATTCTTATATGCTCATAAGTTTGTGTCCATGATCATGTCTGTACATGTTCATAGCTGTGTAGTTTAGAGCCATTGTGACTTGCTGAGCCTGGAAATGGATATGCAGCATATATTAGACTAAATTTCAGCAAGAAATTGTAAATTCACTGAAAATAATGTGATTTTTTTTTCAACTTCCTGAAACTTTTTACTAGTTTTCCCCTTTCATATTAACTAAGATACTGAACTTCTAATCTAACAGAAGAGGTCCAGGAGACCTTTCATTCAGCCTTTAAAATCTAAGTTCAATTTTGGTGCTAGAGAACACAGATGCTTGCCTCTGACCATGCTCACAGCTCAAACACAGAGCATGAGAAGAAAGAGATAGTGGGGGCTGGTGGGATGAAGATCAGGGAGAATGAGGCCAAAAGGACGTGATTTTTATTTTCTGAGAAGGGACAGGGAGAGGGGTGGGATTGATGAGTATCAGGTCAAGTATAAAGTAGGTTTAACAAATAGCTAGAAATATATCGAGATGTTCTAGAGAGCCTCATTATCTGTATCATCTGAGATGTGGTAACTGCTTGGTTAAGGATTTCCTGGCAGTGCAGTAGCTGTGCACCACTTCAGTCTTTGGGCGTCTGCAACAGCTTTTTTTGTTTTCCAGTGAGATCCTGTCTGTCTCCTAAAATGATGTGACCTACCCTGTTACATCAACCCATTTGATTCAAGCTGCAGGTGCTCAGTATCTGGAAATTTATATGGGATTTTGATGATTTTTTGTATGGAAGCTCTCTGTTATACGGTTTACCAGGAACCTGTTTGTTTGTCTAGCAGGGTGATGCCCAGCCTTTGACTGAGTGTGGTTTGCTGTTAACACAAACATTGACCTTGCTTAGTTGAATTGCTATTAAATTAATAAAAACCAAAATATCTACATAGAAATCACTGTCAAGTTTCTCTCAGCATAACTATCAACTTTGTTAGCATGATACATTATTGTAGCAAAAATATTGACTCTGCAGACCAGGACAGGATGCCACTGGCACTCCTGATGGAGGTAATTAGAGTCAACCTGAAGCAGTAGTACATAGTCACACCATGAACATCACGGAGGCACTCTGTGGTCACAGATTTTGTGGGTCTCCATGAGTGTTGCTAAGTCTTTGAAACCAATCTGCAATGGAAAGTGAGCATGTATATGGATGATTTAAATATAGTGGAATCACACCCTTTTGACTCTAAGGAAGCCCAGCAGGAGGTGGTGAAGCCCAACCCCTCCTACCATCAGGCAGATAAAAGAGATCATATGGATGGGGAGGAATGGAAACAGGTGCCTCGTCGTAAAGGCAAAAATGCCCCCTCTCGACCCCTTTCACCTGCTGGGGTTCCCCTGAAAAATAGGTATATGGCCCTGAACTCAGAAAGCCTGATGGAGGACAGTCAGGAGGAAGATCTATCTACAAGGTCTTCTGGTTACCCCCCATCTACCAGACAGATTTCAACTACAGATACAAGGAAAAAGAGAAGGATTATTGTAATCGGTGACTCCCTTTTGAGGGAAACTGAGGGCCCTCTATGTAGGCCAGACCCATCCCACAGGGAGGTTGGCTGCCTTCCCGGGGCCAGGATGAGGGATATTACTAAGAGACTTACTAAGCTTATTCAACCCTCAGACTATTACCCGCTGTTGGTTGTCCAGGTTGGAAGTGATGACATCAATGAAAGAAGTACGAGGGTAATTAAAAAAGATTTTAAGGCACTGGCCCAATCACTTCATGGGACAGGAGCACAGGTAGTAATTGCCTCAGTTCCTGTGCTAGCCAGGATGAATGAGGAGATAATGGAGGAGAGGTATAGGAAAGCCCAGCTTACCAATAGGTGGCTTAGGGACTGGTGCTACCGTCAAAATTTTGGTTTTTTTGATCATGGGGCAAACTCTATGTTGGCTAGTCTCCTCAAACCAGATGTGCTTCATCTATCTAGGAAGGGCAAAAGAACTGTAGCCCATAAGTTGGCAGGGTTGGTTAGGAGGGCTTTAAACTAGGTTTGAAGGGGGAAGGGACTGAAACTAGGTTCTCCAGAGATAAGCCTAAAGGTGTATAGCCCGAGTTGAGAGTAAAATCAATGGCCCAGCTGAAGTGCATGTACACCAATGCACGCAGTATGGGAAACAAACAAGAGGAGCTGGAAGCCATAGTGCAACAGGAAAACTATGACATAGTTGCTGTCACAGAAACATGGTGGGATGACTCACATGACTGGAGTGCTGCAATGGGGGGGCTACAAGCTCTTCAGAAAGGACAGGCAGGGGGCAGGGTAGGAGAGTTGGAGGGGTGGCTTTATATGTTAGAGAGTCTCTTGACTGTTGAACTTGAGGTCAGCAGTCACAGGGTTGAGTGCCTGTGGACTAGAATCAGGGGGAAGGCCAACAAGGCTGACATCCTCATGGGTGTCTGCTACAGACCGCCCAACCAGGATGATGAAGGAGATGAATTATTTTACAAGCAGCTGGCAGATGTCTCAAAATCTCCAGCCCTTGTTCTTGTGGGTGACTTTAACCTGCCAGATATCTGCTGGGAGCTTCATACTGAAGAGAAGAGGGACTCTAGGAGGTTCCTGGAGTGTATAGAGGACAATTTCCTTCATCAACTGGTAAATGAGCCTACCAGGAGTAAGGCCCCACTAGACCTACTGTTTACAAATGGAGAGGGGTTGGTGGGAGATGTAGTGGTTGGAGGTTGCCTGGGGCATAGCGACCATGAAATAATAGAATTTTCCATACTCAGAAATGCAAGGAGAGCCATCATTAAAACCTCTACACTGGACTTCCGGAGGGCAGATTTTGGCCTATTCAAAAGACTAATTCAGAGTATACCCTGGGAAACAACCCTTAAAAACAAGGGGGTCCAGGAGGGATGGACATGCTTGAAGCAGGAAATTTTGAGTGCACAGGAAGAGGGTATACCAGTGTGCTGAAAGGTCAGCCAGAGGGGAAGACAGCTGGCTTGGTTAAATAGGGAGATTCTGAAAGAAATCAGGGATAAAAAGAAAGTTTACAGACTGCGGAAAAAAGGGCTGGCTACTTATGAAGAATTTACAAAGATAGCTGTGTCATGCAGAAAAAAAATCAGGGAAAGAAAAATGGAATTTGAAGTTAATTTGACTAATTCTGTTAGGGATAACAAAAAGTCCTTCTATAAATACATTAATAACAAAAGGAGGGGCAAGGAAAACCTCCATTCTCTGTTGGACTTGGAGGGAAATATAGTTAACAAAGATGAGGAGAAGGCTGAGTTACTTAACACCTACTTTGCCTCAGTTTTTACCAGTAAGACAGGTGGCCCTCAAGACAACTGGCCTCTGGAGCAGGTAGACAGAGAGAGAGAGCTGAATAGCCCTCCTGTATTTCAGGAGGATATAGTTAGTGACTTACTGAGCCAGCTGGATCCTCACAAGTCTGTGGGACCAGACGGGGTCCATCCCAGGGTGATGAGGGAGCTGGCAGAAGAGCTTGCCAAACCGCTCTCCATCATCTTCCAACAGTCCTGGCTCTCTGGGAAGGTCCCAGATGATTGGAAGTTGGCAAATGTCACTCCATTCCACAAAAAGGCCTGCAAGGCAGACCCTGGCCACTAAAGGTCTGTCAGCCTGACCTCAGTGCCTGGAAGGGTTATGGAGCAGATCATTCTGAGTGCAATCACAAAGCACCTTCAGGATGGACAAGGGATTAGATCCAGCCAGCATGGGTTTAGGAGGGGCAGGCCCTGTCTGACCAACCTGATCTCTTTTTACGATCAGGTGACCCACCTGGTGGATGAGGGTAAGGCTGTGGATGTGGTTGTCAGAGACTGAAACGGTTAATGACTTATGCATTCTAAGAGACTTTGCAGGCTTTTGACTTTTGCATTATACCCCTGATGGGCAGTTGGGCCCATCCCTTCCTCTGGTGCTAAAGGTGTCAAGCCCTGAAGAGGCAAGAAGAGCCATTGCCCTGCCCTGTGGGAGTTCACAGTCCGGCTGGCAACACTGCTTCATGGAAAACAGCCCCCTGCCTCGGGGGAGGTGCAAAAGGCATGCTGAGGGTATAAAAATGGACTGGTAACTTTGGGAATTTGGTTGCTGTTCTTCGCTCCCGCCGCCTGTAGGACTGCTGAGATTCAACGCTGGATCCCTAGGGCGGTGACTATGTAACCTTTCCATTCTCACATTCTCTCATCTCTTCTTTTTCCTTGCTGTCCTGGACTCTTCTGTCTTTTTTCCCCCTATGCCTCTTCCCCCCCCCCCCCCCCCCCGCCCAGGTTATTTTCTATGTCACACTATACGGAATTGTTAAATAAACACCAATTATATGGTGTCGTTTCACTTTAATCCACTCTAAAGGAAATGATTAATAATCTAGGTTACCCCCGTCCCCTTCCCAGGAGAAGGTCATGACAGTGGTCTATCTAGACTTCAGCAAGGCCTTTGACACTGTTTCCTGTAATATACTCCTGGAAAAGCCGGTAGTCCATGGCTTGGACTAGTGTACCCTCAGCTGAGTACGGAGCTGGCTGGAAAGCTGGGCCCAGAGAGTGCTGGTGAACAGAGCTGCATCCAGCTGGCAGCTGGTCACTAGTGGTGTTCCCCAGAGGTCAGTGTTGGGTCCAGTCCTGTTTAACATCTTTATTGATGACTTAGATGAGGGGATTGAGTCCACCATCAGCAAATTTGCTGATGACACCAAGTTGGGAGGGAGTGGTGACCTGCTGGAAGGCAGGAGGGCTCTGCAAAGGGATCTGGATAGACTTGAGAGATGGGCTGATTCCAATGGGATGAAGTTCAATAAGGCCAAGTGCCGGGTCCTGCACTTTGGCCACAACAATCCCCTGCAGCGCTACAGGCTGGGCACAGAGTGGCTGGAGAGCAGCCAGGCAGAAAGGGACCTGGGGGTACGAACTGACAGGAAGCTCACCATGAGCCAACAGTGTGCCCAGGTGGCCAAGAAGGCCAATGGGATCCTGGCCTGTATCAAAAATAGCATGGCTAGCAGGACCAGGGAAGTGATGGTTCCCCTGTATTCTGCATTGGTGAGGTTACACCCTGAGTATTGTGTTCAGTTCTGGGCCCCTCAGATCAGGAAAGATATTGAGATGCTGGAGCGGGTCCAGAGAAGAGCAATGAGGCTGGTGAAGGGACTGGAGCATAAGTCCTATGGGAAGAGGCTGAGGGAGCTGGGGTTGTTTAGTCTGGAGAAGAGGAGGCTTAGAGGTGACCTCATCACTGTCTATAACTACCTGAAGGGAAGTTCTAGCCAGGTGGGGGTTGGTCTCTTCTCCCAGGCACTCAGCAATAGGACAAGGGGGCACAGACTCAGGCTCTGCCAGGGGAAATTTAAGTTGGATATCAGAAAAGAATTCTTTACAGAGAGAGTAATCAGGCATTGGAATGGCCTGCCCAGAGAAGTGGTGGATTCACCATCCCTGGAGATTTTTAAACTGAGATTGGACATGGTACTGAGTGCCATGATCTAGTAAATGGACTGGAGTTGGACCAAGGGTTGGACTTGATGATCTCGGAGGTCTTTTCCAACCCAATCAATTCTATGATTCTCTGATCTGTCTTTGGTGAGGAACTGTGGACTGGCATAAGACTAACTCATTTTGGTGATATATTCTTGAATTTGCAGGCTACCATCTTAAGTTAATGGTGCATCCATGCTCCACGTGCTCTCCTTACCTAATCCAAAGCTAAAAGATTACTTAGCTTGGGTGAAGTTTGTGGAGGATGGAGTCAGAGAAGTGAAAGGGTGAAAAGAAGAGGAGCGGGGGGGGAAAGTGAAGAAAGGTTAGGAAAACTGCACTGTGAAGTTTAGTATGTTTGGCCAAAGTGGTGCAGTTTCCTTTTACTTTGAAACTATGTGTGCAAGCCCCTGGAAATGAGGGACCATGTATTACAGATGATGGATCAGAGTGGAGTGTGTGGATGGAGTCAGTTTTGCTACCCTTCTGAAACCGTTTAGCACTCTGTTGTACCATAAAGATCAAGAACTAGCCACTCGCTCTGGTTTATTCTGTAAGCAGGAGTTCAAGTAGACCTGCTTTAGAAAGAAATTTAAACTGTTTATGTGCAAGCAATTTATGATAGACTGTGTCACATAAATGATGGTCGAGATGCAAATATCTGGAACACCAAATTGAAGAAACAAAATAAATTAAAAACATAAAATAAATAACCAAATGCCATATAAAACCTAAATGACAGAAACTAAATAATTTTCTTGTTTATCTTGCCCTAATAGTTGTCAATCATCAGCTGCAGTAAGTGAAGAAGAGAAAAAACTTGCAAAGGAACTGTATTCTACAGAAAGACTACACAGTAGGATACTTGAGTATTACACAAACCTAAACTTCATCTGTGACTGTACCACAATAGGAAAGCATGCCACTGCGTGCTCTCACTTACTCTTTCTGGTGTATATTGTTGCTTATTTCCATTTTCAGTTACTTGGGATTGGTACTATGAGGCACAGCAGTGTAACGTATGAAAGTGGATTGTGCAAAGATAAGGTATCCTGGATTACTGGTAAACAGACAGCAACCCAGGGAACTGTGAACTGTTAGAAGGGCTATTTCTGTATTTGCAAATAATTCAGAGCAATAGGAGCAGATCAGTTGACCAGAGCAAGGGAAGCCAGGGTCTGTCCCTTTGACTGTCTCCCCTGTGCACATGGTTTGAAGGAATCTTCTGATCAATTACTGTCTTAAAACCATATGTCTTGATTTTTATCATGTTTAGAGCAAACATAGAAGAGATCTAGATCATGCCATGACTACTTTAGCAATTATTTCAGAAGGACCTTGGCAGGTTGCAGAGATAGGCAGAGAAGAACAGTCTAGAGTTCAACATAGGCAAGTGCAGGGTCCTGCACCTGGAGAAGAATAACCTGTGCTGGTTTAAAGGTAGAAATGAACCCAGCTCAAGAAAGATTATAAGTCAGAGTTACAATTTAATACAAATATTACAATAAATGCAACAGCGCAAAGGGAACATTGTTTTAACCCACAAAACCCAGAAGCGTAACCCAGAACCCTGCAGCACAAACACAATGGTGTTTGTTAGCCACTGTGCTGAGACCCACGTGGTTCCCCCTGAGCTCAAAGTAAAGGAGGTGAAAAACCTGCTGGTACAGATGACGCTCGCAGTCTGGTCGAGAGTGGTGGTCTGCTCCTGTCAAGGTTCTGGTCCTCCTCTGGGTCCGCCAAGTGGTTTTCCAAGTCCCCAAACCCCCCAAGATTATATCCCCTCAGGTTCAGGTGGGACTGCCTGGTACCTCCCCCAGGGCAGGGAATTACACAGTGAGTGATCTCAGTCTGTGAGTCATAGGGTATTTTGGAATCACTGATGGCTCATTAGCAGACATGACACCTCAGGCTGGGTGTGGAGGTGCTAATGACTTCCTGGAGGGGAGTTATCCCAGCTCCTACCTCACAGGCTTCTTTAACACCCAGCCTACATCCCGAGGGGTCAGGTGTGCCCTGGGCAGCTGCTGCAAATGGTCCATTGTTAACAGTTCTTGGGAAATGGCATAGAGGGTTTAGAATATACAGCTTTGGTCACATCCACACAGTGATAAACTGGTCCCAGCTTGCTGAACTAGGACAAACCTCTGGCACCAGTACAGGCTGGGGGTCGATGTGCTGGAAAACAGCTCTGTGGAGAAGGACCTGGATGTTCTGCCGGACAAAAAGCTCTCCATGAGCCAGCAGTGTACCCTGGGGGCCAAAAAGGCCAATGGCATACTGGGATGCATTAGGAAGGGCATTGGCACCTGGTTGATGGAGGTGATCTTGCCCCTCTACTCAGCCTTGGTGAGGCACATCTGGAATGCTGTGTCCAGTTCTGGACTCCTCAGCACAAGAGAGACATGGAGTTCCTGGAGTGGGACCAGCAAAGACTGTGAAGATGAAGTGACTAGAGCTTCTCTCATATGAGGAAAGGCTGAGGGAGCTGGGCCTCTTCAGCCTCAAGAAGATATGACTGAGAGGGGATCCCATCAACTCTTGTCAATGTCTGCAGGGAGGGGTCAGGGGATGGATCAGGCTCTGCTTGATTTTGCCCAGCAATACAAGAGACAAAGGGCAGAAACTGATACACAGCACATTGTTTGTCTTAGCTCTTGTCTAGCTCCAGGAACTAAATGCTGGTTGGTAGGTCAGTGTATGGGATATGTTCCTGGAGCTCATCTTCCCATGCCTTTTCATCTGAAAGGAATACAACCCTC
The DNA here is from genome assembly GCA_021164005.1 of Willisornis vidua nigrigula. Taxonomy (NCBI): domain Eukaryota; kingdom Metazoa; phylum Chordata; class Aves; order Passeriformes; family Thamnophilidae; genus Willisornis; species Willisornis vidua. The sequence continues at coordinate 2,422,594 of JAJPCS010000239.1, read as the reverse complement.
TGTGAAATGAACCAAAGCATTCTGACTGACAGTATTCAGGAGATGGTTTTGAACTGTGCCTCTCTTCCAGCTGAAATGCTGAGGTAGATGTACCCCTTAATCTTCTCTGGAAGGAATGACATGCACCAAACCCACTGTGTGAGCTAAACAAGCATGTGATAAGTGGAGGCAATTGGGAATATTTCTTACAGAACAGCACTGCAGCTTTTATATTGGTAGCAGTATAGACAAAGAGAGAAGCCTCAAAACAAATCAGTAGAGACCCAGAAGAATAAAACATATTGTCCTGTAGACAGAATTGTTAGTGTTCTGTCAAAGATGAATACAGAAATTACTCTGTTGGGGAAAAAAAAATAAAAAAGGGAACATTAGGAAGAGAAAGCACAGTAAATGGTGAAAATTGGCAACAAAGAGCAATCTTAAATTAACAGCAAAAAATAGCAATCTTAAATTAACTGCAACCTTGTGTTAGGTTTGCTGCTTTGTTGTTTTTCACTTCATATTTATGTGACGTGATAAATTTCTTATTTTCTCAATAAACCACAATCTTACATTAAAATAATATAAAATGGAAATAATATTTTGTTTTTAAGAACTATACTTATGGGCATATGAACTGTGTTCTTGTGTATTTTTTCATAGTATAATGACAAACATGTTTATAACTGTTAACTTCTGCAAACTGTCTAGTAAGCAGAATACCATGTACTCTGTTTTATAGAAACAAAACAAGTGACTACAAATTTGCAAATAGATTTAAGAAAGAATCAAGTAGCTAATAAGTAGTAAAGTAATGCTGAGGATTTCTGTATTAATTTTATGTATTTCAAATAAAAGAAATACAAAAGATTAAAGAATATTGTCATCAAGGTCTATGGCATTCTTTTCACATTCAAACAAAAACCTTAACGAGTAGTAGGAAGTTCTGTTCCCATGTAGGACTTCCTCCCACAATTTTGTCTCATAAATGATAAGGTGTTTCGCACTTGCCTCAGAGGTGTCATTAGTAAATTCTTTCCTAATCATTCTCCCATATTCCTAATCTTGTAGGAACTCAGAATTTTATCAGACCTCTACTTAAGACTCTTCATATTTGATTGAAATCAGAAAACCGGGATTGAGGGGAAGGTATGTGAACACACACAGACCTTTATTGCATTAATTTCTTAAAGAATCAGGTTAAAGTTTTGTTCTAAGTTACTTCTGTTAAGAGAAACTTGGGAAAGCTGTTGTACCTTTCTGTCATCTGACTTTACTGTGTCATGCATTCTACCTTTCTCTTAAAATTTGACACCCTTGTCAGAAATACCAGTTCTTTTCTGAGTGTATGAATCTCTGAGTTCTCTGCTTATGTTTATCTTCATAGCATACTAGTACTCTGAACAGGTGGTTTGCTGGGTTACATCCTCTACCATGGGCAGTGTTTTTGAACAGGTTTTGAAAATATGTTTTATCCAAGTAACTTAATGATAATGTCATCACTGAAAAGTTTGTGATCATGTGGTAGTGATGGTCAAATAATCAATGAAAAGAAAAGGTGGTAGGTGATTATAAAGGAATGGAAGAGCCTTATTTTTTAGGGGATGGTCCTCCTGCTTAAAACTGTAGGAGGTACTGCAGGAGCTTGTTCAAGCATGGAGGGGATCTCCAGGCCTTTCTCTGTCACTTCTGTGGGAGGGGTCCTGCAGGAGAAATCCTGTGTCCCCCACTCCATCCGGAAGTGAGCCAGAAAGTCTGGGGACATGGGAGTCAGGGTCTTTCATTTTGACCATTATTGAGTATTTGCCTAAATAGACAGCATCTGTTAGCTAAAAATTCCATCAGTTAAAGGTGTAGGCCAGACCTCTGGACTCACTCAGAAGTTCATGCTTACTTCCACCTAGTTTAAGCCCTATCTCATGCAGTGTTACTGCACAGAAAGATTGCACTTATTCAATTTCTTCATCTTAGTCAATTGATGACAATAATGTAATATAGCTTTCTACCAGAGAGTGTCTAAGATTTGCAGAATTTGTGTTTGGTTCCAGGGCATCTATGATTCTTCTATTGTCTTGAAACATTCATTTGAGTTGAGCTACTAAAAACCCTACAGTACCATCAAACCCTTAACAATTGTTACTGATCTCTTAGCAGATAAAAGAGTATTCTTCTAAGCCCATATTCGACTTCTTTTTGGTGCATTGAAAGAGAAAATATGTGGCAGAAAAAAAGAAGTGGACATTTTTCCTTTCTTTAAAGAAACAGGCCTATTGGCAAGCACATTCAATTAGTCCCTTCATATAAGATGTTTTCTTTGGAGGCCTGTGTCCTGGTTCAGCAGGTGGGACCAGTTATCACTGTGTGAAGGTGATCAAAGCTGTGTATTCTACCCCCTCTATTCATTTCCCAAGAACAATGGACCATTAGCAACAGCTGCCCAGGGAGTCATTAGCACCCTCACACCCAGCCTGGGGGGGCGTGGCTGCTAATGGGCCATCAACAGTTCAGGGATACCCCATGACTCCCAGAGTTAATCACCCATTGTGTGAGTCCCTGCCCTGGGGAAGGGACTGGGTGCTCCCTGAGGGTACATGAGTGGTGGGTAAGAAGACCTCGGGAACCTCTCGTCGGATCCAGGGGAGCAGCAGGACCTCAACAGAAGGAAACTGCCACTCTTGACCAGACTACGACTGCCGCTCTTGACCAGACTACAGCCATCACCTGCACAAACAGGTTTCTCTCTTCCTTTTGCGTTGGACTTGGGGCGACCACATGGATCTTAGCACAAGGGCTAACAAACCCCTTTGGGTTTGTGCCCCAGGAGACTGAGTTATACTGCTGGGTTTTGTGAGTTGGAAGCAACTTCCCTTTGTGTCAGTGTATTTATTGTAATATTATCATTAAATTGTAGCTCTGACTTATAATCTCTCTCGTGTTGAGTTCATTTCTCCTGCTGGTTTACCTTTAAACCAGCACAGCCTCTCATGTTTGTTTCATATGAAGAGAATCATACTGGGGTTTTTTTTGTTCAATCAAATGCAGGAAATGTCTGTTCATACCTCCTGAGCTTTCCTCCCACAGTAGTGATTAATTGTTCCCTTTGAATTGTTTATATTTTTGCGGTTAAAAAGAAACTATTGATAACCAATTAAGCTCTAGTTCTTCTAGTTCTGCTGCATACATGACAGCAATGACATACATAAATAATTGCTTTGGTTTTAGAGGGACTTGTCTTTAATTCATGCTAAAGTATCTGAATACTTGGAGAGTTCATGAGTTTACTTTGTGAGTTTGGAGATAATTCGATCATTATTATAGAAGACTCATATGTTTTGAGTTGTGCTGAGTAAAGTGTTCTTTAAAATTTGAAACTACAAGCATATGGATTCATTAACATAGAAATTTTAAAGGTTTGGCAGCCAAGAGCATCACTGTTCATGTCTACTCTTTGATCTTTAATTGTTTATATGTGTGTCAAGGAATTTTTTTTGTCTATAGAATTTTTGGTATAACTGGATATGATACTGTGACATTCATATCTGCTTAATTTTGATGCAGATTGAACTACAAGTTCGAATCATTCTCTTGAGCAAAATTAAAACTCAAACAAGTTATCTGTAAATACAAAAAACTGATTTTTATTAATTGATTGCTAGAGAGATGCGAAAGGAAAAGAGGAAAAATAAGAAAAGTTTGGAAAAATGCTCAGGATTATTTATAGAGGCAGAGAAAAGATACCACCATGAAAAAACTACTTGAGTGCCTTATCGATGTAACTGAGAGGAGGAAGGGGGAGGGGGGGGAAACGCAGTTTTTCTCTCTGTATCTGTTAGCTGCAAGAGGATGGTGAGTCTTTGAAATGCAAAATGCCCGTTATTTCCCCTCACGCCGACCGGCTGGCTTCTGTTTAAGCTGCAAAAGAGGGTGCTTTATTTTAGCCTGTAAGAGAAAAATTCAGAGAAAGGATATACTTCACACACAGTCACAGACTCTATTCAGGCTGGCAAGGCAGTCTCGCTCTAGGCCGATGTTCTCCAGGCTAGCAAGCAGTCTCTCTCTCTCGAGGCAGATGATGGCTGGTGGTGTTGGAAAGAAGGTGAGACGAGCTGAGAGGAGAGATCAGAAGAAAATCAGGCAAGATTTCCCTACTTTCTCCTTGTCTCTTGTTCTTCTAACTTTTGAACTCATCTTCAGGTTTTTATAATGCTTTTCCAACTTCTACACATGTTTTTTGGCACGTAGTCAAGTCCAGATGTGGGAAACCGATCACAAAGGCAGGATCTTCTGGCAGGAAATATTTCCTTGAGAAAACTTTTTCACGGAAGCTGATATAGCGATGTTAGCAGAATGTATTGAGAGGCAAAAAACAATGGAGAAACTTATTTTTGACTTCTGTATGCTACAGATACTACATTTGGTTTACAAGTATAATTTATAGTTAAATATTCAGGAAAAATAAATTAAGTTATGTTGACTGAGCTCTATCCCTTTTAAAAGGCACATTAATACACTGATACATGTCTTAAAAGTACTTTGTTCAAAGCAACCTAGTCACAGAACCACAGACTTACTCAGGCGAGAGAGGTCTCCATGAGGTCTCTGATCCAAGTGCCTGCCCTGAGCAGGGCCAACTCTGTGATCAGGCCAGACTGCTCAGGGCTTCTTTCAGGCAAGCCTCCAGGCTGCACTGACACAAATGAACAATCCATCCCAGATGCAGGGCTCCACATTTGCAGTTGCTGAATAGGGTCAGTGGTGACCCATTCCTGTAGCTTGCTTAGATGCTCCTTAATAGCATCCCTTTCTTTATCAGTTACATTCTCTGTTTTGGTGGTGTCCTCAGACTTGGTGGGGATGCACTCTGTCTCCTTGTCCAGGCCATCAGTAGAGATATTGGACTAAGGACAACTGCATAAGGTTGTTGACAAGCCTTGTTGACAAGGCTAAGTGCCAGGTCCTGCATTTGGTTTGTAGTAACCCCAAGCAACACTACAGGCTGGGTGAGGAGTGGCTTGAGAGCTGCTCCTTGAAAATTAACTTGGGGGTGCTGGCTGACAGCCTGCTGAATATGAGCCTATAGTGTTCCCAGGTTGCCAAGAAGGCCAATGGCATCTTGCCCTGTGTCAAGAATAGTGCAGCCAGCAGGACTAGGGCTGTGATCATCCTCTTGTACTTGACACTGGTGGGGCTGTATCTTGAGTACTGCATTCAGTTCTGGGCCTCTCGCTTTAAAAATAACATTGAGGTGCTGGAGCACATCCAGAAAAGGGTCTAGAAGGCTCATAAAGGGTCTAGAAAACATGTCTTCTGAGGAATGGCTGAGGGACCTGGGGTTTGTTTAGTCTGGAGAGGAAGGGGTCAAAGGGAACCTCATTGCTCTCTACAACTACTTGAAAGGAGATTGTAGTGAGGTGGGGGCCACTGTCTTCTGCCATGCCTGAAATGAGAGGACCAGATGAAATGGCCTTAAACTGAGACAGGGGAGATTCATATAGTAGAAAAAAATTCACTGATAGGTTGCTTAGGTATTGAAACAGGTTTTCCGGGGAGGTAGTGGAGTCCCCGGACATGTTTAAGAGGTATCTGGTTCTGGTACTGGATGATGTGGTTTAGTGGTATAGGGGTTACAATGATAGTGCTGAGTAAATAGTCAGACTGGATGATCTTGTAGGTCTCTTCTAACCTTGATGATTCTGTGAATCTATGATTCTGTATTGAGCAGGATAGATCCCAGGATAAGGAACTCCAGGAACTCCACTGGTAACTTGCCTTCAATTAGGGTGGCCTGGACTCCAGCCATAACCCTTTAAACCTGACACATCAATCATTTTTTCACCCATTTAGAATTCACCCATCTAGTATATAGTGTGCTAACTAGGATACACTGGTACTGTGAGATACCACTCACAGTACAGTGGTGAAAACAAACTCAAATTCATTAGTGCCATCATGTGAACAGTGATATTCTGATTCCTTGTTTTGTTAAATGAAAAACAGCTGTAAATTGAATTTCTTAGAGCTTTGTGAAAACTTACATACAGTTCAGTACAGCAAGTAGTCTCTTTTGCTTATAGAACTTTTCACTGGAGCTGTGTGCATACTGGAAATCAACTGTTGTCTAGAAGTTCAGTACAAGAACTTCACATCATCTGTTAGCCTTGTTTCATTAGGTTGTATATATATTCTACACTCTGGCTTTGTGTCAAACATGATTATTTATAATAATAAATAACAAGCACAATTCATGAAGAAATACTCCCAACTTTTCCCAAACGTTGAGGCATATACACCTCTGTTAAACCTTACCAGATTTTCGAAGATCTCCCAAGATTTCTAAAGATATAACTCAGAGCAGAATTTACTTGGTGGGTGCTTGAGCATCTATTGTTTGTAATCTGGCTTTTTTGATATGAGTGAGGTTTTGCTCTATTGTTCTTCTTAATTAGAAGAAAATGCAGAGATTTTCAGTCCTGTAGACCGAACTACAGTTATCTCAGATTGTGTAATGGGTAATGTAGGAAGGATTGTCTCAAGTGCTCCCTGTGGAAGAGAATGTCTTCCCTTCCAGCTTCTTCCATCAGCATGTCTAGATTTCAAGTGTCTGAATTAAAATTGTGTCAGGGATTCACTACTTCATTCTGAAAATTCAGGGGTGGCAGTAAACGTATCTAACACTCTCTTAACACCCTACACTGAAATAATAAAAGTCCTCAAAAGCAAGCTGCCAATCTCACTGATTATTGCTAGTCTTCTGACTTTGGCATCATATGGCCCAGAAATATTTTGTAACATTTCATCTTCTGGATACTTGAAGAGTGTACACCACATGACAGTCCTTCATACAATTTACAAATGTTTAGTAGATTTCTTGAAATGTTATGAAAATAGAAATTAACTCCACAACATTACCATGATTTATAAAACCTATACTGGGATATAGAATCCTACTTTGCCACTTTGTGTAACTGCACAGTTTGTAGTGCAATATAGAATCTGGTTTGTCCTAGCCCAAATCAGCTACAGGCAATCTGCTCCCATGTATTGAGAGTAATAAGACAGCTCAGAGACAAAATTTTGCTATTAAAAAGCTGATCTTCATGCTTCTCTTTTCAGCCTTGTGTCTTTACATTGGAAGGAGAGTAGCACGAGATAGATATTACTATTTTAACTTTTTGTCATCTTAGACCAAGCTACCAGTAAAGAGAGAATTAGCAATTAAGTCATAAACCTTGTTTTATGCAGCACTGTCTCTTGGGGGTTTGGTTTCCTCTTCCTGTTCAAAAGGCTACGTGGCAGAGGGGCATGTTTTCCTCCCAAGCACCCTCAAATTCTTAGCACAGTCTAAATGTGAAAAGCAACACTGAGACTTACTAGCACTGTCTAACCACTCAGCTCTTTGTGGTTTAAGGTAAACATTAAACATGTTCTTTGATCCCCAATGTAACTGTCCCATGTTGCCAGAATGAGGTAAACATCTTGGCAAAGAAATGTTGGATGGGCTGGAATGGGCTGGAATTCCTGGGAATATTCACAGCAACCTGTGAATTATTCTTTTTTAGCTTTTTTTAAAAGAATGATTGGACTAAAAATTGTGTTGCAAATCTTTATAGTGTTGCCTATTTGTGACCTCATGCATAGCCAAGTTTTGGCCATCTCACATTTTGCTGAATTTCTCTCTGGAGAGCTCACACTGTGATTTGATGCTCTGACCATTTGAATATTTTCTTCCCCTCTACACATTTATTTATTTTTGAATTTTGCAATGATTGTGAGAAAACAAATGTATTTGAAGAGCCAGATCTGTTAGGAACTGGCAGAGCTCCATTGTCTTGCTAGGATTATACCTCCACAGCATTCATAAAGGTCAGATGGTTATGGACTAATAAAAGCAATAGGGTGGTTCTGTGGTGTAATGGAGAGCACTCCGGACTCCGAATCCCAGGGTCGTGAGTTCAAGTCTCAGCAGGGATCGTTCACTGGCAGTTAAATGCCTCCCTGCCATCCGATCCTGTCAGATCTTGGATGCTAAGCAGGATCAGCCCCGGTTAGTACTGGGTGCTGTAGACAGTCCCAAGGACTTCACTGTCACTGTCCAAGCTCACTCAGTCATGGCAGATGAATCTCAGGACTTAAACGGTGGGGCCAGTTCTGTGTATGCTGTGCCTCACCTAAAAAATTCACTACTCAGACTGGAAGGGCCACACCCACGTGGGGAGAGCCCTGCCCAAATCTTCATTTGTGAAGTTTGCCCATACAATAAAAGCAACATGACATTTAGGACTTTGGCCATATTCCAAATTCTTGTGGTCAGTTTTGCTTTCCTTCAGAATTTGAGGTTTATAAGCTTATATCTACTTGCTCTTTGTAAATATTCAAAATAATATTTTTAAATGTGGCCTACTTAGCAAACCAGAACACTTAGCTTGCCAAAATGTGTCTGTGTTTTGCTCTTACAGCACAATGGCTTTATATGGAGTCTTTCCTCAGTGATTTTGCACATAGTTTGCTGTAGTTGTGAATGTAAACCACACAAGTATGTGAGAAAAATTGAAGGTCCATCACTAAAATCAGTAGCTCTTGTGCAAGTGAATAGCAGATTTTTATAGCTTCTCAGATTCTTTGTGACAGTTCTGAGACTGCAGATGAAGATTTTTCTTGGACTTCATCAGATATAACAGATAGAAACAGAGACTTAGTATGTTGTGACTTATTGTAAAGGGCAGCAGCACCTCTCTTATGGGTCTCATTTTCTTGAAGATGAGAACAAAACTATTTAGATTAAATTGACTTGACAAAAAGTGTCAGAGTGTCTCACTCTTCCACAATTTCATTCAGCAGCTGAACGGAAACATAACTATTGATTGTTGTTTGTATTATCTAAAAGTACTTTCTCTTCCTTTCATTTGGGAACACTTGTACTCTCCCTCAATCTCTGTGTCCCTGAGTTCAACTGAACTGCAGACTAACTACATCACTCAGTTACCTCATTAATCCTTTATAAAGGGCAAGACAAACAAGTAAGCAATGCTGAAGTAAGAAGGGCTTAATCCTAAGGGAGGAAAAAGCGTTTCTCCATGTTGTGAGATAGAGTTGGAAAAAACTGATTTTTAAATTAATCTATTTTAATATTCCTTATTGTAAGATGAGCAGGAATAGAAGAAGAAATCAATTAAGTTTGACTTCTCAGAGCTGTAATCCTATAGTAACAGAAAGTGATAGGTAGAATTTTTAAAGTTCATTATTACCTTTGGAGCAAAGTTTTCTGTAAAATGGTATCTCTGACACCTTGTAAACCAGTGAAATTTTGTTGGTAGCTTCTATGTCCAAAATCATAACTTCTGACTTTTTGGAAGCTATAGCTCTCTAGTGAGATCTGAAACAATACAAATATAAATTTGTCTTCTAGAAAAAGTTAAATATAGATAAAAATATTGCTATTTTAGGAGTTTTATTTTAGTAATCTCATTAAAAACACAGTAGCAGAACTGATACTGTTTTTTTCTGTGCATCTTTTCTCAACAGCCTTCCTCTTACACCCCAAGGATAAGGAAATAACACATAAGTAACCCAGATACAGCACAGCATCATTCTCAATCAAATAATAGGTAACAGCCCACTTCTTTTAGAATATTTTGGGTAAAACTATTCTGCTGCAACTTTGATCAACTCCAAGTAATACCAGCTATGGTGGAGATTTTGTTGCCAAGATATCCTGTTTACATCTCAGTTTTGTATCCAGTATCAATAAAATGGTTAAATACTGCCACTTGTAATGCCAATAAAGCAGACAGGTTCTATAGGCATGAAAGAATAAAAAGGCAAAGGGATGTAGAAACTTGCATTAAAATGGTCAGTATCTCATGTTCTGTAAATGAAAGTCCTTATGCTTGTCTACTGCAACGTTGAGAATAAGCTTGCTTACATGTTTTGAAAAATATGTATTTTATTATTTAAGAGAAAACCCAGCAGTTACTAGTCCTGACATTATGTTGTGTGCTGACTTCAGATGGAGACGGATAAGTGATCCATTATGGCAAACTCAAGTGACTCAGAGTGGAAACTGATATTTGTTTTGATTATTTTTAGTTTAGTAAACCTGTCCCTACTGAGAAGCATGCTGTATGGTACATTGCATCATTATTGAAAACTGTAGCAGAAGTTCTGCTTCCTAAAATACATCAAATATTAAAGAAAAACTATAAATGGCAAGTCAAATTTCATTAAACATTCAAAAACTATGCCATTGGGATTTTGTTCATCTTTCCATAGAATCATAAAATCACATAACAGTTTGGATTGGGAGAGACTTTAAAGATCACCTAGTTCCAACACCCTGCCTTGGTCAGGGACACCTTCCACTAGACCAGGTTGCTCACATCCCTGTCCAACCTGGCCTTGAACACTTCCAGAAATTGGGCAGCCACAGCTTCTCTGAGCAACCTGTGCCAGTGCCTCCCCACTCTCACAGGAAAGAATTTCTTCCTAATATCTCATCTAGACCTACTGTCTTTCAGTTTGAACCCATTGTGCCTTGTCCTATCACTACAGTTCCTGATTAAAAGCTCCTCTCTAGTTTTCTTGTAGGTTTCCTTCAGCTATTGGAAGGCTGCTAGACATCACCCTGCTAGAGGTCACTCTTTTCCAGGATGAACCATCTCAATTCTCTCAGCCTTTCCATTCATCTGTATTTTTTAGTTTGGCAAGAAAGGCAGGAAGAGACATCTCAGCAGAGATTTTCCATAGGAATTAGTGTTTGACATCATTAGTAGTACTGTTATTTCCATTTCTGATGCAATAGCAGCTTTTCAGAACCTACAGTGATCTCCATTTGAAGTTCAAGGAAAACTGATTTCTGTGATCTTTATTTTGGAAAGATGAAGAAAGGATAAGTTTATGTAACATTATTCATTAGTAAGGGAGCAAAGCAGATGCATTATTCACATTGCAAGTATGTGTTCTTGTCACTTCAGCATGTTGGGGGCACTATACAAGTAACATTTGTATATTAAAGTACCTGAGACATATTATGAGAAATGCAAAGCAGTTTTGTTGGTCTACAAGTTCATTAAAATTAAACAAACAAAAAAAAAAGAAACTTGCCATTACTTGGTCCATCTGCAGTACTAACTTTGTGCTGGTTCCCACTTTGCAGGTAGCTTGACTAAGGAATTGCCTGTTGCACATCTGACACTCTTCACTGTCTCCTGTTGCCCCCACCCTGCTCCCTGCTCCCTGGGGTAATGTGACAGAGTCTTGGTTTGGTGCCAGGCTTATCAGTAACAGAGGCATAAACCTGTGGTTACCCAAAGATAAAGAGCCAGGCTTCTCCTGTAGTGTGGAGTAGATGAGAAAGTGATGAGGTAAACATGGAAAAGGAGGCAGAAAATGAGACCTGAGGATCAGGCTGGCAGGTCATTCTTCAGGTGAAGTGTAAGAACTGTCACAGCGATCGCTGCTCCTAAATGGAGCTGACCTTGCTTCCTAAAAATGGCTTGTCTTTGACTGCCCTGAGCAGCAGGTATAGTAGACAGCCTGCTTCCCAGGAGTCAACAGGGACAACATAGTTTAAAAGTACTGTGGCTTTTCCCCACCTCACTGAGATACACACTCCCCATCTGGTTGTCTACTTTCCCTCCCCCCTCCCAGTAATGAGGAACAACATTTAGGGGTGATAATGAAGCTGAGCCACATCAGACACCTACAGTCCCTTGCAAAGTGTGCTAAGGGATTACGCAGCTGCTTTTGCAATTTCCCACTGAAGTTAAGCAAAGAGTTGACCTTTGGTATGGACTGCTGCTCTGCTTTTACAATAAAGAGTGAGTGTTTCTTGGGGTTTTCTGTTCAATTTTTAAAAAAATTAGTTACCTATACTCTTTCTCAACAACATGCTCTGTCCACACCCATCATTCAGTAGGTCTTCTGTAATGCCAGAAGGCTTTCTCAGTTACCCTTTTGCCAGACTGTTTCACTACAGATAGAGGTGTTTCAGAGGTTTTGGCATGAAATCCTCATGCTCCAGACTTTTTTTTGTGTCAGCCTGGCAGAGCTGTGAATGGCAGCCGTGACATCACAGGTGTCATCACCACTGTGCAGAATACATAATTGTTGTGTAGTTGGTTGTGTCTTCCTGGGGGTGCTGTGTATTTTGTGTTGTGGTACCTTACTGCAGACAGCAGAGATTTCAGGCAAGAAGAGATGTATTGCTTTTACTCCCTTTCCTTTCTTCCCCCAGCTGACTGGTTACTTGTTACCAGCTGGAGGTGGAAAGTCCTTCCTGCTTAGTACCTCTGGTAAGAAGAAAAGAAAATGCTGCCTGTGCCTGATCATTGCTGCAGTAAAAGAGTGTGGAACGAATGTTTAAGCTGTTTGTTTATCAGAGGCTTGGAAATGAGCTGGTAATCAGAATAAGTCGGATTTATCTGTGTTAATGTCCAGCTCTGTTTAATATCAAAGACAGCTCTAAGCTATAAGCACATGGCAGAGTCTTAGCTGATCAGCTATCTCAGTTCACTATGTAGAAAAAGGCCAATGAAGGCTTTTTTTTTTTAATGGAAGCATGGTTCTGCAATACATAAACAAAGGTTAGTCAGAAATGTCAAACAATAATCACACTGTAAGTTGTTTTTTGTTTTGTTTTTGTTTCAGGGTTTTTGCTATTTTTTTTCAGTGGAGGAGTGGTTAATGTTTCGTACAAAGGGAAAGGAAAAAAGAAGAAGCCTGAAAAAAAACACATCCTCTTGTAGGACTAGATTGCTCCTTTGGTTGTGATTCCTATTGACTGCTGATTTTGCAAGTCTAAGTTTAAATTTCATATGTGCTTTTATTCAGTTAAGAAAACAACGATTTCTTTTGTGAGATAAATGCTCTCCACTGAGATGTCTTCAGCCGTTGGCTGCTGAAGCTTTTCTTCTGCTTCCCACAAAAACCTTTGTCTGACCACTGGGTGTCAGTGAGAGACTGAGAAGAAATTTTCTGTAATTAAATACACATGAGTTAGTCTCTATGAGTGTTCTCTAGTTAAGGTGGCCAAGGTAATTTTGAGAAAACTAGATGACATATGTGAGTGTATAATATTTAGGAAAAACAGCTCAGTTCACTAAGTTTTTCCTGGATAATTTCATTATTCTATTTGAATTAATTCATACTATCAGGGACGGTTAATAAATTATAGAAAAATAGTTTATATTTTTTCTTTTCAAGGAAAACCACTATTCCCAACATAATCATGAGGTACAAAGCTGTTATTTTTTACTGTATTTATATTTCTTGTGCATTGACCAATGTGTAACTGGAGGTCCCAGTCCTGAAAGGTGCTGTCCTCATGCAAGGTGGTCTGTGCCAAAATGTCATTACAAATGTATGAGAATTCAGGGGGCTCCATACCCTAGCATCAAATATATTTTCAAGGCTCTTCCTGCTTCCACCAAGACTCAAAAGATGTGAATATCTCATATAAACAAGATACGAGCTGAAAAGACAGTGACAGCTTTAAAAGAGTTTAATTGAATGGGATAGGTAATTATATGTACCACATAATAGCACTTGTTTTTACATGTCATCTTTATTTTATGGTATATTTTCTTGCAATTTTCAATATGTTGAAGGTGTAACAATATTGAACAAGCTATCAGAAGAAACCTTAAGAGTTCAAGAAACTTGAAAGGAAACAAGTGGTCCTTGGGAGCCGGACAGGTGTCAGAAACGTCTGGGGTTATGTATTAAGCTCATTAAATATATACTGCTGTGAAAATGAGGGACTGTGAAATAACTGAGAGTTTCAGTCAGTTTGGTCCTCCCTCTTTAGGCTTCAGAGTTCTCTGACCACTGAAATAAATTAAATAGTCAAATTACTCTGATTTGTTGCTCCATAATGCTGACATGATCAGGAAGGTACTGCTGCCTTTGCAAAAACCCTACTCATATTTTAAGCCGCCTCGGGGCTGCCGGGTGGGGCCCTGGGGCTGAGCCACAGGCAGCAGGCCTGGAGAAACCACACACTGGCCCTCATCTCCCGAGGGAAAGGAACTGGACAGGCATGGTCTGCTTCCACCTGGGATCGCAGAGCTGAGCGAGGGTCATAGATGGCCAAAAAACAGGAAAAAAGAGGAAAAAAGGAACCAGAGCAGCTCAGCTCCAGCGCCGGTCTCGTCCCCAGGAAGAGGGGTAACAAAGTCTGCCGCACCCTGAAGCAGCTGTCTCTCCTATTTTCTCTCTCTCTCCGAAGCTCAGGGTGGCCAGAGATGGGAGGGGGAAAAAGCAAAGAGCAGAGCCAGAAAAAGAGAGCTCACCAGCAAGCCATGGCTCCTTTTTCTGCAGCTACCCAAAGAACACCAAAAAAAAATTACACCATCAAATTCAGGGAAAACTAAAATGTGACACAGGTTATGGTCTGCTTCAAATAATACTTTGGGTTTTAATAGAAGTACTAGTAATTTAAATGCAGTTTAGTATAAATTTAAATATTAATATGAACATAAATATAAATGTATATACCCATGAAGAATCACCTTAGAACAAAGTTCCTAGGAAGCAATCTGATAATTTCTGGAATAAACTTCATGTTTGTCTTGAAAAAAATAAAAATATCAACTATCTATGTATAAATGTAGGTTTTATAAAGCTGGACTGTCTTTTGGGTTGGATGATCCATCCCCTGAGACAGGACAGGATGACATGAATCCATCGTCAGTCTCTTATCTACTAACAGGGAATTGCAAACCAGATTGTAGAGAAGCTGATCTGCCATTGCTGTTCTTGAAAAGCTAAACCTGTCCTTGGAAGGGCTAGGTATAATCAAAGCATGTGTTGCAGCATCCTGACCTTTGGAGCCCACTCACATTTGCAGAAGCACTTGGAGAGATGTGGAGTAGTGGTGGATCTCTGGCAGAGTCCCATTGACCCTAAGAGCACCCTGCCACCACTGCTTGTCAAAAGCCATGCCATGCTAGGAGGGTTTTAGCCAGAAGCTGCCAACCAGGCTTGGATTGGAAGCAGATCCTTCCACTGGTATAGGATGAGAAATGACACTGATAAATGACACTGCCTTCTGGCTGTTTGGAGTTTTCTCTTCCATTCAGGAGCCCTCAAGGGCTTCTGAAACATTTACCAATCTCTCTTGCCCTTTCAGTGAAGAAAGTTTTTGGAAGTAATGTGGGTCAAGCTTTCAAACCTCTCTTCAAGGGTTCAGTATTCCATCTAAATGGAAAAGATTAGGTACACAGTTAATATTTATATATTTACTGGTGGAGTATGGATTGATAGGTATTGTGTAGGGACAGAAGAAAGCTGTGTTTTCGAGTTTTACCTGCTCATTTTTCTCTCTCTCCATCATTTACTTTCAGTTAAAAGTTTAGTGGTATTTTAGTTTGACCACTGTGGTATGAACCTGCTTCTCTGATTGCAGTTGAGGAGGGAATAAGGATAAAGGCGTAATCTTGTAGGCTTGGGAAGGAATAATGATCTTTTAGCGAGTAATCTTTACCATGAACTCTGCTGTGGTCACTGAAGATTGCTATTAAATATGTCTAGAAGAAAATCCAAATTAATATTTATATCTCAGTATAACCTACTGAAATAATATTTTTGTATTTTAAGGGTGTAATTGAAGATCATTTGTTGCCAATGTATATAATTATTTATTACAGCAGAAATAACATCATCTTAAAGTGAATATTTGCCTAATAGTACAGGCTTACCTCTGAAGGCAAATTGTCTGAATGAGCTGCAGATCACAACACTGAGGCAATCAGTTGCACACAGAAGGGTTATTTTCTTGGGCTTTCTTTTACCTTTATAATCCTCTTATTCTTTTATTTGCAGAATACTGGTGCTTTTTTACAACTACAGAATGGTTCTTTCATTATAGGTTACATGATTGTTCCTTGAAAAAAAATGTTATGTCTGCAAGTTGCCCAGGTCATTTTATATGTAATATGGGTAATGTGTGTTTAAAGCCCTACATCTGATTTGGTAAATTTCATCTTGACATGCTACCTGAAATTGGGCTAGTTGTTTGATGGAACTGTTTCCATAACCTTGTTACAATGGGGCTGCTGCTTCCCTCTGATGAAGGGATATCGTGGTTAACTGTACTCCTTTGTCAGTCCTGCAGGTGTAGATACAATGGGAAATGCTTTCACTGAATTTCTTGAGCTGCTGGATAGGAAACCTAGTCACAATTATTAAATTCAATGCATCAATAGTAATTATAATTTACTCAAGGGCAAGAAATTGAAGAATTTGTTTCAGTGTTTGGCATAAGTTTCCAAACCCACTTATTTCCTTGGTTTATCTTACTCATACAACTGCATCCATTCTCTAAGGCTGCTTATGTAGGTTGCATGATAAACTTACTGACTGAATTCTCTGTGACAGCATGGGTGGCATTCAGGTACCTGAAAAACAGAGTGACGTGAGGTCACAGTGGACCCCTTCATTCAAACCCCTTCAAACAGAGAGACTGGTGGGAGATGTTGTGGTTGGAGGCTGTATGGGGCTCAGTGACCATGAAATAATAGTTTTCAGTACTCAGGAAGTCATCAATAAAACTTCTACCCTGGACTTTCGGAGGGCTGATTTCAGCCTGCTCAGAAGACTGGTTCAGAGTGTACCGTGGGAAACAGCCCTTGAAAACAAAGGGTCGAGGAGGGATGAACATGCTGCAAGAAGGGTCTTGAATGAGCAGGACCGGGGTGTCCCAGTGTGCCATGAGGTGAGCTGGTAGGGAAAACGGACCAGTGTGGCTGAACAGGGAGATTCTGAATGAAATTAGGAAAAAAAAAAGAGAACTTTCTAACTGTAGATTAAAGGGCTGGCTACTCATGAAGAGCTTAGGCATATAGTTATGTCATGTAGATAGAAAATTAGAGAGACAAAGGCATAATCTGAAGCCAATTTGGCTACTTCTGTTAGGGATAAATAAAAGTGTTTTTATAAATACATTAATAACAAAAGGAGGGGCAAGGAAAACCTTCATTCTTTGTTGGACTTGTGGGGGGAACATAGTTACCAGAGATGAGGAGAAGGCTGATGTACTTAACACCTTCTTTGCCTCAGTTTTCACCAGTGAGACAGGTTGACCTCAGGACAACTGGCCTCTGGAGCAGGTAAACAGAGACAGGAAGCTGAATAGCCTCCTGTAATCCAGGAGGAAATAGTTAGTGACTTGCTGCACCACTTGGATCTGTGAGAAATAAAAAGAGAGGGTTTGTTGTGGGAGGTGTGAAAGGAAGGAGTTTTGGTTGATTTGAACAGTTGAATTAAAAGGTTCTGTGTTAATTGCTTTTTGGAAAAGCAGAACTGGCCCTTTAAGGGGCGGATGTCTCCACATGCAGGTCAGACAGGCGAATTTGGCGGGCAGTCTGTGAGGCAGCAGTCCCAGCAGGGGGGCTGTTGCCAGGGCTTGCGGCGGTGTGAGGGCCTGATAGGGCGACTGGATGAGCCAATCAGCGTTGATGGCGCAGCAAGAAATTGCCCAAAGAAGGCAGTGAAGAAGTGAAGTGATGGAGTAACCTCGAATCCGTGTGCATGGTACCATACATGGACTACGGAGGGATGGACTCCTGGAGGGGAGGGAAGGGGGCGTGGCGTGAAGGAAATAAATGGGGGTGACCGCCCCTCCCCTGTGTGCTCCCTGGTGACTTCGCTGTGGCGAGGCACCCTGTGCGCGCAGTTTGGCCAATAAACCCTATTTTGCTTTGCTCCTTCAACTCCTCTCTCTAAAAATTCTTCGAGCCGAGATTGTTTTCTCACAGATCCTCACAAGTCTATGGGACCAAGTGAGATCCATCCTAGGGTGATGAGAGAGCTGGTGGAAGAGCTTGCCAAGGCACTCTCCATCATCTACCAACAGTTCTGGCTCTCTGGGAAGGTCCCAGATGATTGAAAGCTGGCCAATGTCACATCAATCCACAAAAAGGGCTGCAAGGAGGACCCAGGAAGCTACAGGCCTGTCAGCCTGACCTCGGTGCCTAGCAAAGTTATGGAGCAGATCAACCTGAGTGCAATCACACAGCACCTACAGGATGGACAAAGGATCAGAACCAGCCAGCACAGGTTTAGAGAGGGCAGGCCCTGTCTGACCAACCTGATCTTTTATGATCATGTGACCCACCTGATGGATGAGGAGAAGGCTGTGTATGTGGTCTATCTGGACCTCAGCAAAGCCTTTGACGCTGTCTCCCATAATATCTTCCTGGAAAAGCTGGAAGCCCAAGGCTTGGACAGGGGCACTCTCTGCTGGGTTAAGAGCTGGCTATATGGCTGGGCCCAGAGTGTGCTGGTGAATGGGGCTGCATCCAGCTGGTGGCTGGTCACTAGTGGTGCCCCCCAGGGATCAGTGTTGAGCCCAGTTTTGTTTAATAGCCTTACTGATGATTTAGATGAGGGGATTGAGTCCACCATTAGCAAATTTGCTGGTGACACCAAGTTGGGAGGGAGTGTCGACCTGCTGGAAGGCAGGAGGGCTCTGCAGAGGGAACTGAACAGGCTGGAGAGATGAACTGATTCCAGTGGGATGAAGTTCAACAAGGCCTACTGTTGGGTCCTGCACTTTGGCCACAACAACCCCTTGCAGCACTACAGGCTGGGCACAGAATGGCTGGAGAGCAGCCAGGCAGAGAGGGACTTGGGTTTTTGGATTGACAGAAGGCTGAACATGAGCCAGCAGTGTGTCCAGGTGGCCAAGAAGGCCAATGGAATCCTGGCCTGTATCAAGAATGGTGAGGCCAGCAGGATTAGGGAAGTGATCCTTCCCCTGTACTCTGCGTTGGTGAGGCCACACCTTGAGTATTGTGTTCACTTCTGGGGCCCTCAGTTCAGGAAAGATATTGAGGTGCTGGAGCAGGTCTAGAGAAGAGCAACAAGGCTGGTGAAGGGACTTGAGCACAAGTGCTATGAAGAGAGGCTGAAGGAGCTGAGGTTGTTTAGCCTGGAGAAGTGGTGGCTCAGGGGTTACCTCATCACTCTCTACAACTACCTGAAAGGAGGTTGTAGCCAAGTGGGAGTTGGTCTCTTCTCCCAGGCAACCAGCAACAGGACAAGAGGGAACAGGCTTAAGCTCTGCCAGGGGAATTTTAAGTTGGATATCAGAAAGAAATTCTTTACAGAGAGAGTAATCAGGCATTGGAATGGCCTGCCCAGAGAGGTGGTGAATTCACCATCCCTGGAGGTTTTTAAGATGAGACTGGATGTGGCACTGAGTGCCATGATGTAGTAATCACAGTGGGTTTGGATAAGGGTATTGGACATGACAATCTCAGAGGTTTTATTCCAACCCAGTTGATTCTGAGTAATTCTATCACTTTCCAGGATAAAATAATAGAACATGTTAATTTTATGAAAAATGCTCATTTATGATAGAAAACAAAACAAATAAACAAACAACTTAGCGGTATTAGTAGTCTGAGCACATCATAGAACAAAGGTTCTCCGAATTATGTGGAAGCTACATAGAAGCTATCAGGAAAGCTTAAACTAATGATGTCCTGTTGTAAGGTGTTTTTTAGAGTGCACTTATGGATCAACTCATCAGGCTGCAAAATAATAAAACAAGAAGGTGAGATGATAGCCAAAGCTATTCAGTTGTGTGGTGTTTCAAAAAATAAGTTCACACTTTATCTGACACTTCTCATTTTTGATCCTTGTCTTTATACATTCATAACAAAATATGGGTCAGTATGTATAAACCAGAATTATAATATTGACAAAAATCTTGCTCTAAAATCCCCATAAATATACATCCCACTTGTAAAATGTATCCCTAAGTGATGATTTTCCATTTGATAGCAAGTATGGTAGTGAACACTGGTCTTGGGAATGGTGGTTCCCAGCTTGGGTTCAGTCAGTAAGCTATTCTGAAATAACCCGTCTCTTACTGACATCTGTGCAAGAGTTGTTCTCTTCTTCTTTTCCTTTAAGATTGTGCAAATATTTGCTAAGTATGATCTTTCAGACAGAGTACACATAGACTGCAATGAAAGATGGGAAGGAAGTCCCTTTACTCAGTAACATTTGCTATGCCACATAGAAATTACACTGACTGAAAAGAGATATTTTCTCTTTTAGCCTGGCAGTAAATTTACATATATCAAGCAAAACTAAGTGGTGAAGGTGTATTGGTTTGAGTTAGCTAACTGCCAACCCCCCCCCAAGTACAGAGAAAAAAAGCTTTCTTCTGCCCGCCAAAGAAAAAAAAAGAGGGAAGGGGAAAAAACCTCCGAACTACATTTATGCTAAAACTACACATATTTTACAGAATAGAAAGAGAGGACTAGAAAGAAGTACAGATACACACTTACACAAGTTAAAAAACAGCAAGGCACCATCTTTCATCTTCCAGTGAACTACAAATCATACAATTTTAACCCCAAATCTCTTTTAAAGACTTAATCTCCAGAAAGACAGACTCAAGAACATTTTATTTCCATAGGGTTTTATGGTGGTGAGCCGATGCTATGGGCCTGCTCTCAGCACAGCACACACACTGTCTCAGGAACCACAGCCAGGAAGCAACTGCCCCAAGCCACTCCTACACTGGTTCTTATCCTCTTTGGAAAGGATGTCATAATATGGTATAGAATACAATACTACTGGCTAGAAGCTGTCAGCTGCTAGCCCAGCCTGACTCCAGTCAGCTGACAGCTCCAGGCCCACTTCTAGATTTAAAGCCTAAATTTAGGCCCACTTAGGTAAGCCTATGACAGAAGGGGATGACTCTTTTATAATTTATGGAAAACTGAGGTGGGTCTTTCATCAAAAGTGAAAGTGTCTTCTCTGCTGGGAGACAGCTTGAACAGGTTTTCCTTCCTCCTCAGTGACCTGGAACCCAACTAAGAGATGTTTGTTCTGGCAGGGCTGGAATGCATTAACAAAACTCTTTGCTCCTGCTCCTGTATCACATGCCATGCACTGCATTATACCACTCAAACTCCAGAAGCTGGACTTTCTCATCTGCAACCATGGTGGCAGCACAAGGCAATGCTACAGGGAAACAAGCAGAGAGACCCTTAACCTTTAGGCAGCATGCGCCGGGTTATCTATACATCACAGTCTTGTGCTGTGCAGACCTGCTCTTGCAGGCCTGAGGTTAAGAGTCAAATTGAAGCTTCAGTGAGGGAATGCAACCTTCCCCTCTCAGAAAACGCGGGTGGATTGCTGCCCCCAAACAGTCATCCCATTGAAGATTTCAGCATCAACTTCTGCATCTTCCCTTCATCCTTCTTCATTAATATTTCAGCATTTTTTGGTCATGACACACTTTCTCACGAAAAGAAAAGTAGATTGCTAAAGAGTTTCTATTAGCTTTGTGCTCAGTAATCACTGTGGGGCTATATCTTTATTAGTGAAATAGGGTGGTATAATTTAGTCATGTTCCCATACTTTATAGTTTGGAAATATGAAACTTCAAACAGGTGTGGAGCAATCTTAACCCTGTAAACTCATCTGGGCAAGTATTGCACCCAACTCTGTTTCTTCTAAAAATATTTTTCTTAAAAGGGATTGAAGTTCTTTGAGTGCCATCCTCCCTTGTCAAAGAAAACCCATAAAGGCAAGGAGATGCCAGGCAATGGGATGTTTCTTACTGATACTTTCTCAGAGAATATTTTTTGACACTGACAGGTTATATATTTTCAAGGAATTTTTTGCCTTTCTCAGACAAAGAAACACAGCACCCTGAACATGTTCATTGCTTCTGCTCGCTATTACAAACCCTGCCTGAGAACCTCAAAAACATCAATGAATACTGAGTCATGACAGATGGTCACAGGCTGTGTGCAGTATTTATCTGAGGTTGAAGTATGGAGTCATATGTACGTGTGTATGTCTGCGGTGGATCTTCACTGAGTGCTTTTTGCTTACTCTTTAAATATCAGCTTATTGAGTGATAAACGAAGTAGAAGATTATCGATGGATTATCGATCGATGGAAACAGTGGGTGGGAAGTCACGACCTCAAGAGGCAGGTCCTGCAGAGCAGTGCTGTGGGCTCCTTGAGGTCGAGCCGCTTTGAGGCCTAGGGTGGCTCCTCCTGCTCCCCATCCGGCGTCAACCCCCCGAAGAAGAGATCCACACAGGTAGAGAGTCCACAAGGAGAAGCAACTTTATTGGCATGCCCGGACTTATATAGGGTAGCATGGGACCTTCTAGAACTTGGGCAGAGTAATGGGAGGAGACGGGGAGGAGTGACACACCTCATTGGGTGACATGCAAATTAAGGGGAGGAACAAAGAAGGAACCAATGGGAGAACGGAGTTCAAACATATAGGGAAACTGGTGCACTGCACCAAACTGGGGCCAATCAGGAATGGGTTGGCGGGAATATGCCTTAGGAGTTTGTGGGAAGAAACTTGGATAGGGAATGACTAAGGGAAAATTATTAGGGCAGCCATATTAGGAATGTAACATTCAAACTGGGGAAATATCCATATAACTTCTAAAACCCCCATAGTCCCGATTCAACTGCTGCATAGGTTCCCCGGGATCTTGAATCTCTGCATCTTCATCCACCCAATGTTTGTAATATCGTTGCCCCCTGATAAATTCCTCATCCTGCTCGTCTCCTCCAACAGAAGATGGATTTTTTCTGGCTGTTTTCATTAAAAATTATGTTACATTTGCAATTCTTGTGTCCAGTTTTCCCCTTGTGAGTTGCTGTGTTCTGAGCTTATGGTGAAATGTGTGAGAACAGGGATTTTTTTAAATGCAAAAAGGAGGCCCTAGACAAGGTTCGGGTCTTCAGAGTACATGACAGACAGTCATAAATTTGTACAGCCACTAAAGCAGTTAAGTCTTGTTGCTGTTTGTGTCTGCTAAATGTCTGTATGCCCAGTCTGCTGAAAAGTGGAATACTGAGGAAATGAACAGCTGCATTTAAAATATATTTGTTTAACTTATACACTATGAACTGACATATCAGGGCATGAACAGAGCAATAAGTGAGACTGCCAAAAAAAAAAAAAAAAGCTGCTTTTTATTAGCCACAAACAAGATGATTGTCAAAACCAGTCCCATGGTGTAAAGGAGTGCACTCTGGTCTCTGAATCACACGGACCTGAGTTTGAGTCTCAGTGGGGACTGTCCCCTGAGCAGTTAAATGTGTCCCTGCCATCCGATCCCATCATATTTCAGATGCTAAGCAGGGGCAGCCCCGGTTATTACCGGGTGCTGTAGAGAGTCCTGAGGACTTCACTGTCACTGTCCAAGCTTGCTTGGCCATGGCAAATGGATCTTAGGACTTAAACGGTGGGATCAGTTCTGCGCACACTGTGCCTCACCTAAAAAAATCCACTGCGCAGGTTGTAAGGACACACCCACGTGGGAAGAACCCTTCCCAAATCTTTGTTCACCATGTCTGGCCATACATACAATCATATGAGAAAACTTCAGATTTGATTTTGTAAATTGATAGCGATTTTCCTTTCCTTTTTAGGCTATTTTTTCCTATGAGTTGGTAACACGAGTTTCGATGCTTCTCTGGTACTGTATGCCATCTGACAGAGCTCCACTTTTTCTGAGAGGACTTGGAATGCTCTGGCCTGTCCACATCCTTTGCCTTGCAAATGATTGATATTACTGTGGTTTCATGTGGTAACATAGTCGCTTAGGGAAGAAAATGGTCTCTGTTTAAAGAAACACTGTCCAAAATTATCAGGGTGTAAATAATACTGTGTTTGTCATCAAGTTACTAGGGAAAAGTCATGTTATACAAAGATATACTGTAAACTGTTGGGGAACAGGATTTACAGTTGGCATGCTCAACAGAGCTTGGAAAACCTAGGTTGAGAAGCCAGCCTTAGGATGCACAGGTGAGATGTGGCACACAACAGAAGATTTTCTCCTGATCATAGAAGTTTATGTAAAAGCAAGATTTTGTCCTCTTTAGAAACAAATTCTGGTTTTATTAACAAATTCTGATTTTATTATTCAATTAAATTACTGTTATGAGATAGATTTAAACTGAACTGCAATGTACTTAGTGAAATATTTTCCTGTGGAAGGAGGCAATGTTTTCTAGTGGTGAAAATTTACCTTCCTCAAACACTGTGTAAGCCTCATTCTGTTCTATTCTTCTAATTATATATTCTTGGAATGGTTGCAACTAACTTTGCAGATCTGTTGTGATTCTGACAGAATTAACCACCCATTCATTAATGTAGAGACTTAGCTGCACACTGAGTAGAAGTACCATTACAGGTCACTGCTACATGTTGGCATCACTGGGCTTACTTTTCTAAACACTCAAGTGATTACCATTGCAGTCGATCATAAAGTCTCAAACTTATTAATACACTGTGTTAAAAAAAATACATATTACAAACTGTTGTATGATGACAGAAGACAAGTATTGCTAAGATTGACTTTAAAAGACTGATATATTTTAGGGTGTTTTTACACCAATAAGAGGATAATTGCCAGATAACTGTCTTGAGATGGTCGTTTTTATGACAACTTGTAATACCAGCAATTCAGGTGATCTGTCACTGTGAAAAAAAGTACAGAAAGAGACTTAAAATAGATGTAAAGATTTGTCTGTTTAAAATAGTATTGATTTAGTCACTCTTCAAATTGTCCTATCAACTAAGTACCCCTGAAGCTATCAAATATTGCATAACTGTGGTGAGTAGAACACAAGGTGAAAATTGCCTGCACCTGTATTTAGAAATTTGCGCCTTAATAGAATCTTAACAGTAAATTGAGGATTTGGTTTAATGGAAATACAGCATTAAAACTGGAGACTATTCAGCTCCTTAGAGATACTCAGCTATTATAAGGGCAGAGTGCTCTGACACATAGTTCAGAAGTTACTGACAAATTCAGATTAAAACAAAAGAAAATACTAGTTCCTAAAACATTATTGTTCAGAACAGTTTTAGAAATAGCTAGAAAATGCGGATAAGTAGTATAGATTAGGTTGATTAAAACATATAGTAGGGGCAATTAAGGCTAGAAAAAATCATAGAATTGATTGGGTTGGAAAAGACTTCTGAGATCAAGTCCAACCCTTGGTCCACACCAGTCTGTTTACTAGATCATGGCACTCACTGCCACATCCAATCTCAGTTTCAAAACCTCCAGGGATGGGGAATCCACCACCTCTCTAGGCAGCCCATTTCAATGCCTGATTACTCTCTCTGGAAAGAATTTCTTTCTGATATCCAACTTAAATTTTCCATGGCAGAGCTTAAGCCTGTGCCCCCTTGTCCTATTGCTGAATGTCTGGGAGAAGAGACCAACCCCCACCTGGCTAGAACTTCCCTTCAGGTAGTTCTAGACAGTGATGAGATCACCTCTAAGCCTCCTCTTCTCCAGACTAAACAACCCCAGCTCCCTCAGCCTCTCCCCACAGGACTTATGCTCCAATCCCTTCATCAGCCTTGTTGCTCTTCTCTAGACCCACTCCAGCATCTCAATATCTTTCCTGAACTAAGGGGCCCAAAAGTGAACACAATACTCAAGGTGTGGCCTCACCAACGCAGAGTACAGGGGAAGGATCACTTCCCTGGTCCTGCTAGCCACGTTATTTTTGATACAGGCCAGGATCCCATTGGCCTTCTTGGCCACCTGGACACACTGCTGGCTCGTGTTGATCTTCCTGTCAATTTGTACCCCCAGGTCCCTTTCTGCCTGGCTGCTCTCCAGCCACTCTGTCCTCAGACTGTAGCGCTGCATGGGGTTGTTGTGGTCAAAGTGCAGGACCCGGCACTTGGCCTTATTGAACTTCATCCCATTGGAATCAGCCCATCTATCAAGTCTGTCTAGATCCCTCTGCAGAGTCCTCCTGCCTTCCAGCATGTTGACACTCCCTCCCAACTTGGTGTCATCAGCAAATTTGCCGATGATGGACTCAATCCCCTCGTCTAAATCATCAGAGATGTTAAACAGGACAATTGCCCATTCCCAGAAAGAAGCCTTCCCTGGCTCTTTCAGGGTAGGTGGTACGTGTTTGGTGACCGCTGGCTGTGTGAAGACTTTCATATGTAGTCAAGAGAGTAAGAGAGAATTTGGCCTCTTTTTCTCTTCTGGTATGTTGAAATCAATGGAAGTTTTGCTTGGACGCTAAAGGTACAGTTTGAGCCAATCTAAGATTCTGAAAGAAAATATTTTCTAAAGCATTCTAGCCATTCTGCTCATTGAAAATGCTAATTTGTTTAATAGATACTATCCTTGTGTGCATACTGCTATTTTCTAAATAATGCAAAACCAAGAGTTTCTTGTGATTCTTTCAAATGGCTGCGTGTGTTAGATTGAGCTGGCCAAATGCCAAATGCCCAACACAGACGGAGAGAATCCACTCACCACCACCACCAAGGGAAGAGGAGGGAGGAAAAGGAAAAAAAAAAGAACTAAGAGAAAAAAAAAACAAACGAAGAGAAGGAAAAAAAATCCCAAAACCCGAAATAGCAAGCATCTCATATTATACAAGAGACAATTCAGCTTGAGTGCAAACATTTTCCCAGACCAGACTCTGTGAAGCACTGTCACGTGAAAGGGGGGAGGGAGACAGAAATACAAATATTTCTAGTCTTAACTGTATTAATAGAAGTTATTAGCTGTAAGCACTTCCAGACAATCAGAGCCTTATATTTTCCCAACACTGTCTGTCTCCTAACTGACAGCACACAGGTTGGAAGGGGTTCTGACCTCTGATATGAAGCCAACACTTAAGCCAGGGAGAAATTATAGCTATAAGTGTCCTCCGAGTAATCGAAACTTTATGAACCCAGCACTGCCTGCAGAACTCTGGACAGAACACAGGCTGGAAAGATTTTTGACTCCCCTATGAGGCCCACACTTAATAGCAACAAGAGAAAAGAACCTTTCTCGCGATAGCTCCCGAAATAACATTTATTAATACAAATATGTGACAATAACTATATGGGTTACTTAGTCAGTGATAACATTTAGATGCATGATTGTACAAAATCCCCCCCCTCCCCCCAAAACATTGGCACAACACACATTTCAAGGGCCACCCCAGTAGTATATCACTCCCATAGCAAACTTAACTAACAGAAGATTACTAAACAGAAAAACAACAGTTCAACACCACCAGTAAACACACACAATAACCCAAAAGAAAAGCAACAGGAAAAATATAGCCACTTCCCATTAACACACATACACCCAGTGAGCTATAGCAAATTATGACTAATAAGGTATAAGAAAAATAAAGTAAGAATTCCATTGCTTACACCTGCAATATTGATGGAATGGGGAAGACAGGGTAGCTCTTCGGTTGCCTTCCCAGAGGTGGAAGTTTTTCTCCCCCAAGTTGCAGTTAAACTGCACTTCTTTTATATCTTTTTTTTTCTCCAGGTGTTTGTGTGACTAATAGTCAGTCTATGGGGGGGGTTGGTGCAGATGCCCTGAGGTGGAGTGGCCCCTTGAAGATATCGCAAAAGAAGGCTGTGCTATTTCTTAACACTCCATCCTTTGTTAATCTTATCAGTTTGCTTTTGGGGGGAGC
Source organism: Willisornis vidua nigrigula (assembly GCA_021164005.1). Lineage (NCBI taxonomy): Eukaryota > Metazoa > Chordata > Aves > Passeriformes > Thamnophilidae > Willisornis > Willisornis vidua. Next base: position 2,395,150 of record JAJPCS010000239.1, on the reverse strand, counting down.
ACTCCCCAGAGGGGCCTGAGGCGTCTCCCTCACCCATCAGGCTTTATCAGCTCATCACCTCACAAGCACTGTAATGGTATTTCCTATATAACAAATCTTTGCTCTTGATATCACGTGTTCAGGTTTTACCATGAAAATTCACTTTTCCTTGGAGAAGTCAGGCCCTTTTTCTCCATAAATATTTCATAGATTTCACAGAATATTCTGAGTTGGAAGGGACTCACAAGGATAATTGAGTGCAGCTCTTAAGAGAATGGGCCATTTGGGGATTGAACCCACAACATTGGTGTTATTAGCACCATACCCTAAGCAACTAGTGTAATTTCAGGTTTTCCTCAGAATTAGTTGTTCTCAGGAAAATTTTGGTCAATCAAGATTTCAGCGGAAAAGAGTTTCTGATGGAAAAGGTTGTCTATTTAAAAATCTCAGGCTTTTTTTCAACACAGTAAGGTTCACTAAATTATTTTGTTTTAAGAATGAAACAAATTTTCTGTATTTTATATTCATTTGTAACACTTAGACAAAACTGTATATATTTTCGTGCTTTCAGATTTTAGGAAATTGCTTATTTGGCTCAGCATAACTTTAAAGCATAACTTTTAAACTTTCCAGCCTCCATGGATGGAGAGACCATCACAAATTTTTTTCCATTGATTTGCAAAACATTTTATTAATCCTAAAACCCAAATCTTCTTCTGACAATAGTGACAATAATAAAGCTTTTGATTTCTTGTAAATGAAATCTCTCTTGCTTTTCTTTTATTCTCCTCACCTTTATAAAATTTAATCGAATCATGGAATCACAGAATCCTAGAATCACTCCAACAGTTTTATGTCCTTCCTGTGCTGGAGACCCCAGAGTTAGAGGCAGCACTGCAGGTGGGGTCTCACAAGAGGAGAGTATTTCCCAAATAGTACAGAGAGTTTATCCCCCAAGCCACCTATCCAACCGCATTGTGATCTACTATTCTTTTTCATTCATTTGTATTACAGATTCCACACAATTCCTGTTACAGATCTTACCAAGTTTGCAGAATTTAGTCCACTTTTGTTCAACAAAGACATGCAGTTTCGGTTTTTTTTACAGAAATATGAGTGTTTTGGATTCACAATTGCAGTATATTTAAACCCAGATTGATGTTCCTTTTTCAATAACCTGCATTCGCTTTCCTTTCAGAAGGTGATTCCACCGCATCAAACACAGTGATAAAGCTTTCTGTAGCCAATGGTCATAGGCAAACTTGAAGACTACAGCTTCCTTTTCAGCAAGTGTGGAGTTCTTGTCCACTTCTTATTACAGAATATCTTGTACTAAAAATCAATGAAAAGAAGCTTTTTAAATTGAATGGAATCTTTTTCCATAAACTTTTCTAGGTTTTGTATGAGTATCCACAGAAAACCATCTAATAATTTATAGAATAATTGATAGTCAATGACAAAATTCTAACATGTAGGCTCACCACATTGCTGTTACCACTGCCTTGAAGTGAGAGAACCTATATAAATCAAGGAATCATTAAATCATCCATTCTTCCCTCACACAAATGTGACCCAGAACTGAAACTGTGAAATCACATCTGATGCTAGACAAACAGAACATTAACATATGTGTGTTTCCAACTATAGGTCTTTTTCTTCAGATGTGTGCTCTTTTTCTTGTTTTTCTGGCAGCTTTTTCCAAATCCAGCTTTTCCGAATGAAGCAATGCCCTGTACAGGTGAGAAAAGCTGATGTGCTTGACTGATTTCCTGTGTCTCTTTTAAATCCAGTGACCTGAGAAGCAGAATATAGATGTCCTGTGGCTAATAATACTTTATTCATTAACCTTTGTGATTATGAGTCATCTCTTTTGTGATCCCTGCTTTTCTGGGATTAATTTAGTTGTCGTTGTATTGGTTCTTTTATCTTCTGAAAATGCTCATTGATATGAAAAGATTTACCCAGAAAGTTCAAACAATTCTGGCTACATATAGCAACTTACTTGTACAACCTGACAGAAAAGGTATTGAGAACATCATAGACTTGCACGAAGTGTTTATGGTGATAAATCTTTCATTTGGGATCACTTTTATACACAGGAATTCAGGCCAAGATTGTAATATAGATGTATGAAAATCTGAAAAGAATAAACAACAAAATACTAAGGAAACACTTTTGCATTAGATTTGATGGACCAGATCTGTTATTTGTGCTTAGTTACTTTGATCTTAAATGGGTTACTCATATTCCCAAAATGTATTTGCAGAATCAGAACCTTGTCCAAGGGAAAGACAAAACCACTCCTTGTGAGAGTCAAAAGGCATTTACTTATGCATCAATTTTAACTTCTGTGGTTGCACAGCCACATACGGCAAGTGTTGTGTTATAGACCTAATGTGGATTTTGTGGATTTTATTTTCATTTATGCCTTAATTTCTTGAGAGACTCTGCCCTGTAGCAAGTCAAAGAAGGTGGGTTCTATTACATGGTTCTACTATTGCACACAGATGTGTATTTCATCATTCAACAGGTAAGAAAAGGTTGCAAAACACACGGAATCAATATGAATGTTGTAGAAACTTCTAATTTCCATAATGATTTCCTGTAGATATTTTTGTTTCTTGAGAATATAAAGTTTGCCAAAAATGAAATTAAATGTTCTTCACAAATAAAAGACAGGTTTGATTATACCTTGTCCCTTTTTTTTTTTAACTTTGTCCTTTCCCCTAAATAGTTGTTTACTCATTTTGATGAAAAGACCTGGAATTCTGTGTAGAGCAAAAAAGAAGGGCAGTTGTTCCCCTGCTAAGTACAACGATCTTACAAAGTTATGGTCCTTAAGTCTCACACAAAGAAAGGGTTAGTAGGCTTGAAGATTGAGGGGAGAAAATGCATAATTGAAGACCAGATAAAGACACCCGATGGTGCAACAATAGAAGGGATGTAAAAACTACCATTTTATTATTATAAGGGTGTAAACCAAGTACTATGATATCAACACATTGGTGATTCTTTTGGAACAAATTATCTTATTCAGTTTCCTTGGACTTTAAGAGACTTAAAGAATGAAACATTAATCTTCACAAATCTCTGTAAGAAGATATCACAGAACCATTTAGGTCGGAAAAGACCTCCAGGACTACAGAGTCCAAGCTTTGACCAATCACCACCTGCTCAACTAGACCAGACCACTGAATGCCGCGTCCAGTCATTTCTTGAAACACCTCCAGGGATGGTGACTCCACCACTTCCCTGGGCAGCCCATTCAAATGCTTAACAACTCTTTCCATGTAGAAATTCTTCCTGATGTCCAACCTGAACCTCCCCTAGTGAAGCTTGATGCTGTGTCCTTTTGCCCTGTTACTGGTTACCTGGGAGAAGAGACCAAATCTCAGCTGGTTACACCTTCCTTTCAGGCAGTTGTAGAGAGAGATAAGGTCTCCCCCAAGCCTCCTTTTCTCCACGCTCCCTCAGCTGTTTCTCATACGACTTACCCTCTAAACACTTTCCCAGCTCTGTTGCCCCTCTCTGGCCTCATTCCAGCACCTCAATGTCCTTCTTGTAGTGAGGGGCCCAGAACTGCAGACAGAACTCGAACTGCAACCTCACCAGTGCTGAGTACCGGGGGATCAGTAACTTCCTTATCAATCATTCCATATCAATCACTTGATACGCATCGCAAAATATCAGCTTGAAAAAACTCATGCAACTGAATACACTGGGTGTCTGAACTACATCCTATTCACTTGCTTAGCTCATTTTTATGATCTGTAAAATTGACTTATAGGTAAAATACAGTCTAGATGCCCTGAAGCCCTTCAAAAGATTAAATCTATGCTTAATTGTAAATCCTTTTCTGGATTTTATTCAGATCCTATAATATATATGAGTGTAAGTTATTTTATTTAATCATTAAACTATGATTATTATAGATTGCTAGATGAGACCCATCTTTAAGAAAATTAAAAAATAAATGGAAAGATTATTTTCAAAGTTGATGGCAGACATTCAAAATCTGCTAGTAAATGACAATATTTTAAAAATCAAATACAAAGGATCCCTTTAAGTATATGTTTCTTACCTTGAGTCTTGGACTGAAGTTTTTGTGTATGATTTGTTGATACAAAGGTAGGATCTGACCTCAAAAATGGCAAAGTATCTTTACGTAAAATCCAAATACGTCAGTGTTCATACAGTACTGCTTTCTAAGACCTTGCAGAACCCAAATCAAAATGTTTATTTAAACCTGTTCCCTCACTTCAGAAAGCCAAAAAAAGAAATACAACAAAATTCAAACTGCAACACCTCAGTTGGATCTTTTTCCATGATGGTCAGTCAAAAAAAGCTGTTCCCAACATTTTTTCACAAGAAAACAGAACTCTTGGCGCTTATCTTGGTACTGGTATATTTCCATGAAAACCTGCAGCCTCTAAATTTTGCTTTATATGTGTGTTCTCCATTTAACTGTGTATATGTAGAGCTTCTTGAGTTTTGTGCAAATGCTTGGATTATGACCAAATGGCAACCATGCTATAGTTAAAGTTGCTTTATAGAATCACAGAATGAATCAGAGAATGGTTTGGATTGGAAGGGACCTTAAAGCTCAACTTGTTTCACTCCCCTGCTATGGGCAGGAAAATCTTCCACCAGACCAGGTTGCTCCAATCTCTATCCAACCTGGCCTTGAACACTTGCAGAGATGGGAAATCCACAACTTCTCTGGACAATGTGTTCCAGTGCCTTACCACCCACACCGGGAATAATTTCTTTCAAACACCTAACCTAAATTCCCCTTCTTTCATTCTGAAGCCATTCCTGGTTGTTCTGCAACTCTAGTTCCTGATCAAGAGTCCCTCTCTGGTTTTCCTTGTCGCCCCTTCACAGACTAGAAGGTTCTCTGTGGTCTCCAAACAACCTTCACTTCTCTAGGCGGAACAGCCCCACTTTTCTCAGCTCCCTTAGCAACTTTATGGCCTCCTCTGGACTGCTTCCAACAGGTCCATGTCCCTCTTATGTTGAACTATACAGAGCACTCGAGGTAGGGTCTCACAAGAGCAGAGTAGAGTGGAACAGTCTGCTCCCTCACTTCCTGCCCACACTCCTTTTGATGCAGTCCAGGACATGGTTAGTTTTTGGGCTGCGAGTGCAGTCTGCCAGCTTATGTTGAGGTTTTGCTCTATAAGAAAAATTGCCTAGCTCATCAAAATTTTCAGAATTTCAGTTTCTAAAACAACAAGGAAAAACTCAAGTAGGAAATTAAAAATTTCCAAAATTCCAAAAATTTATTGGTTCATATTTATACTTTCTGAGTTTCCTAGTGTTGTAAGAATGAATTGAGTGATTATTTTATTGGTTATGGCTTATATCTTCAATACAAGCTGTGAATGTAGGATCTGTGACACTGTCACATATCTTTTCACAAACGACTTTTTTTACGGGAAAAGAATCATATTTATTGGATTCCCCCTAAAAGAAATAGATAACAAAAATATGCCATTATAAACCAGCTACAGTTATTCTACTTAACAGATAATGCCCAAGAGCAACGAAACAATAAAACTGAACATTTTCCAGTATTCGCCTACCCCAAAAAAGTAACATAATAATAGCAACTGTCAAATCTCATCTCAGAGCTCTGCTAGGAGGGGTGCCCATTCTTCAGAGGTCTGTTGCAGTCCAAAGTTGTGCACGTAATGTGACTTAGCTGAATACAAAGGATTCTGTACAGGTCTGCTATTTGTGATGCAGTTAGATGAAACAGTATTTTATCATTACTTTTAAAGGTAATAACAGCTTTTGCGTGTCTTCAAAAAAAAAAAGACCTTTTTTTGTGAGGTTGCAGTGGTGATGGTCTTCTCCGCAGACACCCATTGTTGTGGGGGAGAAGCTTGTGTGCCTTCATGAGGTTGAGAGCTATGCTATCGGTGGTATGTGCCTCCAGTAGGGTCTCCCATGCCAGACAGGTCTCAGCTGAAGGGTCAGATAAAGTGTGTCCATGGGCATGATGGGCTTGCAACCATCCCAGGAGAAGGACAATTCTAACTTCAAACCTGGGCAGATGGAGCTCGCTTAGCCCTGTAAGGCTATCCATCTAAGAGAAGGATACTCTAACTAAACCTGCATCCTGAGATATTCACTGTCACCATCCAAGCTTGCTAGGCCCTGGCAGATGAGCCTTAGGAGTAAGGGGTGGAGCCAATTCCATGCACGCTGTGCCTCACCTAAAAATACATTGTGCAGGCTCAAAGGGTTCACCCACAGTTCAAAGCCCTGTAGCAACAGGTGAGGGTCAAAACGGCAGGTGATAAGAAGCACGGGAAGCCACAGACCCAACCCTGCATGCAGGTGGTTCAGGATATTGGTCATTTGAGACTGACCCTGGAGATGACAGTCTCATGTGGCAGCATCCTGAATGACCAAGCAGCCATTCTTAAGGAGAGTACTGCTTGCTCCACATGGAGAGGGGCCTAGAAAAGGTGGCCTAAACAAAGCTCATCTCCACACCCGGTTGGATAACCACAGCCAACTGGCATCTTTCGATGAGGTCAAACAAAAACAAAGTCGAAGAGAATTGAAAGACATACACCTGCCTCCAAAGGTATGTTCAAATTGACACTCACATGTTGGAACATCAGAACCATGCTTGATACTGTGAATAGTGAATGTCCTGAGTGTTGTTTTGCTCTAATTGCCCACAAACTGTCACGACTCAACATTGACATTTCTGCTCTCAGTAAAGTTTGTCTTCATGAGGAAGGCAGCCTTAAAGAACATGGTGCCACCTACACACTCTACTGGTCAGGCAAACCCAAAACTGAAAGACACCTTCAGGAGTTGGCTTCATGATTAAAAACTCCATTGCCTCCGAACTTGAAAATTTGCCGACAGGTCATTCCAATCACAGTATCTCCTTACGCCTAGCATATATGCCCCAACTCTCCAAGCTGACCCAGCAGAAAAAGACAAATTCTACACCGACCTGCACCGCCTCACCCACAAGGTTCCTGTAGATGATAAGATCATAATCCTTGGTGACTTCAAGGCCAGAGTAGGAAAGAACTCTGAAGCCTGGAAAGGAGTACTGGGCAAGCAGATGCCTCCTGCTAGAGTTTTGTGCAGAACAGCAGCTCACCATCACCAACACTATCTTTCAGCAGAAAGACAACCTGGATGCATCCTCGATCTAAGCACTGGCACCTCTTTGTCTATGTCTTAGTGCAACAGAGAAATGTTTGCGACGTCCATCATACACGAGTGATACCTAGTGCAGAATGTGAAACAGACCACCCCCTTGTGCGTTGCAGACTTAACTTTAAGCCCAAACATAAGAGAGGCAGTATTCTAAGGAGGAGGCTCCAAGTCAGCAATCTTCAAAGAGCTTCAGTGAGAGACAGCTTTCAGGTAAACCTTCAAACTAGACTTGAAGAAAATCCCATAGATCCCTCTCCTGAAGCACTTTGGCCACATATTAAAAATAGTGCCCTGCAGTCCTCTGAAGAATCTTTAGGGTTCTTGTCCACAAAAAACAAAGACTGGTTTGATGAAAACAATCATGAGATTCAGGAATCGTTGAAGAAGAAGAGAACTGCTCACCAAGCACACCTCGCTCAGCCATCTTGCCATGTAAGAAAAGCTGCCTTCTGTCTTGCATGCAGTAAGATCCAACAGAAACTTCAAGACATCCAGAACAAATGGTGGCTCAACCTAGCAGAAAAGACTCAACTATGTGCAGATTTGGGTGACCAAAGAGGATTCTATGAGGCCCTGAAAGCAGTGTACAGACCCACAGACCAGGTTCAAAGCTCCCTGTTCAGCGCAGATGGCCAGATGCTTCTCACAGCTAAAGCCTCCATCCTGAACCGATGGTCTGGACATTTTCACACTCTCTTTAGTGCCAACCGTGTAGTCCAAGGCTCAGCAATTCAGCGCATTACACAACAACCAGCGAAAAATTAATTGGATGCAGACCCTACTATAGGAGAGGCACTTAAGGCCATGCAGCAGGTGAAAACTGGCAAGGCAGCTGGGGTTGATGGAATTCCACCAGAAGTCTGGAAGCATGGAGGTCAAGCACTCCATGCCAAATTTCATGAGCTTGTTGTGCGTTGCTGGGAACAAGGGGAACTACCATCAGATCTCCGTGATGCAGTCATCATCACCCTGTACAAGAAGAAAGGAGAAAAATCAGACTGCTCAAATTACCAAGGTATTACTTTGCTCTCCATTGCTGGTAAAATCCTTGCAAGAATACTTTTGAACAGATTAGTACCCGCTATCACAGAAGAACTTCTACCTGAAAGCCAGTGTGGTTTCAGAGCCAATAGGAGTACCAGAGACATGGTATTTGTTCTCAGACAACTGCAAGAGAAGTTTAGGGAACAGAACAAAGGACTCCTTGTAACTTTTGTTTACCTCACCAAAGTTTTTGACACTGTGAGCAGAAAGGGCCTGTGGCAGATCTTGGAACGTCTAGGATCTCCCCCCAAGTTCCTCAAAATGATCATCCTGCTACATGAGGATCTGTGCAGACAAGTCAGATATGGTGATGCACTCTCTGAGCCCATTTCCAATAACCAATGGTGTGAAACAAAGTTGTGTTCTTGCACCAACTCTATTCACAATCTTCTTCAGCATGATGCTCCGAAGAACCACGGCAGACCTCGATGAAGAAAATGGCATCTACATCTGAGATCGTACTGATGGAAGCCTATTCAACCTAAGGTGACTGAAGGCCCACAATAAGACCCTAAATCACCTTGTCCGTGAGCGGCTTTCTGCTGACACAGAAGCAGCTCTGCAGCACTTAACATCCTGCTTTGCAGACACTGCTGAGATTTTTGGGCTGGAAGTCAGCTTGAAGAAGACAGAAGTTCTCTACCAACCTGCACCTCAGGAAGTCTTCTATCATCCCCACATCACCATAGGCGAATCAGAGCTTAAGTCAGTCCAGTAGTTCACCTATCTGGGAAGCATCATTTCCTTGGACAGTAAGATTAACAAAGACCACAGGCTAACAAAGGCATACAGAGCCTTCGGAATACTCCATAAAAGAGTCTGGTGTAATAAACACCTGAAGAAAAGTACAAAGATCAGTGTCTACAGAGCCATTAGGCAGTTAAATGCCTCCCTGACATCCGATCCCGTCAGATCTCGGAAGCTAAGCAGGGTCAGCCCCGGATTAGTACTTGGAAGGGAGACCTCCTGGGAAATGCCGGGTGCTGTAGGTTCTAGTCCTGAGGACTTCACTGGCACTGTCCAAGCTCGCTTGGCCGTGGCAGATGAACCTCAGGACTTAAACAGTGGGGCCAGTTCTGCGCACGCTGAGCCTCACCTAAAATCCACTGCGCAGGCCGGAAGGGCACACCCACGTGGGGGGACAGCCCTTCCCAAATCTTCGTTGGCGATGTTGAGCCACACACAGAGCCATTGTACTGTCTACTCTTATATGGGTCTGAATCATGGGTCATCTACCGCCAGCACCTACGACTCCTCGCACGCTTCCATCAGCGCTGCCTCCATACAATCCTAAACATTCACTGGTCTGATTATGTGACTAATGTGTCTGTTCTTGATCAGGCAGGGGTCACCAATATCAAGGCCATGCTGATGAGAATACAGTTGCGCTGGGCATGGCACGTCTCCAGGATGGAGGATCACTGCCTCCCTAAGATTGTGCTCTATGGTGAACTCACCACCGGCTGCTGCAAGAGAGGAGCCCTGAAGAAGAGATAAAAAGACTCCCTGAAACAATATCTCAGCCTTGACCCTATTGATTGATACCAGTGGTCCACTCTGGCATCCAATTGGGATTCATGGAGACACAGCATTCATGACGCTGCTGCTTCCTTTGAGAATGCACGCAGAATCAGTCTTGATGAGAAAAGACAACATAGAAAGAACCATTCCTTGCCAGTATCGCCTAAGGGGACTTTCCGCTGTGCCTTTTGTGACTGGACTTGCCTATCCCACATCAGCCTTTTTAGCCACCAGCACACTTGCAGCAAGCATGGGTAGTGCCCTTCCCAAATCTTCCTTCACGAAGCCTAGCCATGATTATTTTGATGAGTGGTGGTGGCGGTGTTTTTGTTTTTCTGAAGGATTGTAGTGATGGATGTTTTATACTGATCTTGGATCCTGGCTCTTCTCTTCTGAGGAGAAACCTCATCCCAAATTCTAGATTTAGATCTCACATTTAATTCTCAAGGTGCTGTACACAGGTGTATTCCACTTTGGTTCAGACCTGGCTTTGCCTGTTACTTTCAGGGCATGTAAAATGTTTTCGCTTGTAGGTATTTGATAACTCCTTCCAGAGCTGATTTATGTAGATAACTTATCTCTTCCCTTCCCTGGTTTTCCTGGCTGCCTCTGTTCTGTTGCTGTTTTAATTCAGAGTGTAAGCTCCTCAAAGCAGGGACTGTTTGCTTTCTGGATGTTGGAGTTCCTAATAAAGAGAATCATGCTTAAATTCAGCCTTTTGGCACTCCTGTAATTCAGTGAAAAATAGGAATAAGGTTCTACTCTTTCTTGCAATTAAAATTAGTTGGCCCTTTGAAAAGCCTGAAGCAACTGTTAAAGTGGATGCCGCCTGACTCTTCTCAGTCAAAATCAGCTCCTTTGATCTTAAACAGATGAGATATGTGGTCTTTCGAATCTCTGCTATGAACTGAAACCTGTTCAATAACTGTTGCCACACACTGCTACTCCAGTGAGCTCTGGGAACATGGGGATTACACCTTCTGGAGAAACAGCAAAGGCCAAAAAAGACAGTGGGTCCATCTCCTGAGATGTATCCAAGTACAGATCCCTATGACAGTCTAAGGTCAGCTTCTTTGCTGATGCAAATTGTCTGTGAAGATCAATACACTTTTGCCCATTTAAACATTGTGAATTCATCCTGCATTTTTCCAAAAGGTGATGATCTACCAAAGCAGGCTGTTCTCACATGGAATTTTTACTCATATGTCTTTGAGCCTCTGTGCCTTAAGACTTGAAGTATGTGACGTTTATTTTATGTAAAGGAATGCTTATGGTGTATAATGAAAGCATTTGGCTTCTGACTCCTGGCTTTCATTCCACCAGTCCAATCAAGAAGTGCTAAAATGTTATTTATAGCTCTTAGACATTCTTTAAGGATGAATACATTGATTGAAAAAACAAACAGTCTTGGTCCTTGTGTGTAGTTTATAGCAATTTTAAAGTTAGGAGAAATCTGTGATCTCATACTACAGTCTAAAATCCTGCCCATTCATTCCTGCATGGCAATGGAATTTGGTTAAAACATTGACATAATCCTGAGGAAGCTGAGATTCACTGCATGCAGGTACCACTGAGCAGGGAAAGGCTCAGTTATGTGTCACGAAGAATTACATAGCTTTTCTTTCACTCATTCTCTAATACTAGACACAAACAGAGGATCAAAAAGAATTTTTTTCAGAACACTCCATTTATTTCTTCATTTAATCAAAAGGTTAATTTAATCAAGGTTAGAATGCACCATTTTACAGAAAGCAAAAAGTCAGGGTGTCTTTTGAGGAGGACTTTTCCATATTTTAAATCATAAATTGTAAGGTTAGAATTTTTTTTTTATATCATAGTTCATTGCCTATAATTTAAGTGTAGCTTTGCATCACTCTGAGTGCACAATGAAATCCAGTCTTGGTATGATATCACTAAAAGACAGAGAACCCTTTACCTCTCTTGTGAAGTTGTCTTACTGCTAAGATGTTTCCTGGCCTCAATTTCATGCTGGATTCAGTGCACATTTACTGGTTTTGAATAGACCTTTTCTCACTGAATTACAGAGCTTTTCAGTACATTTAGTAATTTCTTCAGGTTCTGGGGTTTGTTTGTTTGTTTGTTTTTAGCAAAAACTGTTAGTCAATATATTTTTGCATACAGACACAAGAGAGCAGATATTTTCTAACCATGACTGATGCAGGAAGAATTTTTGATTTTCACATTTTATAGATTTTTAAAAGTACTTGCAGCTGTAGCAAAGTAGATTTTTAGTGGTTTAATATTTCTAACAGTTTAAGTTTAATGTCTTTCTATCGCTAGCCCTGTCCCAGAATGGGGAGCTCAAATTCTTTTAGTTGTTTAGACTCTCTTCAAGGTAAAGAGCTGGAGACTATCAGAAGGCCTGCAGAATGAAACATAAACACAGGGCAAAGTGAGCCAGAAGTCAGAACTGGAAGAACTCCAAGAGCCCTTTGTGTGCTGAAGAAGATGAGTGATGATGAAGACAGAGGGTCTCAACGACTCCAGCCTCAATTCCTGGGGGGTTGGAACAGGGGTGGAACTGGGGCTGGACCAAGAGATGTGTAAAGTAATGATTGGGTGAACCATATTATAAAAGCCATAGAAACCAGTGTTTGAGAGAGCACGTGCATGTCGTTATGTATTCCTGTAGGCACTAGGCCTGTTATTAGAGGACTTCTACTTTTTAACCCTAACCCTAACCTTATTCTACACCAAAGTGGCTCAGAGTCCTGCTTTGTTGGGGGTCTCTCACGGCATCATGACCATATGCTGAGGAAAATTAATCCTTATTTTCTATTACTACTTCTCACACTGCCAAGGATTGTCTTCACTGGCTGTGCCTCTTTCCCTTGTAGTGGCAGGAAACCACAGTTCTTCCACACAGATGGGCAATCAAGGAGTTTATCACTCTCGTCTTGCTTTGTCCTTAAAACACATTTTCTTGAAGCCACAATTCAGTCAATGGCCAAGTTTGGTAGATTATCCCATTGGCAGTTTCCTCGTTTTTTAGTCAGGAGAAAGCCATTCACTGCTAATGGCCCACTGAGTACTTTTTCCACACTTTCTGGGCTATTTCGTACACTTCAGGCTTCTATGACCAGATGGAGGGTCTAATTCATACTGCCTTTTACAAGCCTGGTATCTATAAAATTAAATGGAAATATTAACTCAACACATGTGCATTCCTGAAATTGTTAGCACCCTCAGTTTTGATTTTTCTCTTTCTGTTCTCACCTTCATTTATATTCTTTCTGAAGAAATTCCAGTCTCCTCACTTTGCTCTGTCTTATTTCTTTTCTGTAGTCTTTATGGGATTTATCAAACAAGACAGAGTTTTTGGAGAGAAATATTGATTTCAAGCAAGCAAGCAAACAAGCACACATTATGAGTAAAAATATAAAAAAATATATACATAGATACAATTTATTTGGAAAGAAGTAATTCTGCAGGAAAGCTCCCGACTTAGGCACAGATCCAGAAAAACACTGAAGTATACTCATAGCAATTTTTAAAAAGTGTCAGGGTATTTTATATATTTGAAGCTAAGCATAGGCCTGCATATTTTCTCTGAAATCTTAACTCTGCATTCAAACCTGTCCTGAAGTACAGTTGTTCCATGAAACCTAGCAAATAATAATTATTACTATTCAATAGTTATTCAATTTTTATTGACCAATAACTATTACAGGATTTTTACAATTGCTTTCAGCTTATAGTGATTGTCTGAATATAATATATAGCCACAGAGCAATGTTTTTCTTCATTAATCTTATTTTCTATATTAATAATTTCCTAATTAAAACAATATTCCAAGTGGGTTTTTTATTAAATAAACAATTTTAATTTTTTTTATTTTCTTGCATCTCAAATGATGCAGTGTGTTCTGGCAGTACCTTGCTTATAAAGAAAGGTTTGTTTTGTTTAAAAGCAATCATAGAATCGTAGAATGATTTCAGTTTAAAGGGATCTTAAAGTTCATTTTGTTCCCAGTCCCTTACCATGTACAGGGAGAGGTCCAGGTTGCTCCAAGCCCCCTCAACCTGGCCTTGAATACTTCCAGGAATGGGGCAAACACAGCTTCTCTGGGCAACCTGTGGCAGGGCCTCACCACTCTCACAGGGAATAATTTCTTTTGTATCTCTAATCTAAACCTACTCTCAGTTTGAATGCATTCCTCCTTGTCCTATTGATACCTGAGGATTTTAGTGAATATTTTGTAGATTTTTAGAATTATGTAGGTTACATGGATTTTCCTGGGTTGCTCACATATTAGGTGGTATTAGAAGTTACTAAAACATTTTCTCATACATTCTTAAGCTCTCTCAAGCTGTTTTGAAGAAGCCACCTGCAAGACAGCTTGGAGACAAAACACAAGAAGAAGGCCTAGAGGTCCTTGAGCTTCTCCAAGGGGCAGTTCTGAAGACCTCTATGGGTGGGGCACCAGGGGAAATGAGACCCATGGTTGGTCTTAGATAACTTTCTCTCTTTCTCTGCAGGGCTGCTCTCAATCATTTCTCTGCTGAACCTGTAGATGTGCCTGGGATTGCCCTTACACAGTGCAGGACTTCCCATCTGGCCTTGTTGAACTTCATAACATTTACATAGGGCCACCTTTCCAGCCTGTCCAGGTCCCTCTGAATGACTCATTGATTCCCTTCAGTGTGTCGACTGTATCACACATCTTGGTGTCCTCAGTGAACTTGGTGAGGGAGCACTTGATCCCACCATCCATGTCAATGACGAAGATGTTGAACAACCCCAAATTTCATCCAGTTTAATTTGGGGCCAGTTTTCAATTTCATGTGTTGAGCGTTTAGCATAATAAGACCTTGTTCTATTTAGAGTCTCTAAGTATCATTCTAAGGCAAATAATAATGAATTATTATTTGATAATATAATTTAGTAATATAATGCATATGTGTTTAGATACTGAAGCATTCTTTCCTCAATAAAAATAGTGCATTTATGTGCTCCTAGAAGTCTCATTATAAAATTTCTATTGCTTATTTGATGATGAAATAAAACCAGAATAAAAAACATTAAAATAATATCAACAACCCTGCAGTGGATAGAAGTGTGATGATGTGAATATCTGCTCTAGATGAGATCTTAAGTCATTGGAGGAAGAAGGCATGAACACACAAAAAAGCATGTTTAATTTTTATGTCTGTCCTAGTTCAGCAGGAGGGACCAGCTAACACTGTGTGTGAGTGATTAAAGCTGTGTATTCTACCCCCTCTATTCATTCCCCAAGGACAATGGGCCATTTGCAGCAGCTGCCCAGGGAGTCATTATCACCTTCACACCCAGCCTGAGGGGGCGGGGCTGCTAATGGGCCATCAACAGTTCAATACCCCCTGGCTCCCAGAGTTAATCACCCATTGTGTGAGTCCCCGCCCAGGGGGAGGGACTGGGTGCTCCCTGAGGGTACATAAGTGGTTGGTAGGAAGACCTTGGGGATTTTCTCATTGGATCCAGAGGAGCGGCAGGACCTCAACAGGAGGAGATCACCGCTCTCAACCAGACCACAGCCCTCGCCTGCACCAACAGGTTTCTTTCATTCCTTTTGCTCGGGACTTGGGGGAGCCACAGGGGTCTCAGCACCAGGGCTAACAAACCCGCTTGGGTTTGTGCCCAGGACACTGGGTCATACTGCTAGGTTTTATGAGCTGAAAGCAATCTCTTTCTGTGTCAGTCTATTTGTTGTAATATTGTTATTAAATTTTAGCCTCTGACTTGTGATCTCTCTCGTGGTGAGTTCATTTTCCCTGCTGGTTCACCTTTAAACCAGCACAATGTCATACTTCCAATGTCATGGTTAAAGCCTCATCTTACACTCTCATCCTGTAAAACATAGAATGTAAACAATTCTCTTTGGAATCAATAAGAAATTATGCTGATGAACATTTCCCATGAATGACATATCTCAATATCATTAATATTCCTAGTTTCAGCTGGGAACTGCCTTTGAAATTACATAAGGTTCTTAATTCTCTGAGGTTTTGATTCTTTGAACTTTCTAGTCTTTAACTTATCTACTGGCATATAAACAACATGATTGCACAGATTATTATGAGTGGAGTTTTACCTATGTCTTGATGCTGTTTTTGCAACTCTCATGATATGGAAGTAAGTGTTGATATTTTGATGTCCTAGTTAACTTTTAAATGAAGATTTGACCTTTTGCTGACAATGGTGCTTACTGAAAATCTTTTTTAAAACTTCTTCTTATTTGTAATGATGCCTTTAAAGTCTGTAAAAAGACTCCAAGCCAAATTTTTTGTAGGAGATAAGGTAGTTGCTTTAATGAGCACTTTGGCTCATTCTGGAATATATAGACGTACGAGTGCAAGCTTTGATTTTCATAGCTTTTATAATATAATCCATCCAATCACCACTTTACATATTTCCAGTTCCACCTCTGTCCCCTCCCAGTCCCACCCCTCTCAGGAATGGGGCTGGGGGTGATGAGACCCCTTTCTTCATCTGCCTCCTGTTCTTCAGCATACGAAGGGCTTTTGGATGTTTTCCACTGTTCTGGCTCACTCTGCTCCGTGTTTATGTTTTCTTCTGATACCCTCCAATCTTGTACCTTGAAAAAGAGACTAAACAGCTAGAGAATCTTAGCTGCCTGTTTTGGGGCAGGGATAGAGATAGAAAGACATTAAACTTAGGCTGCTAAAATATTAACGCACTAAAATCTACTTTGCTACATCTACTTGATTTCCTAAAATCTACAAAATGTGAAAATTAAAAAAAAATCAAAAATCCTTCCTGCATCAGTAATGAGCAAATACTGGAAAGTATTCAGACTTTTTTTTGGAAATAATAGTGTTCATTTTCAAATGATGCCAATTGAAAGGATTCTCAAAGGATACATTTTACCAGTGATCATGCACTAGATTGTATTTTGTTTTAATTATCAAACTTTTGTTATTGGAATACAAATAAATCTGTGAAGGGAGAAATGATGTCCTATTCTTAAAAATACTGTAGAATATTTCTGTTCAATTATCCTCTGAATTACTTCCATTAAAGCTATCTATTTTGTTTATCTTTGAATACTGCCATCTATGTAAAGCAAATAAAATAATCTTTTATTACAATTCTCTTTTCCTTTCATTTAAATTGCCTGAGAACATTTTAGTTACATTTTGCATTCATGTATAGAGGCTGAAGAAAAGGTACAACTTTCTGTTTATATTACACAGGCATACATAAACTCTATGTCATGTAGCATTATGTTCTCAAAGTCAGGCATCAGAATTCACTTTGGTACTTCAAAATTCTTGTATAATCTCTCCAGGCTGTGCAGCAGGTTTAGTGTTACCAAATAGACTATATGAGGTACCTGTGCTCACTGGTAGCCTGTGATAAAGTTACATTTTCATCATTTGATAGATGGATTCTAGATCAGATTATCAGTCTGGAGAAAGTGTCATCAGCTACTTTCTGAAAGAGACTCTCCTGTTCATGTGTTCTCATGAAACTTCAATTTTGTTTGTTTGTTAATTATGAAGAAATCTTCTGACCAACACAGGCAATGCTGAGAGGCAGTTGAAATCACTTACACACAGGAAGATCATGTGGCATTGACAGGCTTACAAGTCAATGAGGGAGCTCACTAAACTCAAAATAAATAAAGTTTCCAAGTTCTGTGCTTTCCTATGGTTGTGAAACTCCCATGTTGTGCAAAAAACCTCACACTTTTTTCCTTCCAGTTGGAGAAGTTCCCTTGCACACATGTGTAGAGCATGAGGAGAGGTATACTGATCAGGGCTGAAGTTTTTTGGCATGTCCAGTAAGACACTGTAAATAATGGCCTGGCTACAGTAGGTGTGTGATCAATGTATCTAATAAATGAATTCCCGAGTAGATTATGTCTCCAGATAGAGAGAAAAGAGAAGTGTCTTTGTCAAGACAATGCTCCAGGAACACCCAAAAGACATGCTTAACTGAGTACAATTCAGTCAGACATTTGCTTTGCTTTCTTAGTTGAAAACACAAAGTGATGAAACACTTGCACAAAGGAAACTGTCAGTTTCTTTGGCTATCTATTAGAACGCTACCCAATCTGCCTCTTCCCTGGAAGTGCTCAAGGCGAAGCTGGATAAAGCTCTGAGCAAACTGGTCTAGTGGAAGGTGTTCCTGTCCATGGCAGGATAATTGGAACTAGATGGCCTTTTAAGGTTCCCTCCAACTCAGGCTGTTCTATGATTCTGTGGTCTGTACCCAGAGGAACCCAACATCAATTCCTAGTCACTGAGACCCAGCTGCCTGCCCTGGCTAAAGTCTGACTCCATATGAAGACAAAATGTAGACAAAACAAGAGTCCTTGGGCAGACAAAGGGGACAGGGACAGACTAAGTAAACAGTGACTTCAGTAGGGCAGCACCTGAGTCATGAGTGATGGTATGAATTAGCTGATAAAAACAGGCATGTATTCTCTCACTTAGAATAAACTTAGCAAGATAACAATCATTTATTCAGAAAACAGCTAATCAGAGTTTAGTTGAGAAAAATGGAGTGGTATTGTGTTCCTCATGGCAGGCCCCTGGGACCCACACAGGGAAAGCCTGTCACAAACAGCCCTGGAAAACTATAACAGCCCACAGCTCCTGGAGTCCCTGACCCAGCTTGGATGGGCAGGGATGGGAGAACATGTTCCCTCACCCTGGCCTGGAACCCCAGCGTGGCCAGTAGGGGGTTGGCCACAGGGACCAGAGTAGAGAAAACCAAAGATATATGTTTGCCCCTTGTCACGGCCCTGCCATCTGCACCTGCAGGAGCTGATCTTCCACAAGGCTCAGTAGTAACTATATAATTTCTCTCTCCCTCTTTCTCCTTTTCTCTTCTTGCTCCCTCTGCTTCTCTTTCCTTGGTCCTTCCTTAATGCTTTGGGTGGTTTGAAGCTGGAGGGATTGGATTTTGACTTAAGTATTGTGGATTAGCATGAGTTAGGTCAGTATTCTGATGGAATATTTTGTCTAGCTTGTGCGGTGCCCCTTTGGACTTTTGCCAAGTTCCCTTATTTTCTCCCCTAAATTAATAAAAGTACTCTTGGGAACAAATCTTTGGCTTATTATCTTAATGTTATCTCAAGGCATTAAAGAACTGTCTCTCTATATATTTTAAAATAAAACCCCTGGCTGAGACCAAGAACAAACAGCTCTGGGGCCAGTGTGTTACAGGTGCTCAGAAGCTGACTCATGAGAAATCATGTGAGAATATCACTAGAAATGATGCATGACTCAGTGATGCTTTTTTCAACTGATAACTGTAAATAAGAATATGCTAGAAAACTCAGTGATCCATATAAACTATTATATTGCCTCTAGTAGTGTTGCATACCTAAATATTTACAGAAAGAGGATATGAAGTCATAATTATAATGACTACTCATATGGAACTCAATTCTGCCACAATGAATAGCAGTGCACCTCTGTGAGTAGTCTGTCTTATTCTAAATATGTGGTGCTGTGCAATGCAAGAGCAGTAGTTTTGCAGAGGAGCGAAAGGAAATACCTTTGTGACCTCATATGATCCATTTATACTCTGAGTCATTAAAGTGACTGCTTCTTATAAAAATTATCTTTGGTAGTAGAGGAATATGTGGGCAAATTCTCTCTCTGACAATCAGTGTACTTTGGATCAGACTCAAGACATATATCTTATTCAAACTTAACTTTTCATGATTCCTACTGAATTATTTGCCCCCAAAAGAAAACACCTGATTCTCCATGAAACGGAGTCAATGGCTAAATTCCCATCAAGCACTGGAGGTCCAGTGTGCTCCTCAGGTTAATTGTAAATTACACTGTAACGTGCTACGCAGAAATAAGGTTCTGTACTAGTAGTTTTTCACCTGTGGCCCACTAGTGAACAGGGAATAAGAGTCTATTGTCAGTACATCAAGTTTATTACACAATGTCCTTTTCATCAATGTACATATCTAGGGATATCTACAAATCAAAATAAGATTTAACAACACTCCACTGTGTTCAAATATGCAGCAGCTAAATGAGTTGCCTTCTGTTTGCCAGTTTTAACTATAGAGTAACATTGTTAACTATGTTATTTTCTGTAGTGTTAAGGGACTTGCTGAAAGAAAATGAAAAATACTGGAAGGGAAGAATGAAGAACAGATGAATATCATAAAGCTGCAGTTCACTTCATGCACATGTGTCTAGGTTTTCTTTCCATGGAAGTGAAATTACAGTAGAGGCATGATTCATAACAGGATCTTGTTCTGGTGTAGCAGTAAAGGTGTGGCAGGACTAAGTCCCTGATCAAGGAAGTAGGAATTGTTCCCAGGTCCCACAATTTAGATTTATAATAAAACATATCTTGCTGTAACAGTTAAGACAGTTAAATCCACTTTTGCTCAAACACTTTGGTGGCTAATCTAATTCAGACAGTGTGTCATTCTGTTTCTCAATATTTTTATTTCAGTTAACCACATTTTGCTAGTTGGTATTTGTTTTTGCAACCATAGTGATGCAATGTATTTATTGACTACAGATACCAGAAGTCTAAGCAGGTGTCTAGCTTTGTCAGATTTCAGTAAATCAGAACATCTCTTGTCCATGCTACTAATTGAAATTTAAACACTATAACCTTTTTTTGTTCTGGTATTAAATTATAAATATCTAAATTTGGAATTGACTAAGAAGACATAAAACTACTTATCTACAGTTCAATATTTCTTTCAGTATTTTGCTAATAACTTTGATTTTTTAGAAGGTTGTTGTCAGTTAGCAACTGTAGTTCATATCTCCATTGAATTTGTGTTTTCTGCTGTAGGACAAGATCAGTGTAATCTACTATGATATTTTTATGAGAGTGACATCTGATACTTAATACACCGACAATTGATACTTAAAGTATAATTATTGGCCAATTTTTAAGCTGATATTGTCCTTCAGTGCTGTTGGAAATATTAGCAGGTTCAGAGAAGGATACATTCATCACAAACCCTATCTTTTGTTATAGCAGAGGTCAAAAAGGAACAGCTATGTGGCTTTTATTTTGGGGGGTTTAAACTTTTTTTTCATCATAATTTTATTACATTTTTTTTACTTTTTTCCTTCTTTTTTTTTCAAATAATCATAGACTCATGAGATTCACTAAATTTTACATTTGTCTTAGTTATTTCCATGTTACAAAAAGTTGTATGAAATACACTCTTAAAAATTCTGATAAGGAACCTTAATACCTTTAAATTGCGTTGTAGAGGAGAGAACATAAAGTAAAAAATGTCCATTTTTTGAGCTCTCCAGGGTCCAGCACGAGAGTCAAAGACATCACCTTCACAGAAGTATCATCAGTGCTCTGATTTACTGTTTACATTACACACACTATATCTCATACCTCTAAAAGCACGTGAATAATACAAGCACATTATTGGCTAATAGTGTTTATGCTTTACAACACAATTCGATTGGTCTCTGCTTGCTGCTGCTCTTTCAAGTCTGTTCTCTTTTATCTCAATGACACAGGCTTTGCTGCTTTTTGCGTAGTCTGGGTTATGCATCAAGCTTCTAAGTTCAAATTTCTTACTACAAGAACATTTTGCACCACTCCAGCACATATATTAATTCAATGAACTGAAAAGTATTTAGACACAGAGAATATTCAAACCCACAAAATTATCTTTCTGGATCCTTTCTTATTTCTGTAATGTTCACTGGAGGAATTAATTTAAGAAAGCTAAAAAAAAATCAACACTTAATTGCAAAATTCACTATAAATTTTTTCCCACATACAGATTAATCTCTTGCCTGTTTTCTGATTCTAATTGGAGAATGAGCTGACTGTTTCAGATAGGTACCTTCTGGTGTTTTAGATTATTTTCTTCCTGAAACACTAAATATGTTTTATTGATATGGAAAAAATTTAAGCCTTTCTCAAGTATTTACAACACTCATGACTCGCCATATCACAACATGTTATGTTTGTTGATATTTGTTAGATTCATCTTTATGCCAGCCTGCATGGTTTTTCAGGTAAATACTACTGTGATGGTGATCATGGCTTTTAAATCTGTGTTAGCATATGAAATGACATTTGTGCCTGTGCTGAATCTTCGAATACCTCCATTCTAACCTCTTTCCATTTTGAAAACTGGCTATTTGTACTCAGTTGTTCATACACCTTTTTGTCTATAACAGCATTCCACTCTGTCTACAAGTGCTTTAAACTGCCTCAAGAGGAAATGTCTATATAATCAGAATTATAGATATTTAGTATCTCTGTTGCTTTCACCAGCCTTTCTCAATAGCATTACTGATGACAGAAATTTGGTCAGAAAGAGATACTGAATTCTCAGAAGGAAATCTGTATTAAATGTAAGAAACTGTGTGACCAGAGATCAAATTACTGTCACATTATCTTATAATCTTTCTTTATTTTCCTTTGACACTTCTATTTCATTGTATAAAGTTCAAAATAGAGCCTATAACATCTCTTTGTAATTCTGAACAAAACTGTGCTGGAACAGACTCCCCAGGGAAGTGGTTATAGCACCCATCAAGCCTGCCTGAATTCAAGCATTTGGCAAGGTTTTCAGGTATGTTGTGTCCTTTCCATGATTCTTGGGCTATCCTTCATAGGCTCAGGACATGATCCTGATGGGTGCCTTCCTACTCACCATATTGTATGACTCTATGAAAACTACTAGAATATAGGCATCTATTATGAAAATAACCCATAGCCTGTAGAAAGAAGTGAGTGAATACACAGGGATCTGGTTATGCAAATTATAGATAACAATTTTAAAAGAAAACTAGCAGTTAGTATTACAGACACACATCTGCTCTTGTTAGTATATATTATTTAAGAATTTTTTTGAACAAACTCACCAATTACACTCACTTAGCCCATGTACCTTTACTGGACAGGATGGTGAGACCTCAATTATAAATATTCTCAATGTTTAATATTCTCAGAATATAGTTTTTACTGATCAAATAATGGTTTCATGATTGAACTGTTAATTCTTATGGAACATGGAATATTGGATTAATACAGGAATATTGTTTATCCCCTGAACCATATTTCAAAATGGTTCCTCATTAACAGGATGTTAATTTCTCTATAGTCATTATATTTATTAACAAGTCAAGACAGGAGATGTTGCAATCATGCCATTTAGAAGTAAAAAAAATCTCCAAATGACAACATACTAAGAACATGTTTGAAAAGATAGGCATATGTATTTGAACTTGATTACCTCAATATGAATGTTGACTGATTAAATATTTGATATGACTAAATATTCAGTTACAGAAATGACACAGTGGAAATCAAAATGGCAAAAGTTTGTAGAACTGTCTGTCACTGGCAAAAGTAAGATTGTATAACGAATGTGAAAGTGCAATGTTTCAAAAGTTGGCAACATTTCTGAATTTCTACCTAGTACATTACCATTGGCGTACACGGAACTGTTCTATCACAGCATCAAATCTTCATTTCAGAAAGCCCTGACCACCTTTTAAACAGGTGGGAAGAAAGTGAGCAGTAGTCTCCAGTTTCTGTCTAAACATTTTTGTAGTGGGTATCCACAGATGCCACTTTTGCTTCTGGTTCTTCATCTTAGTGACTTCAGCTCTGTTTTCAGCTGTTTTATGTCTTTTCCAAAGAAGAAATTGAAATGGAGCTAGACTTGGAACCACAGCTGATTATGATTTCAACTTGGTTTCAATTTTTGGCAGCTGAACCTGAAGACTTTTGGAACCCTTGAAGAAAACACGCAACAGAGGCTACTAAAACATTAGTCAATTGGGAAACATTTGCTTTTCTCAACCACACAGAATTGAACAATTGACAACACAGATACAACTACCAGTGATGTCAATGGTTGCCACTGCATCTGAGTTGATTATGAAACAATAACCCAAATTTATGATCTGAACTGTTGTTCCTCTTACTTTCCACAAATAGATATATTAAAATTCTTGCTAGAGGATATTGTCTTTAAAAAAGGAATTATATGCGTCCATGGAATTGACTGAAGCATAGTAAAAGAACTACATTGGTTATTAAAAATTTAATTGAAAAGATGCCAGTAAAACAACTGGAAAAAAGTAATTTTCTTTCTCCCCAGAAATGTTATTAAATACTTATAGCATAGCAGTCCACTTGGTAGACTCCTAAAGCATTATTTCCTTTCTGGTTTTCTCTATAGCTCCTTCCATTCCAAATATTTCATGCTTCTTTTATTTACTTCCCTTTTATACTATAAAACTTCGCTGTCACTAGCTATATTTTGTTAGGATACAAAATAGCCCGTTCAGCAATTGGTTTGCATTCACACCTTGCATTTCAAAAGAGGAAAAAAAGCTACCGTACAAAGTGCAACTGAGGACAAGCAATATGTCTTACTAGTGTTTCACTCTGTGGAAACTAACTGGCACTATGAATGAAGTAAGCTGCACTTCATCCTAAGCTAGTCAGTTTGGACCCACTCTAGGCATAGGAGTGAACCCCCGAGGCCTGCAAGCAGGAGAATTATGGCAAATGGATGTTACTCATGTTCCTGAATTTGGGCGGCTTAAGTACGTCCATGTGTCCATAGACACCTATTCTAGTCTAGTTTGGGCAACAGCTCAGGCTGGGGAAAAGAGCATACATGTCATCAGGCACTTAACGAATTGTTTTGCCATCATGGGTGTGCCGCAAACCATAAAGACAGATAATGCCCCTGCTTATGTGGGAGAACGGGTTCAGAGATTCCTTACTACATGGGGTGTTAAGCATGTAACTGGCATTCCCCACCTGTCAACAGGCCAAGCAATAGCAGAGTGTGCTAACAGGACCCTTAAAATGTACTTGCAGAAGTAGAAAGAATCAGAGCTTGTTGATCCCCAAATTCGTTTGTGTAAAGTGCTGTTCACTATAAACTATCTAGGTCTAAGTAGAGATTCAGAGCAGACCCCAGTGCAGTTGCACTATAGTTCTCGATGGATATCTCCCATACAGGAGGTTCAGGTAACATACAAGGACCCCAAGGCAGGTCAGTGGGAGGGTCCAAAGCCTCTACTTTTCACTGGAAGAGGTTATAGTTGTGTCTCCACAGATTCCGGACCCGTGTGGGTGCCCTGCAGATGGACTCGAGCTGCTCGACCTGCTCCTGCTGCCCCATCTTCGGATGAGCCTGTTCACACTCCAAGCGACAACGAGGAGGACGGCAGCTAGACGTGACCGAACCCATGGCTCTACTAAGCCCCTCGAGTGGAATCCTCGTGCTGTGACTGTAAAAGATCCTTGGTCATAGGGGACTGGGTAGAGTGTGGGAATTCAGCATCTGGTAGCAGTTGCCATCCAGGGTAGCCTCTGTGAAGAGTGTTATGGGAATAGCCTGTCTAAGTTCTATAGTGCATCCACAACTTCCTGTAATATCCTAATTAGAATAGTTGAAGTGAGTTTGTTTTTAGACGCAATGGGTAAAGAAATTGTTAGTTGCTTCTGTTGTATATATCTGCTGTGGGTTTTAGTTAGTCCCGGTACAGCCTCAATCCTTCACAAAATAGAGCCTAATAACACCATTTGGGTTACTGTTGGTAAGGAGACTGGAGAAGATTCCTTTTGTCTTTCTATGGTCACACCTGGAGACCCATTTAGGACCTGCCTGATAGGAGTCCCAACAATTGCCCCAAAATGGTTTAAGGGATATGTAAAGAATGAAACACTGTGCACAATGAGTGATGCCACAGCCAAGGCCACCAAACCAATATCTGCGTATAATTACACTGCTTGGTGGCAAGGTGCATTAATTATGTCATTAAATAGAGCCATAGCAGAACCCCAAGAGTTAGACCTTATGGCATCAACACCCCCAAGTTTTGGAGCTGTGCTGTTCAAGGGAAATAAAAAGACTGCTGCCCTACTAAAGTCCAGTAAAGTTCAATTGCCAGCTGTGCAGACAGTATCACCGAGGTCTTCTGTCTATAGAGAGGTTTGAGAAAACAGCTATTGTCCTCCAAAATGTCTGTACTCCGACGTTTGGGGGAACAATACTATGGGTCTAGCCTTGCCAGAAGGTCTGTTTTTAGTTTGCGGAGATAGAGCATGGCCTGGTATTCCCAGTAATCCAGTTGGAGGCCCTTGCTATCTAAGTAAACTTACTCTGTTCAAGCCTACCATAGCTCAAATGCTGAACAACACCTTATGGAATCGCACCAGAGCATTACGTAGTAAACAATCAGTATACAAACTGGAGCCAAACTGTGATAGCAAGGTAACCTTTTGGTGCACTCCCATCAATATCATCACATCAATAATATCTGGAATAGGCACTGCAAAATCTTTACGGATAATTTGACAATTAGCTTGCTGGACTGCGAAAGAACTAAACATAACATCCAAAGTCCTTTCAGAATTGACCACTGATGTAGATGGCATCAGACATGCAGTCCTGCAAAATAGGGCAGCTGTAGACTTCCTGCTGTTAGCTCAAGGACATGGGTGCAAAGACATTGAAGGAATGTGTTGCATGAATCTATCTGATCATTCCCAATCTATACATAAAAGCCTTGAGCAGTTGCAAGAAGGTTTCAAACAACTGACAGTTTCAACTTCTCCTTTCAGTGATTGGCTTAAATTGTTGGGCATTACCGGGTGGTTACAAGATTTACTTAAGCAAGGTGTTGTGTGTTTAGCTACTATTTTAATCTGCTTGCTTGTGCTTAGCTGTGCCTTAGGTTGTATAAAACGGCAAGTGGTAAAGTCAGTCAACCAGGCCTGGGCTGTGCAAAAAGAAAAAAGGGGATTTGTTGAGGAATATTTCAATAACACGGGCCATAGTGTGTTATTGGAAGCCTATGTGCACAGCCCAGGCCAGGGAGAGGGAAACGGGGCCCCTGCATCTTTGAGCCTGCTTCAAGAAGAGCAGTAAACAATAGAAAGAATGCGGCAGCCATTAGGAGAAGCAGGTAAACACATTGATACAGAGGGGCATAGCTTTGAGAAAAGTACCAATCCAGCTGGTAGCACGCCCTAGCCATTGATCAATGATATTCCTGTACTATTTGTGGACTCAGAAAATATGGGATATGTGTGTGTGTAATGTAAACAACAAATCAGAGCACTGACCATACTTCTATGAAGGACATGTCTTTGACTCTCGCGCCGAAACCTGGGGAGTTCAAAACCCGACATTTCTTACTTTACTTGGCTCAGACACACTTAAAACCTGGGCAAACAGCTCAGACACAGACGAGAACTTAGACAATAGCAGACAGGACAAGGCCACAATTTGCACAGAAAGAAAAGCAATGCTGTAAGAGCACACAGAACCGCCAGCTGCGTCTGTAGGATTTTAACACTTAAAGCACACTGTAGTTCCTCCAATACAGAAAACACAAAAAACCCACAGAATTCCGGAATTACAGGTACAGGTACAGAAAGTTCTGTATAGGGAATGTCCCCCCTTTTAAAGGGGACATTGCCTACTCCTTCTGGAGGAATTCAATACCAGGGACACAGCCCGCTTCCTCTGGCAACACAGCCCCTTCTCCTCCGGAGGATTAACAGGATCCTATACAGGTACAGATACAGGCACATGTTCAGGCAGGAAGATGAACTCTGGGGAGGACGTCTTGCTACCCCCGTTCTCTTCTGCGCAATACGTCTCTTGCATTCATTTTTCTGGAACAGGACAGGAAAACAGGAAAACATAAATACTTTTTGTCAAAATGCAGCGAGTTCTTTTTCACCCCTGTAAAAGCCACCAAAGAAGGGGGAGCCCCTCTAGGTAAAACTCACCTAGGGGCATCCAGGGGATCCCCAATCTCCGACGGATTGTGCAGCCAGGTGGAAATGTCCCGCTGGGTTGCCAAATCTGATAAGCGAAAACGTCGCAAAAATAACTGCTAAAAGAAAGTTTTTTTACTTTTAGCAGCAAAAGTATTTATTGACAATGTTGGAGGCAAGCCAGTTCATACTGGGCAAAAACTTGCCTGATTTTTTTGAGTAAAATAAGCCAGTTATAGCCTTAAGTTCATAGTTAACACCTTTTAATTTCCATATTAATGACTAGGCAGAATCTTGGGCGGAGCTTTCTCTTTGGCTTTGAATTTGGTAGTGGTCTCCTGACTTCATCCTTCGGGGTGGTCTTGAAGCGTCTTTATCACTGCTGGACTTTTGCCTTTTCTTTCTTTGATGACATGATGTGTAAAACTTGCAAAGTCTTGGCTCTAACTCTACAAAATCATGGCTCTTTATCACTTCATCCTATTGAAATGTCTAGCTTAGTTTAATGTATGACTTCTAACCATGGTACACTGGTGTCTAGACAATTTGTACCTGAACATAGTGGCTCTAGCACTTCATGCTGTTCAGCGGCCTTGCTGTGCAAACAACATTTGCAGAGCAGAAATAGAAATTTCACAAAACTAAGGGGTTTTGGTCTCTTTTCTCTTTCAGTTTATAACCAAGATGAATAAAAATTTGTTATTACACTTACAAATTTCTAGACATTTTTTGTATAACATATAATTAAAGTAGTGTGAATTATTCCTTATAATGTTGATCTTCAAGGACAAAACCTGTTTCTGAAGGCAGACTATGACTACCACCTGTATGCATAGGTGCATGTTCATGCACCAGCCCACATACTGTTATTTCTATGGTATACTGAGATTTCTAGATGAGATGTCTGACCAACCTGATTTTGGAGATGTCTAACCAATCCGATCTCCTTTTACGATCAGGTGACCCACATGGGGGATGAGGGTAAGGCTGTGGATATGGTCTATCTAAACTTCAGCAAGGCCTTTGACACTGTCTCCCACAGCATACTGCTGGAAAAGCTGACAGCCCGTGGCTTGGACAGGGGCACTCTCTGCTGGTTTAGGAGCTGGCTGGATGGCTGAGCCCAGTGAGTCCTGGTGAATAGGGCTGCATCCAGTTGGTGGCTGGTCACTAGTGGTGTTCCCCAGGGGTCAGTGTTGGGTCCAGTCCTGTTTAACATCTTTATTGATGATTTAGATGAGGGGATTGAGACCATCATCAGCAAATTTGCTGATGACATCAAGTTGGGAGGGAGTGTTGACCTGCTGGAAGGCAGGAGGACTCTGCAAAGGGATTTGGACAGACTTGAGAGATGGGCTGATTCCAATGGGATGAAGTTCAATAAGGCCAAGTGCCGGGTCCTGCAGAATCCCATGCAGTGCTACAGGCTGAGGACAGAGTGGCTGGAGAGTAGCCAGGCAGAAAGGGACCTGGGGGTACGAATTGACAGGAAGGTCAACATGAGCCAACAGTGGGCCCAGGTGGCCAAGAAGGCCAATGGGATCCTGTCCTGTATCAAAAACAGCATGGCTAGCTGTAGTGGTTTTAGCTAGGCCTGAAATTAGCAGGCTCAGAGAATCTATGTGGATTGGGAGACAGCTATCACCTGACTGGGTGACCAAGGAAGTATTTCATACCAGATGACGCAAACTTTAGATATGGGGCAGCAGTGGGAGGTGTTTGGTCAGTTCCATTATGGCTGGAGTGCAGAGAAGACGTGCCACAGTTGCTCTCATCTGTTAGGCCCTGCTCCTGCTGCTGCCACATCGTATTTTGTTTTAGTTACAGGGAAGTAGAAACATTTTGTTGTTATTCTTTATGTTTCTTGCTAGATGTCTTTTAGAGTCTTATAGATCTAAACTTTGTATTAATTGGGGAGTAGGAAGTTATTTCTTGTTATACATAACTTGTGTTAGTGTGTCTGTTATATTGTAGTTTTCTCTTAATTTTCTCTTTGCTGTATAAATACATGTAGTTAGTTTCAGCATAAACCTGGTTTGAAGGGTTTTTTTCCCTCTCCCTCTTCTTTTTCCCTTGGCTGGTTGAGGGGGGAAGGAACCCTTTTCACTCTGTCCTGGACAGTTGGCGTTTTGCCAGCTCAACCCAAGACACTAGCAGAACAAGGGAAGTGATCCTTCCCCTGTATTCTGCGTTGGTGAGGTTACACCCTGAGTATTGTGTTCAGTTCTGGGCCCCTCAGATCAGGAAAGATATTGAGGTGCTGGAGTGGGTCCAGAGAAGAGCAACAAGGCTGGTGAAGGGACTGGAGCATAAGTCCTATGGGGAGAGGCTGAGGGAGCTGGGGTTGTTTAGTCTGGAGAAGGGGAGGCTTAGAGGTGACCTGAAGTTCTAGCCAGGTGGGGGTTGGTGTCTTCTCCCAGGCACTCAGCAATAGGACATGGGGGCACAGGTTTAAGCTCTGCCAGAGGAAATTTAAGTTGAATATCAGAAAGAAATTCTTTACAGAGAGAGTAATCAGGCATTGGAATGGCTTGCCCAGAAAGGTGGTGTATCCACCATCTCTGGAGGTTTTTAAACTGAGATTGGATGTGGCACTGAGTGCCATGATCTAGTAAAGGGACTGGAGTGGATCAAGGATTGGACTTGATGATCTTGGAGGTCTTTTCTGACCCAATTGATTCTATGATTCTACTTTTGTGAAGTAAAATTAGTATATTAATCTTAATATATACTTAGAAGGTGACCTAGGACAGTAAATTAGATTTATGTATACTTAGGCTGTGGAAACATGGACTTTAATTACCTTTTTGGAAATAATTCTTTCTTATATGTATCATGGAAGAAATGTGGGATAGAATAGTTATTAACGTACACAAATGGCCTGCAATTTACCTAAAAGTGAGTAGGAGTCTATGGCTAAGGAAAGGTGTATTGGCTTTTACCTGTCTGGCCCACCATTAGATGTTTATTTTCAACTTGTATTCAGTGAGATTGCTTGTTTGTGAAGTAACAGGACAACACATTTTCCCACTTACTCATTTCATGGTCTGTAATTACTTCTCCTGTGTATTGTTCAGATAATTCTGATGAGCAGGGACGCTGACAGCATCAAACAATGCCCACTCTGCAGCGAAAACAGGGGCTGTATATAAAGTTAAGAAAGACTGGAAAGCTTTTTCCTTATTTCAAGTACTGAGGCAAGAGGGAATCTGAAACCACAATATCACTATTAAAAACACATAAATTTAAGAATGAAAATATTTTAGAAGGCTTAAAAACTGAGTTGGAAGATAGTCCCATGACTATCTCTCATTTATTTTAGTAACAACTGGAGCAGTGTAGTTGTTTCTAATCTTTGACAAATTAAGGTGCAATCTTTCCTAGAATTTCTTAGTATTCTGCATTTTCTGTACAGAAGTATGCTTACAAAGTGGGGATAATGGAAACCAAAAATACTGTCCAATTATGAACATATTTTTCTGTTATTTATTCACTACTTTTCTGTATGGATGTGGTTCCTCCTCCTCTTAAAAGAAACCAAGAAAATAAAATTCTCTCTGTTACAGAAAGAAAAAGCCTGACAAAAAGTGTGAGAAGTGGATAGTCTCTCAAATGGGATTTACACTGCTAAGTTAATGAAATTTACACCTGTTTTGAATGCTGACATAAGACTTGTGCACTTTTAAAGAACTATTTAAGATCTTCTGTGAGGAATCTCTGGAGACAGATAACTCTCAGCCTAAAAACTAGAATTAGGTCTTCTTAATATTTTTTCTACAAAATATTTGTTTTTATGCCTCGCACAAATTTTTAATATTTTTGATGATAGGATAATTTTCTGTATAGCTCTCTTAAGAAAATATAGTCTTCAGTTTCTTTATTTGTTTCATCATTACCTTTATAGTATTTCTTTTTAATATTTTTTCCTTTTTAAAACTTCAGTATAATATAGAGACCCAATGTTTCAAATGGAACTGTGTCTGGTTCTGCACCTCAAAGAAGCTTTCTGTGATCTCTCAGTATTCTGTTTTGCTGTTAGTAATGCAATTTTGCCACTGGGACATGAGGTTTAAAAAATTGTAGATGGGCAAATATATTCTGAGGAAAGTAGGAAAAGTAGTAAAGGAAGGATCACCAAGATTTACCCACAGAGAGTTAGAGTTTTTGTGTGTGGAGATTGAGTATTTTTTTAAGATAGTTACTACAGTGATGTTATGTATAATTGCAAATATCGATAATAAGAACTATCAAGCAGTCAGACAGTCCTATTGTGTGTTGCTCCATACCACATTTTTGTCCTTACGTTTATCTGTAAAAAAAGTCATTATCTTCAGCTTCTTGTCTAAAATTTTCAACTTAACATTATTTTGTACTTATAAAAAAGACATGGCGTTTGTACTAGAGCTCTCTTCCTTCAAAGCATCAAGAGGGATTTAATAATTCTTTTTCTGCTTTTTCTTCTTCAGGAGATCCATAGGCATGCGTGACATCGCAAGACTTGGAGATGTTCATTGTCAAAAGAACAATGAGGAAGTGAGGGGAGGCAAGGTGAGGAAAGGATAGGAAAGAGAAAAAAAGAGAAAATAAGAGAAAGGAGAAGAGAAAAGAGAAAAGAAGTGAAAAATGAAAAGAGAAATGAAGAGAAAAGAGAAAAGAAGAGAAAAGAGAAAGGAGAAAGGAGAAAAAAGAGAAAAAAAGAGAAAAGAGAAAAAAAGAAAAAAGAGAAAAAAGAGAAAAATGCCAAAACAGTAGAAAGAATCCAAAAGGTTTATTCTGAAGTCAAGAATACTGAAAACTTACAAAGAGGACCAGCACTAGCTGCAAGAGCACTGGACCTCAGAAAGACACACCTTCTGTTCCTTCTTCAGGCTTTATTATCACGGGGCCCCAGGCTCTCTCTGGACCACAGCAGCCCTGTTACATGTCTGAATGTTTTCTCTCTCCTCACGTATCAGAGAGATGCAGAGGGACAGAACAGCAATTGTCTTGAAAAAGTGGCAGAAGAGCCTTTCCTAAGTGAAATAACTAACTGACTCCTCGTAGTAAAATCTTCCAGAAAAAGGGTATTTACCCCTACAGCTACCAAATTCTAATTTATTTCAGAATGGTCCACTGTGGAAGAGAACAGTATAATTCACCAAAAGATGATACAATTTCTGACATATCAGATACCAATGGACAGGCCTGACATAGACAAAGGAGCAGAGAGCAAACAGATGGTTGTAAAGGAAGAGAGATGTATGCAGCCTATTTCTTGAGGTCAGTTTGAAATGGTGACTGAGATGGTGGTGGTGATCCACAGTCATTTCAGCAAACAGGGATGAAGAAGAAGAAAAGCTTTTGGTAGCTGAATTCTCCAAGGGGACTTTCAGAATTCACGATTTTCTTTTTTCTACTTGACCAAGCATAGTTACAGAAGTGCTTATCTTCTTCAGAGAGCTTCATTCCCCCTCCTTCTCCAATAATGGTGTAGATCACCTGATTAGCAGGAAACATTAGTTACAAAGCTTGATTTCTCAGACTGATGTTTTCCAAGGATTATTCTCTTGTGGCTGTCCATCATTTCAGTGGGGTTCAGAGAGAATTTCATTAACAAAGAATACAATCACTATTCTAGATTTTTTCTTAGGTGTCTGTTCA
Organism: Willisornis vidua nigrigula; assembly: GCA_021164005.1. Classification (NCBI taxonomy): domain Eukaryota; kingdom Metazoa; phylum Chordata; class Aves; order Passeriformes; family Thamnophilidae; genus Willisornis; species Willisornis vidua. The sequence goes on along the minus strand of JAJPCS010000239.1, from coordinate 2,362,021 downwards.
GCCTCGCTCTATGACATGAGATCAGTTTCCCATAGTATCACTCATTAACAAATTCTTGCCAAATATATGCTAGTAAGTTGTATAGCTGTGTAAGTTCTCAGGACAAGCACAGCAATGCAAGGTGCTTCTAATTTTCCTTGTAAACACCTCATCAGATGTTTCAGGCAGTTGTCATGAAATGCCCTGATGATGGAGAGAAGTTTTATCAGAGGTAGGACATGATTCTATTGGCTTCTTTCAAGGTTGATTTACAGAATTGGAAATGTTTCTATTCCTTCATTTTTCCTCCCAGTTATCACCAATCCTATTAATGAAATGTACATTTCTGGGCATTTTTTCCTCATTGTTCAAGGTTAATGAAACAGCATGAAAACATGGTCATTCTTTTGAATTCGAAGCAAATTCTGAAGATCTGCTACTCAAAAAATAAGACATTAATTTTTTCTTTTTCCATAACTCAGGCAAAGGCTGAGATTTATTATATCCCTCTGATATGATGAGACAAGGTACCAAAAGGAAATTCCAAAAACCAAAACAATCAACTCAGGAGAAAACTCTGTTTCCTTGGTAATACTTATTTCCGTATTAAACAGATTCTAGTACCTGTCCTGAGAATTAAAATGTTCTAAATCGTTATGATGGCAGCACATTGTTAAAAATATTGTCCAGGGAAGTGGTAGAATCACCATCCCTGAAAGTGTCTAAGAATCAACTGGACATGGCACTCAGTGTTATGGTTTAGTTGACATGATGGTTTTCTGTTAAGGGTTGGACTCAAATATCTTCCAGGTCTTTTTCAACCTTGATATTTCTATGATAGGTTGTCCTTGTGGTCTTCAGTAGTAATTACTCTTCATTAAAGTACCTTTTGAAATATTGCAGATTTTTTTGAAATCAAAAGAAACCACTTATTCTAGAAGGGTTTAAGTTACTAACGTAGACCCAGCACCGTTTTTAGGAAGTGCATGGCTATGGTCATATGTCATCAACTCTACCTAAACCACTGTAATTTAAGTGAAAATGGGTGTCAGTAAATTTTTGTGAGCTTTTTTTATATAGATAGTTTGTCACCAGTTTTTCACCAAAGTCAATGGTTGTGTTAAAATGAAGTATTCACTTATTTGTGTTCACATTTGGTTTGGAGAGTCAGCACACCATCTTTACTACCATTTTTTGCTAGTGTCTCTGCTACCAGAATTTTCTTACAATGCACCAGATGGTCACATGTCTTTTGGAGAACAGACATGCCATTATCGCTGCCTGTTCCCATGTTATCTCCCTGGGAATATCTTTAGAAGAATGGGCTGACAATACCTTTAATAAATTCTGTGTGGACAGAAAATACACCCTGATGGAGAAAGAATGCTGCACATAGAAAGGTCTTCCAGCCACATGTAAGGAAATTAAAACATATTTAACACCGTTTGTTATCCTCGTCAGTACTCATCCAGAGGGACCACTTTTCAAGATGGGAAAATACTATAGAGAATGGCTTTTGCAGTGAAACTCTGGGCTGGTGCATAACATATATTTACCAACAGGTCCATTCAGTTTTTTCTGGTAATGTTCTGAGACATACCTATGGTCACTTTTTCTCCCTTTCTGTGAGGCATCCACAAAGGTTTGATATCAGAAAAATAATTTGGATGTGATGGGCAACAATTATTCCCCATTATGGACTGCGTTCCATAACAAAAGATTAGTCTGCAATGGGAGATGTCTACTTTGAACTCATTACATTCTCTCTTCTGCCTGGGAATGGAATTCCAATAAAAATAATTCTTCCCTATCCTCCAGTCCATTTCAGTACTCACTGAGTAGCTGTCTAGGGATCTCTATATTTCCCTGAATGAGCATTAAATCAGTCCTTTTTTTGAGGTTTGCTTATTACAGAATGTAATGGGAGAAACAGAAAGGACAGGTAAAACTGTAACAGAAAAAAAAAAAAAGAAAAATTTGAATGTGACATGCAGCCCTCATATTTCTATATTTGCTTTGCCTTTCCATGCCTCTTATCTGTTCTGTCAAAAGTGAATTTTATGCAAAATGAAACTGGACAGACAGGAATGAAACTTTTTAAATGTTGTGAAGAAAAATCACATTTCCAGTATCAGCAAGCTGGACATAGTTAGTCATGCCTTGTGCTGTACCCACTTAAATATTCTCAGCTGCAGTCTAGATTGAAAGGTGTAGATAAACTATCATTCAATATCCAGTAATCTCAGTCTTCAGTGGATGTCATCTTCTTACAAACTAAATAAGGGAATCCAAAAAATCCAGTATCAGCAGTATTCTTTTGGATATTAAACTTGCAGTTGGTTACAGTTCACTTAACTTCCCTGAAATAATTCAGGCTGCTTCCAAGACTATAAGACAACTGTTTCAGATATTAGGTGCAACAATTTTTCTTTGCTTATTTCTGCTGCAATTTTTGTCTTTTATTAAAAAAAAATTAGAAAAAGCCACCAAGCCATCCCCTTAAAGCACTGCTCAGCTGCTTTCTTAGATTTTAAAAAAGATTGCTGTCATAAGAGATACCAGGTTCAAAATGGCAGAGATGTTTTTTCATCAGCATCATGACAGTTATTAGTAAAAAAGAAATGCAGAGGAAAGATTCATGGAAAAGAAGAAGAGGACAATTTTATCAGTGAATTTTGTATAAGCTGATAAACAGGACTACTATCTGGCCCTTGGAATCTCTCACTATGTTTAGTGGAGATTGAGCACACTTTCAGTCTCTGCTGCAGATATGGAAGGACTGCATGTAGATAGGATCATATACACAAGAAAGAGCTCCTGCTTTTTCCTCTTTTGATGGATACTGAAGTTGCTACAGATGTTAGTAATAAGAAGGCAAACACCTAGTTCTTGGATTCCTAGGTCTTTCAATGCACCTTATCTGAAACAGTAACTATAATTCCTCTTCCATTGTGTAGCACCGCTATGCCACACATCTTTTAAAAATACTTAGAAAATTATTCAGGGACTTACTCTGCAAAAGAATTGATGGGAAAACCCCCCATACTCTATATTGTAGTATTGAATTCTTTTTTAGTTTTGCAATGATGTCTTTTCAAAGTTGAATTAGAAGTTCCACCAGAGTTTATATCTTAGCTGATTCTCCCACCTTGGCTTGTGTTATCTAAGTGTCAGCTGTTTGGCCCTGCAGTGCAGCACAGCACAGCACAGCAACAGAAAAGACAGGAGTGAGTGATATGTTCCATGTGTATACTCACTGGATAAGAGTAAATGGAAACCTGCTGAGTATAAAGAAACTGTTCCCTTTCAGGTTTCAAATTGAAACAAGTTAAATAGGCACAAAATTAACAGGATAAATTTTGGAATACAACTTTTTAGGTGCCCTTGGTGGTTTTAATATAATTGTGGCTGTGTAAAAGTATTTTAAAGCGTTTCGCACTTGAAAAGCCATTGCGTCTTAGGTATGTATAAAGAAACCACCAGCAGAATGAAAATTTAGTGTCAACAGCAGCCATTTGACACATTTCCATTAATATTAGGATTGTACCCACTCAGTGCATAACTTGGTGTCACTGGTTAAAATCACTTTTGTGCTTTATGTTGTATTTTTTCTTTCTTTTTTTCTTATGCTTTTCTAGGACTAATGAGAACCACGTCTTTAGAGTTAATGTGTAAGTACTGTTTATAGCAGTGGAAGAAATCCTTAATCCTTATTTTTTTCCAAATGTCTTTTTAACTCATTTCGCTGATCCCTTCAAAAAAGGCCACTTCTGAGCCTTTTCTCTTCTTTCCCTGATATGTAGTCTTGTGTATATGTATTTATAAATACATAAATATATGAATACACCTCCTACTAAAATAAGCTATGAAACAGCTATTACTGTGATAGATTCATACCAAATACATGAGTCCTGGAGCTGGGACCAGCACATTTAATCTCCCCCTGCCACCCAGACTCCCCTGCTATGATGCTGGCTGGGAGAGCTGGTGGCAAAGGCTGAAATTCTCCTTGCAGAGGGAGAAGTGAGGTTTGATGTCTTTCTTTTGGGATGCAGATTTTTTTGCTGTATATAAAAAGCAGGTCACCCTAATATTACTGTATTTCTGCTAACTGCAATTAAGAGAAGGTAATGGGTGCACAGGGAGAGTTTTGAAGGTGATGCCTTAGTTACACATGGTTAATCCTCTGAGCTGGAGAAGTGCCTTGCAGTGTGAGTTTTAGACACTGGCACCTTAGTTCTATTCAGGATTGTCCTGGTTCTGGCCAGGACAGGGCTAATTTTTGCAGTAGCCAAGTGGGGGCATGGCTCACACCCAGAGATTACTCTATACTGCTTCATGTTATTGCTTGGGGCAGAGGCGTAAGGGAGTCTCTTCGGAATAGAAGGCTTTCCTTCTGGTTGAGTAAGGGTGGCACAAGAAGCAGTAGGGTGGCCCCAGTTCTGAGCCATGGGGGAGTGTTTGGGTGATGCTGATTCCAAGCTGGGGGGAGTGGTGGGGGCAGCATGGCAGAGGGAGCAGTGGGATATTGTCTATTGTTGGAGGTTTCTGTAGTGTGAGCAATAATGTTTCTTGTCTTCTACTCCTTGTCATTATTATTGTTGCTCTTATTACTGTTTGTTTTTTTATCTCACTGCTGTTGTCAGTAAATTGTTCTTCACAGAATCACAGAATATGCTGCGTTGGAAGGGACCCACAAGGATCATCAATGTCAGCTCCTGGCTCTGCACGGGACCATCCCCAAGAGTCACACTCTGTGCCTGAGAGCATTGTACAAACTCTTCTTGAACTCTGGCAGTCTTGGTGCCGTGACTGCTTCCTTGCAGAGCCTGTTCCAGTGCCCAGCCACCCTCTGGGGAAAAAAGTCTTTTTCTAATATTCGCGCTTAACCTCCTCTGACAGAACTTCAGGCCATTCCCTCAGTTTCTGTAACTGCTCAGGACAGAGAAGAGATCAGTGACTGGCCTTCATCTTACCCTAACAAAAAAGCTGTAGACTGCAATGAAGTCTCCCCTCCGTCTCTGCTTCTCCAGGATGAACAGACCAAGTGCCCTCAGCAGGTCCTCATATGGCTTCCCCTCAAGGCCCTTCACCATCTTTGTTGCCCTTCTTTGGATGCTCTCCAATAGCTTGATATCTTTCTTATATTAAGGTGCCCCAAACTGCCACAATATTCAAGGTGAGGCTACACCAGTGAAGAGCAGAGTGGGACAGTCCCATCCCCTGACCAGTGGGTGATGTTTTGCTTAATGGCCCTAGAATGGTTGTCCCTCCTGGCTGCCAGGGCACTTCTTACTCACATTCAACTTGTCATCGACCAGGAACCCAGGTCGCTTTCTGTGGCACTGCTTTTCAGCTTCTCATTCCTCAGTTTGTATGTACATCCTGGGTTGCCCCATCCCAGGTGCAGAATCCAGCACTTCTTGTTGAACTTCATAAGGTTGGTGATTGCCCATTTTTTCTAATTGTTAAGGTCTCTTTGCAGGGCCTCCCTGCCTTCTTATCTCAAACTGTGATCTTTACCATTTGTGACTCCAATTCTCCTCTCCACCCTGGAGGATGGGGGGATGAGAGAAGCAATTGAGCATCTCATGGTTTGCAGAGTCTCTATTGGAGCACTAAACTGGGGAGTACCATTCCTGAAACACAACAAAGATGCACGATAGATGCTTCATTATATTTTGGATTTATCATCCTGTTCTTTATAAGCCATTCAGTACCCATAAATCCCATTATTTTCTTTCTGGTTAGCTCTGTGAACTCAACTAACTCAAGACTTCAATAACTTCAATAAGCTGTGAAAATGTTATCTTCAGTGGAATTACATACAATCACTAACTTCCATTTTCACTTTTCACTTCCAATCTTACACCTGATCATGAAGGGATTAGTGAAGAACCAAGAGCTCTCATATTCATACCTGCTTTGTATGAAGGGTGCAAAAACTTCAAACACTTTTTAATTTCTATGTACTGTTATTTATCTCCTCCTTCTGTGTTCTGTTTCTTTTCTAATGAAGGCTAATGGGGCCTGAATGCATGGAAAAAAAGGTACACTTCTGGAGACCAGGAGGAACGGAGTGGAAATGGCACTTTACTGAGGTGCGCTCTGCCTTATATAGCCTTGGAAGTGACCATTAGGAAAGTAGGGGAGTACTGGAGGTGGAACATGCAACAACCAATGAGGATATGAGTGTTCAACCATGACAGGGAAAACTTTCTTGAACATTCTGTAGGAAAACATTTAATATAACAAGCAACCTATAATAACCATTGAAAACCTGAAAAGCAGTAACAATAGAACAGTCTCTTAATCTTCAAACAATGGTCTCTCTTGAGCCGAGGGTTTCAAGTTCAATGGTCTTCTTCCATGATTCATACCCATCCTAACTCTCAAGCTAACTCATAATCATGCTTAAGCTTGTGCTCAGATTTGAATTACTGTGAAAAGTATGTATTTACTAAATTGACGCTTGAATAACAAGAATTTTATTGTGTGATTATCCTCAAATGCATCAACAGCAATGTGCACTGAGGAGTAAGAATCTGCTTATAGAGAATTAGGATATGTGGACCACTTATGAAATAGTTTAATAACAACAAAATAATGTATTTTGTTTGCAACAAGCAAGATTTTAGGTCTTAGTCTTACAGTAAACAGATGAGTGTGGTGTTTAGGAAGTGTGCCTTTTTTTGGGGTCTTTAGATGAGAATCCTTTTCTTGATGCACTGGAAGTTTTTAAATAAAAAGAATTCAAATCAGAGTACTTTGCAGTAGAACAAGAGGAATAACCTTGAAGACATCAATGTTGAATATAAAGAGCACTTGTGGCAGGAATTAAATGATCATATGTGTTAGATTTCTGCAGTTGCAACCCACAATTTAGCAGAAACCACCCAGTGCGAATTCATGGGATCCAGGCAGTGGAGGGTCATGAGCAGCCAGTGTGGCATCCACGCAGCTAAAGCAGCACAGGGCACAGCAAAAGATAGAGTGGAAATAGTGAGTTTATAAATACACCCGACAGGCCTTTTAAAATCAAACAGATGTTCTTGAAGCTTAAAGTACTCTTTATGTGATCTTTTATAATTTTATTTAAAAGTAGTGGCTTCTTGTCAGGAACTCCTTTGCTATGATTAGATTGCCAAACTAATACTGCTAACTACTGATGGTTTGAGACCTGATAAACAAATTGGCTTTGAGGTATTATGAATAATATAATTTTGTAAAATATTTATTTGATAACCTACCACTTATGATGGATATGTATTTTCCACAACATCTTAAGATGTTGAACTTTCCCTAGGATGGATGCAGTGGTAAAGTGTCCCATTAAAAAACAAGCACAATAACAAGTTCACAAACCCCTCCAAAAAACCCCTCAGCTATGAGAACATGAAGCTTGCTCTGACCAATTCAGAATCCAGGACAAGCATACGGAAGACAACCAGTGTTAAGACAAAGAACATCCAAAGACTGCAGGGGACGTCATGGGAAATGTCACCTATCATGACCTTGATTATAATAATTTATAATTACAGAGCTTGTGTTTTTTTTTCCTTAATAATGCAATAATAAAATTTCAGTTTCCCGAAACTGGAGCCAAATTTTGCATCTAATATGAGAAGACTTTTCCTTGGAGATTGTGCTGATCGCATAGTAAATATGCTTTGTCATCTTTAGTTTCTGCACTAAATGTGAGTGGAATGCTTAACATTGTTGCTAAATAGAATATAAATGCAACTTTATTCTTAGCCAAACAAATGAAAAATAATTGTACTTTGTATGTTTCTATTTTTTAGAAATTTCTTTTCATTTGTTACTTTATATTCTTATTCGTATTAATATTGTCAGTTTTCAAGAGTTCAATCACCAAAAATGTATTTTAATAATTGCAGCTTTCAGCTCAAAACAGCTTTATGGTATGTGGCAGCCAGTGGGAACTCTTCCAGACCTGCTGTCCTTGGTATTCTGGGCCAGATTTTGAACTCCAATAAATTCCTTTGAGACACTGAAAATGCCCATGAGTGCTATTTTTCTGAACTACATTCTTAACATTTCTTCTTCTTCAGTATATTTTCCAAGTCCTCCTACAAAAGAAAAGCTTATACAGAATTATGTATCTCTGCTATAGAATTTATAATTAGACTTGAAACACCTTGACAGGGTTATCAATCCCTCATAATTTCTACATGTTTTTTTTCACAAGCAGGTATATATGGGGCTTTTTTTCTGTAGGCAGAATACACTTGTGAAGTTTTCTGTTCTTCATTATGCCTTCTTCATCAAGTCCCAGGCCAGAAGTGGTTGCCTGACTCAGGTAATTCTCCAGTTTTTGAGTTGTATTTCCAGTTTCCCATGACGTGCTCGTACCCTACAGCTCTCTTACCCAACAGAATGGAAGACTGGTGAGATCAGTGGTCGAAATGCTGTTTGGAACAAAGCATATAATCAGACTTGATGATTTTAGAGGTCTTCTCCAACCTGAATAATTCTATGATTTTATAACTGATTCAAAAAATGGTTTAAGAAAAACAGTAAACAGAAAACCAGACTTCTGTAAGGCCTGTCCTTCCTGGGTCTCATTAGGCACATGGAGATAGGCTGCTCTTCCTAAACAAATGCATCTCTTTCTGTCTCACACTCTTCACAATCTTCCTTAGACAGTTTTTCAAGAATGTCTTCAGCTGTTGAAAAACTTCTAACAGGTCATTATTGTTCTGCAAAACCAGACCCTGGCAGAACATACTCCTGTCTTTGAAACTGGGATACCTGGTTCCCCGAGGCTCATGGATCTGTTCACTGTCTTTCAAGCACAATGGACTAGCTTGTTCAGGGATCCTCTTTCTTCCTTTGTTGTTTGTTCATGAGTGCCTGTGTGTGTATTGGGTTTGTGTTTGCTTTAGTTTGTGGATTTTAGTTTGTTTTGCTTTTTTCCATGGCATAGTAAGACAGTGCTGTTGTTTTCGTAACTTTTATAAATGTTTCCTTTTATAAATGTTTCCATTTTAAAATACCATCTCTATTGTCTAATTTCAAACTAGTCCAAATAACTCTGTTGTGATCTAAGGTTAGAGTACTCACTGTAGAGACAAACATGAGGTCTTAGTAACTTCTGTTGTAACTAAATGGTAGCATAGCTGAGTGTCAGCACAATCTGAGTGTTGACACAAAGTTCTTTTTTTTCGTTTTGAATACCATGGAATATATTTCATGAGGACTTCTGCAACTGAATCACCTTAGAGTTTTCCAATGTGCTAAAGGAGTCCCCTCCTACCTCTCCTTTTACCCACTGATTAAAAAATGGCTGTTGAGCATTTCTGGGGAGAGATAAAACAGAAATATTATTATTGATTTATATGTACTGTCTTCATTCACTTGGCTGTGTTAAATTTAATAGTTCTTTGTTGGTCTCTGGGTTCCATTAATCAGCATTCCTCCTTCTCACACCCATGGAGGTCCTCATGCCTATAAAGCCCTTGTTTTAATTTTGTGCATCTCAGGAGGCCTCAGGAGACTCATAAAACCATCATGGTTTGTGAATCTACCCAGATGAAGGCCAAAGTACAACTGTCATTTGTGTTTGGGCAATCAGGTCCCTTGACAAACCCAAATAGTTGCATTTTCTGTATTTTAGTAAGGGTAGCCACCTGTCTTTATTTTTCAATACAAACCTTTAGGAGTAATATTAACAAATTGAAGGATTCCAGTTTACTATTTGGGCTATCAATGATGACTGTAGAAAACAAAAGCATTGAAATTTTACCTGTTACAAGTAGCCTGGAATAGGGGAAGCTGTTAAGGAAAAACTGTTGTTTAGTTGAAAAGTTGTGAGCTCATGAGACCAATTTTCAATTACAAATACATAGAGTGGCATTAAAATCATGGTCCTACGCATTTATTTTTTGCTTGTTTTCCTCTTACCCTGGTTATCCTATGGCTTTTGCATAGGGTGCTCATCTGAGTGTTCAAGGTGCACATGGAAGAGGGACTCTTGACCTCCTGAACTTTAAAGAAGCCTCTTAAAATGAGAACAAACAAGGGGCAATCTGATTAAGAGATGCATTACAAAGGAGTCGTATCTACTGCCAAAACATTTGCAAGAACTCAAGATGAAAACTGGATGGCAAAGGACTTCTAGAGCTGGACAAAAATTATTTTAACTTCAAATATATTTATCATGGCTCATAAGAGTGAGATCTGTGTTCAGAACCTACTACTGGCAAGGAGAAGGCAGGGAGACATGATTTTAACTACAAATGTATTTATCAATGGGTGCAGAGACATAATAGGGAGAAAGGGAGTTTTCATTTCTAACATGTGCATTATTAACCATGAGTGATACTAGAGTTGCAAGCGGTAATCTGCCTGGAGGCAGAGGCCAGGAAAAGATGACTTTTATTAAACATATTGAGCCAATTTCTGTCCTCTGACATATGCACACAGCTTCCATGAAACTCCATGAGAGGCCTACACTTGCATTGCAAGGCTTAATTGTAATCACAGATTCAAAAAATCACAGAATATGCTGAGTTGGAAGAGACTCACAGAGATTGAGTCCAACACCAAATCCTTCACAGGATGATCCCCAACAATCCCACTATGTGCCTGAGAGGATGCTTCTTCAGCTCTGTCAGGCTTGGTGCTGTGATCACTGCACTGGGGAGCCTGTTCCAGTGCCCACCCACACTCTGAGTGAAGAACATTTTTCTAATATCTTACCTAAACGTCCCCTGACACAACTTCAGGCCTTTCCCTTGGGTCTTGTCCATATATATTAATCATAATTAAAAATTAAGTTCAAAGCCGGACTGAGGAATATGTGATTGAGATAGAACTAGGGCCAAGTAATCTGATTTAGCAATATACCTTTCCTAAGATACCTAACGTAATTAAGGGAATTAACTTGCAACTAGAAGCCCAAGAACAATCAAGAGAGACATCAGGAAGTGCTTTTGTTGTCTAGAGCTTAATGATGGTGACAATAGATTTATGGGTAAGAATCAGGGGTAAAGCCAACAAGACAGTTATCCTAGTGGAAGTTTGTTTTAGCCCCACTCTCAATCAGGATGGACAGGCAGATTAAATATTCCATAAGCAGCTGGAGGTAGTGTTGCTATCTTTAGCCTTTTTTACCATGGGAGATTTTAATTTACCAGATGTCTGCTGGAAATACAATGCAGCAGAGAGGAGGCAGTCTAGGAGGTTCCTGGAGCACTTGGAAGAGAATTTCCTGACACAGCTGATAAGTGAACCAACTAGAGAAGGTGCTCTGCTAGACCTGCTGTTTGTGAACAGAGGAGTGTTGGGTGATGTGATGGTTGGAGGATGTCTTGGGCACAGCAATCACAAAATGAAAGTTTTCAATTCTTGAAGAACTAAAGAGGGAGTTCAGCAGAACTGCTACCTTGGACTTCCAGAGGGCAGACTTTTGGTCTCTTTAGGAGCTCAGTTGACAGATTTCCTTGGGAGGCTGTCCTGAAGGGCAAAGGAGTCCAGGAAGGCTGGACGATATTCAAGAAAGAAATCTTGAAGGCTCTGGAGCAGCCCATTCTCATGTGCCAAAGGATGAGCTGGAAGGGAATAAGACTGGCCTGGTTGAACAGAGACCTTTGGCAAGAACTCAGGGAAAAAGAGTTTATGACTTTTAGAAGAAGAGGCAGGCAACTCAGTAGGACTGCAAGGATGTCATGGGATTATGCAGGGAGGAAATTAGAAGGACCATGGCCCAGCTAGAATTTAATCTGGCTACTGTCATAAGAGAGAATAAAAATTACTTATATAAATACATTAGCAAAAAAAAAATGGGCTAAGGATAATCTCCATCCTTTATTGGATGTAGAGTGAGACACAGTGATAGAGAATGAGGAAAAGGCTGAGGTACTTAATGCCTTCTTAACTCAGTCTTTATTAGTAAGATTGGTTGTTCCCTAAACAACCAGCCCCCTGAGCTGGAAGACAGGAATGGGGAACAGAATTAAGGCTCCATAATCTAAGAAGAAATGGTCAGAAACTTGCTACACTGGTTAGACACACACACACCTGTGGGGCTAAATGACATCCACCCAAGTGTACCTATGGATCATATGGTTTAGTAGTGGCCTTGGCAGTGCTACATTAATGGTTGGACTTGATGATCTTATATATATTTTCCAACTTGAATTTTTCTGTGATTCTGTAATCATGTCAGGCAATTAAAAAAAAAGAGTTAACATATATGATATGAATATACACTAATACATGTTCTGTAATGTTTTCTGTTATAACCATGGTTGCAATCCTTTTTGTTGACTTTAAAAGATGGTTAAAGGCAAAAAGCTAAAACTGAGGGTTTAAAACTCCTGGGAACAAACACTATGTCTTCCAGTATGCTTACTGAAACACAAGGTCTCCCTTAATGTAACAAAGTTAAACAATGAAATGAAACTAATGATTAGTAGTATCATTGCATTTCTATCTGAAGTGGTAATATTTTATATTATGGCTTTTCGATTGGGACTGTTTCTCTGCATTACAGAGGAATCCTATAGTGATGCTATGAGACTGAGTTGTTCATTGTGATCTCCTCTACGTGCATTTTACTCAGTTTGACTAACTTCATGGATTCAGTTGTTTTTATCTATGTCTGAATATATTCTAGTTTGTTTGCCATCTGTCAAGTTATTTTGTTATATATTTTGTGTATCTTAGTCTAGATCTCGTAGTCTATTCCATCATTTTGAGAAGTGGACTTTCTTCCCAGCCCTTCTCTGCCTCTCATCATGCCATGGCCCTCTTCCAAGTTACCTTTGAATGTTCAAACTCTGTTTTCATCTATGTGCAGTGCTTGCACATGTTTCTCTTTTCTTTATATTACTCAAATTAGAGCGCTTTTAACATACAGTGCCCCTGAGCTCAGTTCTTTAAACTGCCTTCTTTAAGTAACTTTGAAGACTCTTCAAGTTACTCTTTCAAGTTACTCAAACTTGCCCTGTTGATCCACAGATAACCAGATTGTCAGAGAGTATGTTGCTTTTTATCTTAAGTCACTCCTGTTGATAGGTTTGGAATACATCACTCTGTCCTTCTTTTTTAGCTAAGAAAGTGATCAAATTTACTTAACTGCTTTCTATTTTGAGGATTGCATAAACCAATCTAACTACTCTGAACAAGATATTAACAGAAAGTTTCCTGCTCACTCTGGATAATCTTCTTCCTTACTATGTAAAGTTCACGTGATCTAAAGAAACACTTGCCACTCCTTTCTTTGCCCACCTCTTTCAGGCAGTAGAACTGTGAGCAGCTTTGGGAACCAGTGAGATCTCAGGCATCAGATAAGGAATTTTTTAGCAGTTGTGAGTAACTTTCTGTCAGCCTTCCAATGAGAAATTTTGTTTCAGAGGATATTGGGTTCCCTGTGTAGTGCTCCATAACTCTATGGGAAGTACTTAGAGGTAAGAGGTAGCAATGGAACAGGCTCCTCAGGGAAGTGGTCATGGCCCCAAGCTGACAGTGTTCAAGAATTGTTTGGGACAGTGCTCTCAGGCACATAGTGTGATTTTTGGGGATGGCCCTGTGCTGGGCCAGAAACTAGACTACAGTGATCCATCTGTGTCTCTTCCAAATCAGGGTATTCTATGATTCCATGAAGAAAGTAATCATGGACTTCAGCAAGGCATAACATTTTGCTTCATCTGAAAAGATAAGGAATATCTAGGTAGTAAAGGAAGACTTGAAGATATTCTTCCCTGACAAGGCAGAAACAGAAGGTCAAGGCAACTTCTTCTTCTTGCTAAATGCTGCACCTGGTCACATATGCCATCTAGGAGAGTTGCAGGTGAAAGGAACTACTCTATGTTTTTTATCAGAATGAAGGAGTTGAGACCTTAGAAGAATGACATGGGTTATACCTTTCCTGCAGTTTAATTCAGATCCTAAAGCTACTCATTTTAGAAGTATCTTTCTGCAGAAAAAACTTAGAATCTTCATGGTGTTCTGGAGATCAAACTACACATCTTCAACAAGGCAGTTTCTGTATTGCTGCAAGTTCAGAAACCTGATTGAAATTTTTCACTCAGGTCAAAAATGCCAAATGAGATTACTTTAATAAATGTTAAATAAATATGTATGCATATATATCTCCAAATATCTTGTTTTAAAAAAAAGACGTTCAAAAGAGACAAAACTGAGAAATACCTTGTATAGTTATTCTGTGAAAAATTTACTAAACATGCCTAAAACTTAGATAGAAAAAGCTCAGATTTCAGGGAAGAATAAAAATATGAATTGTTTCATAAACTATTGATGCATGCAATACAGAAGGCAATGTAGCCAAAAGAGAATTGAAACCAAAATATCTGGAGATACATTGACCTGAGACTATGCATCTTATCTGTATTGGATAAAGACTTTAATAAAACTACTCACTTTTGTGGAGTCAAATTAATCTTCCAGAGGAAATCAGAAATCAATATGATGTTTTCTTTCAGCATCTGTCCCTCAGTCACTAAGCAATTTCTGCCCAAGTTACAAACCTTTGTAGATGCTACTAACTTGGAAATATGGATAAAACCATAGACCTCATGCCTACAGTAGCAAGAATTATTTACTTATTTCTAATAAATAATGATTGCAGATGCAGCATCATTTGATATAAAAGACTGCTGGCACATTTTTTGGTAGGAAAAGTAATAGGAAATACAGTTAGTTTTATTGACAACACAAAAATATTTTAAAGCATTATTTATTTGTCCTTTAACAATAACTTCTTTATGGAAATTATGTTTAAAATACTAATTTAACTCTATAAACCTACTTCTAGGTCTTGCTAAGGTTATAGAACCTTAAGGCTCTTCTAGTCTTCACAGGAGAGCACAAAGTGGGCAAGGACATCTGTCATCTGTTTTTCCTCTGCCCCCTCCTCCTCTATGTTTTAAGGTCAATTTTTTTCAGGGACAGTTTCAGACTGTGATTGTGTATTGCATAATCTGAACATTTAGCCCATTTAGCCTATCTAAATTTGATCATAAGTTACCTAGTTGCTTTTGTCTTTGCTCTGCCCCACCCATTTTGGGGACTACCCTTAAAAAAGTCTGGATCACGATAAAAGTAGAGGGGTTTGGTTTTCGGAACATTGTTGGAATATCCAATGCAGTGTTTTCCTTCTATTTAGTTCAACAACAAATTTTATTCCTAAGCAAAGTTTTCAGCTAATGAACAATACAAGTGACTGGTACAGTTACAATATGCTGAATAATACGAGTAAGACTTGCATCAGGTTTTTTGTCTTCTATTTCTGGATCCACAATAACTTTTAGTATAGAGATAGCGCAGATCTGAAGTCAGGGGAACTGTGTGTGTTTAAGCAAGGATATTTGTAGGGTTTCAGATCAGTAATCTAGTGTGTTCAAAAGTTATGATTTTTTTGTTTAGAATCTTCTAAAGAAAAGGAGGCTCAAGGGAGACCACTTGCTCTCTGCAACTACCTGACAGGATGCTGTAGCCTGGTGTGGGGGAGTCAGCCTGTTCTCCAAGGCAAACAGAGACACAACAAGAGAAAATGGCCTCAAGTTGTACCAAGGGAGGCTCAGGTTGGACATCAAGAAGAGTTTCTCTATGGAAAAGGTTGTCAAGCATTGGAATGGGCTACCTGGGGAGGTGGAGAAGTCACCCTCCCTGGAGGTGTTCAAGAAATGACTGCGCATGGCACTCAGTAGTCTGGTCTAGTTTATGTGTTATGATCAGTCAAAGGTTGGACTCAATGATCTTGGAGGTATTTTCTAACCTTAATAATCCTATGTCCTATTCTATTCTGTGATGAACTCCTTGGTACTGCTATCTGAAGATAATTGGGTAAGCATACCCAGGTACTTATTTGGTCAATAGGTAATGCAATACTGTATAGAAATGTTATTTAAAGATAATTTTTAAAAAATAAAAGAAAATAGCTAAAACCAAATACAGCTAATTTGACTAGACTCTTCAAAATGCATTTTTTATCATGCAAAACTTAGGAAAACGGCACATATTATCTGGATTGTATTTGCAGTGAGGTTGTTTTCACACTTTCTGTATAGTCCTTGCAGGATTTTAAAAAAGTAAACTAAGTCACTCACTCTGCTGATATTACAGGTACTTACCCAGAATCCTTTGAGTTGCCTTTGGCATGAAAATCAGTTTCTTTCAAAGCCACTCTCAGGTGGCAATCAAAATCCTCCATGTGTAAACAACTTGAAATCCTTATGCTAGATTGAAAATCCATACTTTACCAAAGTACTTGTTCACTGACTAAGATGGTTTCAGTATTTCCTGGAGATTAACTCAAATGTTTTATGGATTAGAAATGAGAAATTACTGACTTTTTGAAAATTCAAATTTACCCAGATATTTTGACATTTGTAAGGAATTATCAAAAACATTATTTTGCTTTACCTGGTAGTAATAAGAAACAAGATAAATTTACAATAAGAGATTACAGAATGCCAATGAAATATTTTTAATCAGTAACTGTGAGGGTAATGTGAACAGGTTTCAACCTAAATTCTGAAGTGTTTGACATCTGGAATTGAAATCCACTTAGAAACCTTAAATATGTATATTCTCAATGTTTTGTACAGCTGCAATAATTTCATAATTTCAAGTGACTATTTTTGCTGATAGGGTTGTAACATGCCTGAGTCATCTATCAGATTTCAGAGGTCCATGACGCTTCACTAAGAAAATCTCAGGAGATGCTTGTGCTAGTGTATACATGACATTTGCATCATGGTGCTGTACATTGTTTATTTATTGTTGCCATTCTTGCAACTTTTTCAACCCAAGGCGGTAGCTTTTATTTTCAACTTCTATAGGCCTGTATTTTTTGTACCACATTTTGAGACAGAATATTTCATATGTAAATTTTTTCAAACTAAAATAAAGTGATGTCTTTATGAGGTTTCCTTTTATTCCTGTGACACATTTTCACTTCCTCTTTGAATTTTAACTTCGCTTCTCTGACCATTATGAATAATCACACTGAAAATACTGTCTGATTGTATGAAATTATTCCCAAATGGAGATGGGAAGTAGTCATCAATGTCTTCAGATTTGAAATAATAATTAAAAAAATCATTCAATAGAATTATTTTAAGCTATTTATACTAGACGAAGAAAAGCTCTGTCATTGTTCAGTCCAAACTGCTGAAGGGCATTTTCTGTGCCCTACATGACATACTTCTAAAATCACAAGCCTTTATAATGTCAAAATTAGTGACTTAATCCATTCATAGTAAGGCAGAAGATTAAAATCTCCTCTGTTTGCACATATCCCAAAAACAAATATAGAAAATAGACAAAGCATTGTAAAAGTATAATTTCTAAAACCTCTTGTTCTTAAGCTTTAAATACAGGATGCTGTAAAATAATTCTGTTAACAATTAATCTGCAGTATAATTCATCTGCTGTCATCCTATGTTAATACTAGTTTTGGACACCTTATCACAGAACAATCTGAACTTTAGGAAAGAACTTGAATTATACTAGCAGCACTTGGCTTCCCCACATGCACAGCAGCATCTCTTTTCAGAGTCAGTTTAAGTGAAGTTTTACCTTCTTACGCTCCTGTGCAGTGTAAAAATATGCGTTCAATTTTGTGGATAGAGGTTGTGAATAAGAACCTGACTGTTGGTTTGCTTTAAATATTTTCTATGTTTTCTGTTAAAAAAAAGATCCTTAAGAATCTTTTTTTCTTAACCTTTCATTTAGTTTTCAAATGTTGCATAGAATTAAAAGTCCTTCTACATCTCACTCAAAGTGGGAAATTTCCTGAAAGACAACTAAGATTCAGGTTGGATGAATCTTTGAGTAACCTGCTCTCAAGAAAACTGTCCCTGCTTATGACAGAAGGTTGGAACTCGATGATCTTTGTGGTCTGTTCCAACCCAAACAATTTTGTGATTCTGTGAAATTTATTTGTTACATGGAAATTACTGGTTATTTCTGAAAGTTTTGTTCTGTTCTTCATTATTCTTTGCATAAATGGTTCCCAAAAATAAAAATGAGAGGACATAAAATGATTATAGCTAGTAGGTAACCCACACTGAGGCTGAAATATGTATCTTAAAATTATGGATATATGAAGTATGCATCTTGGATTGTATAACAATGTGATAAGGTAGTTGCTGCAGTTTAAATATAGTAACAGAACATTGATTCCAATAAATTTCCTGGCCAATGTACTCCTTCCAATACCTGAAGATACAAGAAAGATAGAGAAGAACTTTTTCCAAAGGCCTGTAGTGACAGGGCATGAGGGAATGGCTTAAAACTGACTGAGAGTAGGTTTAGATTGGATATAAGGAAGAAATTCTTCCATGTGAGTATGGTGAGATACTGGAAAAGGTTGTTCCAAGAATTTTTTGCTGCCTCATCCCAGGAAGTGTTCAAAACCAGGTTGGATGGAGATTTGAGCAACCTGGTCTACTGGAAGGTGTCCCTGCCCATGACAATAGGGATGGAATGGGATGATTTTTAAAGTTCTTTCCAACACAAGCCATTCAAGATTCTATGAAAACACATTTTTTTTCTGTAAATTTTTCCATATTCTTATATATGCCATTGCAAAAACAACAACAACAACAACAACAACAACAACAAAAAAAAGAAAAAAGACAGATTTTCAAATTATTCTATGCATTACAGAACTGTACACTCCTGCTAGGAATACACACAAATGATACACTTTTGATACATGAGAGAACAGTTCTCTCACAGAAACACTTGCCCTCATCCAAAACCAGAATGTAATTAGGGACATGAGCCAAAGTAAATAACAATATCACAGCTTTAAATATACATAAGGATTACAGCATATAATATATACAGTTCTAACCTAAATTCTCCCTCTTTCAGTTTGAACCCATTCACCCTTGTCCTGTCAGTACAGTTCCTGATGAAAAGCCTCTCCAGCTTCCCCGTGGGCCCTTCAGATACTACAAGTTTTTTCTGAGATCTCCACACAACCTTCTCTTCTTCAGGCTGAAAAGCCCCAACTTTCTCAGCCTTTCTTCATAGCAACTTTCTGGACCTCCTCTGGACTTAATCCAACAGTCACTGTTTTCTAATCAGCCTTGCTACTGTATAAAGTGACCTAATAAATTTATTATTTTATTACTATATCAATCAAATTAATCCCAGTTTTGGTAAATTTATAGGCATAGAAAATATGAGAAAATCACGGCTTTTTTGACATCTGCATGTCTGCAGCAAAACAAAGCCTTTTGCAACTTCTTACAAGTTTGAGCTTCGGCTGGTGCAGCTGTATTTATTTCTCAGATGCAGAAAGACACAGATGCAATGGTGTGCAAGAAGACGCAGCAAACTAGAACACAGATAATAAAAACCAAAAATTATAGATCTCATTCTTCAGCATTAACTGCTTAATAACAATCTTTAGCAGGCAACCAAAGCTTGGAGAAGGTGAATGTGTAATGGAATTATCTAGAAACTTAATTCTACATCCTCTTCTAGCCCAAGGGACTATACTGCTGGAGATGCTGGAGATCCATCCTGCTCATTTCCAGGACATGTGACTCTGGTGGCTGTTGATCTTCTGGTCTTGTGTGCATTATCTGTGGAAATTTTTTCTGAGTCCTGTAATAAGAATGCATTAATGGAGTGAATAGTCTGATTAAGACAATCTCTACAGAGCAGAACAGAGGGCTCTGGCCCATAACAGCATTTGTGAGCATATGAACTGTCCCATGTTTATGATCAGGTGGAGCAGGAGATAAAATGCATGTATATAATAGTGAAAAATGGCCCTCACTGTAAAATACGAGTATAGATTTTAGTTCCTATCCAAATTCAACTTGACTGCAAAATAATAATAAAATAAGTAAATCAATTCTTTAGGGTAATCTATCCTGCCTCTAAGCTTTTGGTCAATTTCAGTCAAGAGTTTTCAAGGTATGTAGAATCGTGATGACTTGTGTATAAAACAGACAGTATACTTACAGAGACCATACAGTCCAGGTTTACATCCCAAATTTTAGACTCCAGTTTTTGTTTCGTTGTGCAGACAAAATCCTCCATTTTCAGACTATGTAAATGCTCAGATATTTTCTCTCTTAATTAAAAAAAAAATCAGTTTCCTATTAGCTTTCTGAATTTTTTTTCAAATTTGACCATAAGTAAATAATAAAATGTGCATTCTACTCCCACAAAAACCAAGGGAAAAAATACCTGCAAGAAATGCCATATCATTTTTCCCAGAAAAAGGGAAAAAAAGTAGTAGTACAAAACTTTCTTTATATTTTGAAATGTTCATAATTTAAGATGAAAGATTGAGACTTTACTCTTTTTTCTGCATGAGCAGTTTATTTGGGTTTGATGAAATCCTCAAGGTGAGCCCAAACCTCAACAGTGTAGGTCAACTTTTTAATACTGTGTGTAGGTAACAAAACCTGAAGATAATGATTAGCAAAGTTATAAACTCTACCCATACTGCGACACAAATCCTAGTTAGACCAGGACCTGTACTCCTGTCATTGCTGTAACAAGATGAAATGCATACACAGAGGGTATACGTGACATTGTCTTTCTATTCTCTTCATTAATGCATAGATTATATTTTCCTGGACTATGTTGTTACAGTAAAATCAAAAGTGAGCAATTCAGATCTATAGAAAAGCCCTGTGAGACTTAGCTATCAGCCAGAAGCAGCAAAGAGCTCAGCTGCTGCTGGCTGATAGAGAGGAGGTTTACTTCCCGAGAATTCACAGAGTAAGTCCTGCAAAGGATCCCAGAATGCGCACAAGAAAGAATGACAGCACAAAACGGGAAATGAGAAGGAATCTGTACTTGCGAAGCCAAAAAGCCCCATATTCCATCTTTTCCATGCGAGAAAATTTTTTATGTGCAATTTGAAAATGGCGCTTCTGCACTGAGCTTTCTGTCAGGTGCAAGTCTCGCAAGGCGTTGTGGTTGTTGTAATCTGGACAGGTGTAGCTTTTCACTTTTTTGTCCTTTGAGACAACGGAACACAGGCACCTGATGCCTTGCGGTCGCAGCTCGACAATAGATCATGCAAAGACAGAGTGCAGCATCTTTCTCCAGCAATTCAGAGACCGACAAAGAAGCCTAGAAGAAATCTGTTGGACTGATTTCTCTGTTAATTTGGCTTTTGTTAAGTGGTTATAGAGTGTTATAAGCTTTTAATAATTTGGAGAAAAGTTTCTATTTTTGTCTCCACAGCTGAAGTCAGCGATGGATAAAAACAACCAGTTTCCTCTGACTGAATCAAGATCAGTTACCAGAACATTTGAGTGACTGATTAAGCTTTTAATTTGATCCATCAGATTCAAAATTCATAACACCTGATAGTAATTGATGTGTTTCCATTTGTTGGTATTAAGCATTTTCACAAACCTCTTTTTAGGAGTGCCAAAGTGAATTAAAACCCATAATGGTTTTAGTTATATAGCATTTGCTTGGTTAAGATAGGTTCTTTTAAATAAAAATTGCATATTTACCACAAGTAACACTAGAATTGCAAGACTTAGAAATGTTAAGATCTGTTTTTACGAATATAAGACTTAATGCAACATAACCAGTTTATAGAAATAATGTTGTGTAGTGTTGTTATATTTCTGTTAAGGTTTCTTAAGTTTTTTTGGTGCAACAATGACAATAGAGAGTAATGATGTCAGGCAGATGGAATAATATTTTTTTCTTTTGTTAAGATAGTTAAGTTGTTAAGCTAATGGAATAATATTTTTAATTTCTTAAAAAAAATAAGGATTCTAGGTAAAATGGAATAGTCTTTTTAATTTGTTAAGAAGTTAAGAATTTAAGCACAATATGTTAAGAGTTAGAGTGTTAATTGAGTTAGCAGAGTAGTGTTAATTTTGTTAAGGTTTAAGCCATTAGGGTAAGGTTACATTCATAGCTTTAAGTGTATTGTTAATTAGTACTTTCACTGAATATTCAAAACATAAAAAGGGTGAAAAAACTGTGGAAAAAGCAAAAAGAAAAAAGAAAAATACTAAAAAATAGATAACTAAATGAATCTCAAAAGAAATCGGGGGAGAACATTAGTGAAATTAACATCAGAAAAAGAATAAAGTAATAAAAGTGAAAGAACTACAAGTGAAAAAATAAGTGATCTCAACAAATGATAAATGAAGTTAACTGAACAAATTGCTTTAAAAAATGACCTATAGATTTTTTGGTGAATTTTTTTGATTGTGATAGTTGTGCTGCAGTTAACATCAGCTACAGTAGCTTTCAGCTAAGGGTCCATGGTGAAGTGCTGCTACTATCAGGTGCAGTAGCCTTCTCCTAAAGGCCCATGCTGAAGTGCTATTGCCATTTTTGTGGCACAATTACAAAAAAAGAGAATTGTCAAGATGACAGTGTGTGTATCTATTCTCTGATGTCTGAAATGTCTGATGAATGCATCTTTAAAGACCAAAGAACTATCTGAAGAATTTCGATGCCTTGTCTTACCACTGATGTAGATAGTATTAGGTATGCATTTTTACAAAATTGAGTTGCTTTTAATTTTCTTTGCTTTCAGCACAGCTTTTAGCTCAAGGCCTTAGTTTTGAGGAATTTGATGGATGTGCTGCATGAATTTGTCAGATCATTCGGTGTCTTTTCATGCAGATTTAAGATAGCTAAAAGACTATATGAAAAAGCTAATGGTAACATCATCTGCTTTTGATATTTGGTTGAAAAGGCTAGGATTTAATGGTTGGTTATTCAATTTTCTGAAAGAAGGCCTAACAACTGTTTTAGTCCCTGTAGTTGTTTTATTCTTTTTGCTTTGCCTATTGTAGTGTGTTATAGACATACTTCACAAGTCAATGCTATAAATCTGAATTGCTCAAAATAAAGAAAGGGGATTTGTTACAGTAAAATCAAAAGTGAGCATTCAGATCTATAGAAAGCCCTGTGAGTCTCAGCTCTCAGGCAGAAGCAGCAAAGAGCTCAGCTGCTGCTGGCTGATAGGGAGGAGGTTTACTCCCCTAGAATTCACATAGTAGGAATTCACAAGACTCTGCAGGTGCATGAAAACAGACAGGATGAAATAATATAAACATGGGACTTGTGAGAAATAGGTTTCAACCAATTGAAGTATCTGGCGTGGTGGTGTGTTAACTCTTTTAGCCAATAAGCTGTAGTTCTAACTCTATATAAACTGTGTACTGTGTGTAATAAAAGGTCTTCACTATGAATCTCATAGATTGTGTGGAGTCCAGTTCCTCCACCGTTTATTTTTAGTTTACTTTAGGACTACAGACAGAAATAGACTGCAGCAGCAACCATTGAAAACTTAAAACAGGAATGTTGGTTTAGAGACCCAGGCTTGGCTCTGGCATGACTTTTATTCTTTGGAAAGCTAATCTCCTGAACTGAGTAAATCACAGAATCATAGAATCATAGAATCATAGAATCGATTGGGTTGGAAAAGACCTCCAAGATCATCAAGTCCAACCCTTGGTCCAACTCTAGTCCATTTACTAGATCATGGCACTCAGTGCCATGCCCAATCTCAGTTTAAAAACCTCCAGGAATGGTGAATCCACCACCTCTCTGGGCAGGCCATTCCAATGCCTGATTACTCTCTCTGTAAAGAATTCTTTTCTGATATCCAACTTAAATTTCCCCTGGCAGAGCTTAAGCCCATGCCCCCTTGTCCTACTGCTGTCTGCCTGGGAGAAGAGACCAACCCCCACCTGGCTAGAACTTCCCTTCAGGTAGTTATAGACAGTGATGAGGTCACCTCTGAGCCTCCTCTTCTCCAGGCTAAACAACCTCAGCTCCCACAGCCTCTCCCCACAGGACTTGTGCTCCAATCCCTTCATCAGCCTTGTTGCTCTTCTCTGGACTCGCTCCAGCACCTCAATATCTTTCCTGATCTGAGGGGCCCAGAACTGAACACAATACTCAAGGTGTGGCCTCACCAACGCAGAGTACAGGGGAAGGATCACTTCCCTGGTCCTGCTGGCTACACCATTTTTGATACAGGCCAGGATTCCATTGGCCTTCTTGGCCACCTGGGCACACTGCTGGCTCATGTTGACCTTCCTGTCAATTTGTACCCCCAGGTCCCTTTCTGCCTGACTGCTCTCCAGCCACTCTGTCCTCAGCCTGTAGCGGTGCATGGGGTTGTTGTGGCCAAAGTGCAGGACCCAGCACTTGGCCTTATTGAACTTCATCCCATTGGAATCAGCCCATCTCTCAAGTCTATCCAGATCCCTTTGCAGAGTCCTCCTGCCTTCCAGCAGGTTGACGCTTCCTCCCAACTTGGTGTCATCAGCAAATTTGCTGATGATGGACTCAATCCCCTTGTCTAAATCATCAATAAAGATGTTAAACAGGACTGGACCCAACACTGACCCCTGGGGAACACCACCAGTGACCGGCCACCAGCTGGATGCAGCCCCATTCACCAGCACTCTCTGGGTCTGGCCCTCCAGCCAGCTTTTAACCCAGGAGAGGGTACACTTGTCCAAGCCATGGGCTACCAGCTTTTCCAGGAGTATATTATGGGAGACAGTGTCAAAGGCCTTGCTGAAATGAATATTTTTGAAGTGTAAGTTATAACTGCAGAAAAAGATTTTCTGTATGTTTATAAAATTTACTAAAATATTTAATATAGTTAAAAATACTCTTGTCATTCTGTGGCTCAGCTCTGCAGTTTCTCACATTCTCATTTGGACTCATGTTGTGAGAACCGTGATTTAAAAAACCTCCACTTGTCCTGGAATTTGAGACGTATGATGGTTACTCATGGCTGGAAAGAAACTCAAGAGGCACGGGGAAGAAAGACTTTCTGGAGGCTGGAGAGAAGACCTGGATTTACCAGGACATGTGGGTACAGGGGTCACGGATTTAAAGGAAAATATGTGCAAGAAAATAGTTAATTGTTGTGAGGAAACAGTTACTCTGCAGCATGGGTTTTGTGTTACCCCAATTATTTCTGTATTCAAAATAAGCATGAAAGTCAGAATATAGATGGTAATTCTTAATATGGGGGGGTTTGTGGTTTTTTTGTTACTGCATGGGTCTGCATAACAGTATCTGTACTATATTTCAGTTAATTGTTACAGAGGCAGAAATTGAATGATTTTTTTAAAATTGGATAATTATAATAATAAAGTGGGCAAAAATGCATTAAAGATGTTTATTTTTGCTCAGAGAATAAGATATAGTTAAGATAAAATCAGTGACCACAGGAAACATCTTCAGTTGTAGATAGTCTGTAAGGTCAATATAAACTACTGGAACTAAGAGGACTAAGCACTTGCAACACGTATGTATGGCTTGGCTTCGCGAACAAAGATTTGAGAAGGGCTCTCCCCATGTGGGTGTGCCCTCAGAGCCTGCACAGTGGATATTTTAGGTGAGGCACAGCGTGCACAGAACTGGCCCCACCCTTTAACTCCTAAGGTTCATCTGCCATGGCCAAGCGAGCATGGACAATGACAGTGAAGTCCTCAGCACTAGAACTTACAGCCCCCGGCATTCCCAGGAGGTCTCCCATCCAAGTACTAACCAGGGCTGACTGTGCTTAGCTTCCAAGATCTGATGGAATCAGATGTCAGGGTGGCATTTAACTGCGTTGCACTTGCAACATAAAGTTTAAATATCAGCAGTTGAACAAACAAGCAAACAAACTACACCAAGGAATTATTTTTTAAACAATGTTATTTCTAACAGTATCTACAAATTGTACCCCATTGACTTGCAGTTTTGTTTCAAAAGTGAAAGATGTGTTTCATTTACTTTTTATGTTTTAATTGATTAATTATCCCCCTATTTCCAAACTAATTAGGACAAAAAGAAAAAATAAAACAAAACAAAAAAAAAAAAAAATAATGAGGCCCTCGGTTTTGTGAGAACTGAGAATATTAAATTCCAAGGGAAAAAAGGTAAAGAGAAGATTAAGAAAGTGACAACTGAGGGCAGTGATTTGCCATGCTTTGCTGGTGTCTCGAAAGTCTTATTTTTACCCTCAGCTAATCTCTAAGCATCTTGAAAGTAGGTGTTACTCACCACCCTAATATTTGTTACTCACAGCAGACTGCATTCGTCAACAGATATTAGGTACTTTCTTATAGGCTGACACTATGGGACAGTGTTTTCTTTGTTAACTTTGGGTTTTGAAACCTGGTTTTATATTAAATCTGAAAAAAACCCCAAACCAACAACTGTTTTGTTGTTAAATATTTTCATGGCCTTTTCTGCACTAACTACAGTCTTGAACATGACTTTTGCTTGTCCAAAGTACCTTTCATACTAGCAGCACATAGAAACTTCACCTTCCAGAGATGATAACGCAATTTCTCTCTGTGTTGTAATGAAATGTTAATGGAGTGCTAGTTTTCAATTTGCACAAACCAGACTGAAATGTATTAGTTTTATCAACACAGAAATGAACACCATGCATTTAAGTCTGTTTGCAATTATTACTCTACTTATCTAGAGAGAGCAAAAATATCTATGAGTACCTTATTATATGTATGTTTATTTATATGGAGGACTGAGGTTGTTAGACAAGTTCTAGGAACTACATCAAGATACCAAGTGGTATAAAACACAACCTTGAAAAATAGCTCTTTATACCATAAAGTTTTAAGTCACAAATGATTTCTTATTTATACAGATTTTATTTTTATATACATGTACATCTTATGATATATAAAGACCACACTATCATGTTCTATTTGGCTTATATGTCTTAAGATGGCAAAAATCGAAGAAGTAAGCAATTTTCCTTCTACAATGGCATTCTATTTCTTCTTTCCTTCTGTGAGGTTGTAACACTCTTAAACTATTCATCAGTTTTAAAAACAAAGGTGTCGGATGTGGGACATATGCCAATTTGCTAATATTGTATTAGTTTGCCTTCTTCCCAGTACACTTACTTTTTTTTTGGTGAAAAACAGGCCTATGGGTGGAAGAATGCGTGTTATATTAAGGGTTATAGACAACAATCAGGTTTGTGACAAAAATCAGGGTAATTTTTTTCTTATTCTTTTAGAATAAAGTAGACTTCATACTAAGAAGACAATAAGCTGTAGGTTTTGGCTTTTTTTTTTTTCTTGGACTGGTTTCAATAGGTAAGGGGGTGGTGCTCTCGCTTCTAAGAAGTGTGTTCAGTACTCTCTGGGATCATAAACTTTGCAAGTTAAAACTGGATTTATTTGTACTTAGAAATCTTAGTTTTGTATCTATACCTGCCTGCATATGGTGTCTTTATATCTTCTAAATCTTCACCCAAACCTTCACATGTGACAGCATTTTAAAAAGTCCAATTTATTTGGCAGTTTAGATCTGTTGCTCTTGAATTTCTTTATTTTCATTAATGAACCCTTGTCCAAAAATTCTGCCTGCCTCTGTATCATTTATTTATAATACTTTTAGGATTGTTTTCTAAATCATAAGTGTAACGTAGAAGTAACAGAAGCAAACTGTGTGGGATCTTAAGATAATTTTTGGTACAGTTATAATAATTTATTTAAAATTTTAATTTTGAAACTGAATACATAAACAGTTGTAATCCATTTTGAAATTTGGACTTAAGTTCCTGTAGGTTTAAACAGATACATTTTTCTTATATTTACAGAATACTTGACTTCTCATTTTGTCCAAATGAAACTTCATTCAGCCTCCTCTGTGCAAACCAAAATTCTACATGCTTTTTAAGAAAGTAGATATCATGTAACCAACTCACAAAACGAAATTAGCCCACAACAACCAAAACCAACCCCAGACCCCAGTCTTTTGAGTCTTATTAACAACGTGGTTGTGTTACACCACTTTAATTAGCCAGATTGCTCTGGAAATAAAGTTAAGTTTACTATTTCTTAGCTCCCTGAACCCCCCTAAGGCAGCCAAAGACATCTGACATTGCATGGCATGTAGCAGACTGCAGCTGCAAAGAGCTGAGCTCATTGCAAAGCCAGTCCTCAAGGAGTTCATATACTTCACTGGCATTTGGAGGCCCCTCAGACAGTCTACACCAAAAGTAGTTACATTTTCCTGCCTTGGCAGAGCCCACCTGCCTGCATACCTGCAGTTTAACCAATTGGTGTCATGGAATAGTCTGCCTGGAGCAGAGCTAACCAGTGGTCGCCCACCAGAGGGTATTTAAGACAGCACCCAGAGGTGCCCAGTGTCCAGGTCCAGTCTGGTGTAAGCCCAGGGTCCCATGCTAGCTGCTGACCCCACTCTTTGTTGACTCATTTAGCCTGCCTCCATCCTGCTGGTTCTGCCTTTCTGCACCCTGCCTGTCTGTGTTTCCTGCTTGCCTTGGTTCAGTTCCTGCTTTTCCTTGGTTGCTGATGTCTGCCTCCGCTGAGGATGCCTGCTCCCCTGCCCTGACTGCCTGCTGACGCCTCACCTGACAGCCTGCAGACACTTGTGTTGCTTCACACTGGTGAACTTTTTTCTGTGTTTTTCATATAAACTGTCACTTTTCCTCTCTCCTGCTCCCTCTGCTCTCCCCTTCTGTCACTTGTTTTTGTTAAAATAAAGCAAATTATCTGTTTGACCTTCAATATTTGGCATTGTGTGCCTTAATCTGGTTTTCAAGGAATCATTTAATGAACAAAGTTGTCAGTCTGTCTCAAATCAGATTGAGATAACAGTTTATAAAATTTTGAAGAGAAGGCATTAGGAAAGACATCAATAATTTATAAAGGTCTTTTTAAAATCAGTGGGAACTATTAATAATCAGTTAAGAGAATAAAGCTGATACTGTTCATTCAAAAGATCTCACCTACATGAGAGAGTCAGGAGGAACAACAGTCACAATACACCAGGAGGACATGATAAAATGGTGATGTGAATGTAATATAATTCCAGATATTTGGTTTGAAAACAAAGCAGTGTTGATCAAGGGCTAGAGACAATACAAGCACAATTGGATTTGTTTAAAAGATTATTGAGTCTTATTGAGTCTTTCTGAGTCATCATAGTCAGTCTGGGTTTGTCATAGATGTTGGGAAATTTCTTATGACTCCCCTCCATAGTAAAACTCCTCCCCATTGATCCACAGTTCTTGTTCCTCCCCCTTGAACATACAGTGAAAACTCATTTTGCTTCTGTGTCTATACCAGTGGGTCTACAGGTAGTAAATGGTACAGCAGCTGGCTGGCTCTAGCAATTAACTCCTCCTTAAAGATTTAGAGACTAAAAGGTGACTTAGAATGGTTTCTGAGTCTGTATTTTGGAAGGAGAGAGACTTGGTCACTGACCATGCTCTCCAGGTCAAACAGGATCATTTTTTCCATTCCTTCAGAATCAGTTACTTCACAGTAACCATAGTTCTTTGACAGCCTTCTGTTTTTAAATAGAAGCAACTATGACTAAATTTTGTTCTGAATACTGTTGGTATGACTTAGACATGTCCTAAGTATAGCTATGAGGCTGAAGCCTTTGAAGAGAAATATGCATTCTCTATAGCCTCTTCATACCTAGCTATCATCTATGCCTTGGGTTGTTCACAAATTGCTTTGCACCTGAGATGTTGAACAAATAGAAGGATGTTCTTGTGGCTGAAGGATTTTAAAGGTGCCATTTAAGGTGCATTGAGAATTTGCTTCGCAAGTTGTAAGATATTATCTAAACCGCTTAATTCATTTTTAGATTTAAATTCATGTGCTGTCCGAGTGCCTAAATGCCATTTTGGATCTGTCTCCTGGTCACTAATGTATTCCATAATGATTACCCAGCTGTTAATAGAGACTACTGCTGCAGAGAAGCCGTGGAAGAACTAAGCATATAATGAAACTCCTCACCTCTCAAATCAGTGTAGAGTTTTGACCCTATAGAGTTTCAAAGGGACTTTGATTACATTCCAAGTTCATCAATTTTCCTTGACAGATGGACTGCAGGTAAAATTCACCCTTGCAAGTAATGTATGACTGGTCCCAAGTATGATCACAACACAGTCCATTTGTAAAGGACATTTTTATAAGCTTTCTAAGGAACAATTACGGTTCTAACATTTTAAAATATACATTTGAGATGGGTATGAAAAATCAAGTTTTTCATATAGATAATTGATACATATTTACATTTCATAAAGGCTTAGTAGTTGTCTTGGGT
The DNA here is from genome assembly GCA_021164005.1 of Willisornis vidua nigrigula. NCBI lineage: Eukaryota > Metazoa > Chordata > Aves > Passeriformes > Thamnophilidae > Willisornis > Willisornis vidua. Next base: position 2,331,961 of record JAJPCS010000239.1, on the reverse strand, counting down.
TGAGCTGGCAAAACGCCAACTGTCCAGGACAGAGTGAAAAGAGTTCCTCCTCTCCCCAACCAGCTAAGGGAAAAAAGAAGAGGGAGAGAAAACAAACCTTACAAACTAGATTTATGCTGAAACTAACTATGTGTATTTATACAGAAAAGGGAAAGTTAAGAGAGAACTACAATATAACACACACACAAGTTATATATATATATAAAACAAGAAATAACTTCTCACTCCCCAATTAATACAAAGTCTAGATCTATAAGACTCTAAAAGACACCTAGCAAGAAACATAAAGATAACAACAAAATGTTTCTACTTCCCTGAAACTAAAACAAAATACGATGTAGCGGCAGCAGGAGCAGGGCCCAACAGAGCAGAACAACTGCAGCAGTCTTCTCTGCACTCCAGCCATAATGGAACTGACTTAACACCTCCCACTGCTGCACACATATCTTAAGTTTGCGTCATCTGGTATGAAATACTTCCTTGGTTACTCAGTCAGGTGATAGCTGTATAGCTGTCTCTCAATCCACATAGATTCTCTGAGCCTGCCAATTTGAGGCTTAGCTAAAACCACTACGACTTCCACCCCTTATTTCATACCAAATGACGTCAAACTTTTATTCTATAAGTTTACATCTATTTATTCTCATGCTTAAACAGTCTTTGTTTTTTCTAGGGCCGTCTTCTACTCCTCCATATTGTAGGCAATAGTCCATTAGGATGGGGTAGGTACTTCAGGCAGGAAAAACAGTTCATCATTGGACACTAACACCAGTTCAGCTCAGGTCTTCTTCCTCTGATGGTTCATGTCCTGCAACACAGAACTCAAAATGCAAGTTACTTTTTTTTCTCAAGGTTAAATGTCCTTGAGGCACACATTGGGATCATCCCATCCCCTTCTCAGGGGTCAATATACCCTCATTAGGGTCACCATCCCCACACTGGGGTTACTATACCCACACTGGGGTCTCCATCCCATTCTCAGGGGTTTCTATCCCTTTTGCAGGGGTTTTACAATAGTGGATAACCTGGGAAAAAATGTCCATGGTTAAATCCACCCCTCGGCCTTGTCCACGTACAGGTGGCCTGAGGCATCATGGGCCCATCGAGCCAGGAACAACTCTTTCTTATTCTAGTCCAGGTGTGATGTTACTCATTAGCTCAGCCTTTGGGCACATGAGAATCCACATGAAGAACCTCTACAGATTCTACTCAAGTGGCAGTGTCCTGCCACACACCAACAGCCCACATGGGCCTCTTTATGCTTTCAATTAGTCTTCTTCCATTGGTCCAGCTACTCTCAGAGGAGTACTGGCTGTCATCTACAAGTCAGTGTAGAGGTACAGTCTTGTCTAGTTTTCTGGTTCAGCAATGTCTAGTAGACTTGGTTGTTCTCCTCCTCCTCTCGGCTGGAGGCAGGGCGGCTTAAATGTTGTTCTTGGCTCTGTTCTGGGATCTCTGCTTCAAAATGTGGACAGTTTTTTACCAGCTTTCTTACGTTTTGATTTTCATACCTGGACTTCAAGCACAGAAGTAGATGCACTGTCCCACCTCCTCATGCCTTTCCCTTGGTCACACAGGAAGGACGACAGTTTACCATGTGACTCACACTTGGGGTTTGTTCTCTGTTGAGGTGAGGCAGGAGAGAAAGACAGCTTGCTTTGGCTGTAAGGCTTCTCCTTGCAGTGGCTACATTCACAGCAGGTACTAGTTGAGCTGTCTGAACTCACAAAAACAGTCAGTACAAGGAATAAAACAGGCATCCAGTGGCAAGAGAACATTGTATGTATTATTTGTTCTGGATGTACCAAAAGAATGCAGATATCAAGGAGTGTTTCTATAACAATGCCCCAGGGAACCCTGCCAACTTTCTGGGACACTCGCCAGCGTCCTTGAGTTTCCCCTGCATCCCCACCATTTATCTGTCTTGGGTTGAGCTGGCAAAATGCCAGCTGTCCAGGACAGAGTGAAAAGAGTTCCTCCTCTCCCCAACCAGCTAAGGGAAAAAAAGAAGAGGGAAAGAAAAAAAACCTTTCTAAACTAGATTTATACTGAAACTAACTATATGTACTTATACAGAAAAGAGAAAATTAAGAGAGAACTACAATATAACACACACTTACAAGTTATATATATATAACAAGAAATAACTTCTCACTCCCCAATTAATACAAAGTCTAGATCTATAAGACTCTAAAAGACACCTAGCAAGAAACATAAAGATAACAACAAAATGTTTCTACTTCCCTGAAACTAAAACAAAATACGATGTAGTGGCAGCAGAAGTAGGGCCCAACAGAGCAGAACAACTGCAGCAGTCTTCTCTGCACTCCAGCCATAATGGAACTGACTTAACACCTCCCACTGCTGCACACATATTTTAAGTTTGCGTCATCTGGTATGAAATACTTCCTTGGTTACTTAGTCAAGTGATAGCTGTATAGCTGTCTCTCAATCCACATAGATTCTCTGAGCAAGTTAATTTGAAGCTTAGCTAAAACCACTACAGTAGTTAATTATAAAATCCTGTAGAAACTGAGCAAAATAAAAAAAATATCTTTTTTCCCCAACTGTGGCAAGGTATAAACTCTCATTTCATTATAGTCAGATCTTTCTCCTACAAGGGAAAAAAAAATTATGGTTTTGCTTAATACTGCTAATGGAATTTCCTCAGTGTTTTATTTGTGGTTCCAGGAAGACTCTGTAAAATACCATGGTAACCAGTACTTAAAAGGGCAGACTCTCTGCTTTAATTTTTTTTATTTTTCTGCTATTGGAAATATGCATAAATAGAAAATCACATATTTTCTTCCTACTGTTTCTACAACTAGCAGTAAGGAAGATCAGACCATGAGAAACTACTAGTGTAAAAAGTTATAAACAAACTGGTACTATGGTCTGGGAAAAGCTAGAACAATTTGACCATTGCATAGTTTGTCTCCAGGTGTTCTACTGCGCCTCCTTAACTGCTTAAAAAATACTCTGAATATTTTATATTTTCCTCATAGGGTAGCAATAATTCCACAGATTTTAAGATCTGTTTGTTTGTTTGATTGGACAAATAACTTTTTAGTATGAACCCATAAGGTCTTCAAGGCAAAATTAGAAAAGTAACAAAAGATTTTTCTGATTTTTAATTTACATATTAAATTATTGAAGACAGCTTTATACAGTGTAATTGCCTTTCATCAATTTATCATGAACATAATGCAGTGCACAAGTGCTTGTGTGTAATTCTTTGGCATTCACAGCTATTCACATGGAATGAAATCCTATATCTGGCAGGTAAATACTAATAATATAAATGTAGATAAGGCCAAACTTTCCAGATAAGTATGTCACCTTTTTCTTTTCTGTACAGGTAGACTACTATAAGATGAGGCAAATGACTCTGATATTGACAACTGTAATGGGATGGGTTCTAAGGGATGCCAGAAAGCGAAACAGACACACTGTTGAGAGGTTAACAAATAGTATTTTTTTTTATTACCAGAGACTGCTAAATGACAGGAGTTTTCAGGAGAAAAAGGATGAGGGAGAGAAAGAAAGGAAAAAACCAAAAGTAACAAGCCCAAGCATGCAAGCACCCCCACTTACCAAGGGGAATTGCTCATGATAATGTCCTACCAACCCACACATTTAGAGTCTCTGGAGAAAGAGGCAGAGACTAAGATGTGCATCCCCGTTATTTGAAAATATAAGGTTTTCTGGTGTGGCAAGCAAGCAAAAAAAGCACCAGTCATCTGCCCTTAAAATACAGGTGGCTAGTAACGTCTGACTGGGCAGGTGCGGCCAGTACCGCCCAGTCCGAGTTCTTTAGCTCCACCTTCTTGTTATATAATGGTCTTCTCTCTGCACATGTGTGTGGGCACTGGAATTTCCCTGAGCATGGGCATAATTGCCAGGGGGCCTCCAATAAATTTGGTCTGGGGGCAGCCTTCCTCCCCTTCCTCAAAACTTTCTCCTCCAAATGACCTCTAAATGCAACTAGCAAATCAGAGGAGATCAATTATTTTTAATTTACAGGGAGCTCTGTCTTCAAGGGCAAAGTTTCTCCTTTATCAATGCTTGTTACTGGTAGCATGGTAGGGAAAGCATTAACTTTGTCCAGATGGCTGTCCAAAAACACAGATCAAAATGTCAACAGTTTTAATTCCTGACGCAACAACATTTATCCAAGTGTAGTACTTTACACCTTAGTGATGAGCTTTACAAATTCACCTTATCATGGTCAATTAGGCTACTTATAAGTTTAAAATTTATGATCATAATCCATTATGTAATTTTGCAATTTCAAGCCAAAAGCTATTGTAGGGAATTGTCAATATTGCAGATAGTACTTCTTGCAATGGTGAAGTAAGTGCACATTGTTCTCTTTCTAATGTGCTAATGAATGCTTAAATAAATTCTTTGTTTTGTGTTTTAATTTAGATTGCCTTTAATATAGGTAAGTCCTCATAAAACATAAATAAATACTTCTGAGGAAGTAAAATGATTTATTTCCTTTGGCAAAATAACTTCAGATTGTGGAACAGTGTGTTAAGCAGGCTTCCCTTTAGGCTCTATAAGGGTAGAGCTAAAGTTTTATTTGATTAAATTTATGGCTTGCAACATACAAAAACATCCATTGTAGAATCATTTAATGTTCTGTATTATTTAGCTTCCTTCAGTAGATGAGATTAGACAACAGCTAGAATTCAGTCTCAGAACCAAGTCTATACCTGAGTGAAAAAACTGCTTCCTAAATAATGCTGTGAGAAAATGCATTAAATAACACTTTGGAGGTAAACAAGCAAATAACTCAAGCAACAAACACTCTACTTATAAAAAGAACAACAACAAAAAAAAACCCAACAAAACACAACCCTCAGGCATGTTGAATAGAACTTCCAAGAAGTCTAGCAGAAAAAAACCCCATTTGTATATTCAGCATGATAAGTGAAAATGCTGTAAAAAAGAACTGCTAAGAGAAAATTTTGTATTTTAATAGCAGCAAGGTATTTACTGACAATGTTGGAGGCAAGCCAGTTCATACTGGGCAAAAACTTGCCCAGTATTGTTTCTGTAAAATGAGCCATTTATAGTCTTAAGTGCATAGTTAACACCTTCTAATTTCCATATTGACTGGGAAAAATCTTGGATGGCGCTTTCCTTTTGGCTTCGAATTTGGGTAGTGGTCTTCTGACTTCATCCCTTGTGTAGTCTTGAAGTGTCTTCATCACTGTTGGACTTATGCCTTTTCTTTGTTCAAAGACATGACCTGTCAAAAATAAAATTTTGGCTTTAACTCTACAAAATCTTAGATTCTTACCATTTCATCCTATTGAAATATTGAGCTTAGTTCTAAACCATGGTACACTAGTTTCTATAATTACCAAACAATTTGTATTAGAACAAAGTGATTTAGCACTCCATGCTGCGGGGTGATGGCCCCTGATGAGGCCTGATGGGTTGAGGGAGATGCCTCAGCCCCCTGGAGGGGTGGTCCCCACAGAAGACAAAAGCAAGGCAAACTGATAAGATTAACAAAGGATGGAGTGTTAAGAAATAGCATGGCCTTCCTTTGTGATATCTTCTATGACAGCTCAAGGAGCCACCCCCCCCCAAGCATCTGCCCCCCCCCCCCCCCCCCCCCCCCCCCCCAGCAGATTGACTATTAGTCACAAAACCACATGAAGGAAAAAAAAGGTATAAAAAGTGTGGATTTTAAACTCCAGCAGAGAGGGGAAAATCCCGCGTCTCTGTGAGAGTAACTGCTGCAGCTTGTCCTGTCTCCTCCTACCTCCTGGAACAATGTAGGGGTGAGAAGACCATGTGCTTTCTATTTTTCTACACTTCATTTTCTTAACTTTACTTTCTTACAAAGCTTAATCCTTTATACATTCTATCTTACATCTTATGCTAACAGCTACTTTGATTCTTGCTTTATAAGCATCTTCTTTCCTGACTGTGTTTTGCTGCCTTAATACTAACTACAGTAACTTGCTTCACACTTTGCTACTTTGTATTGGTTATTGCATTTTGCTACTTTATAAGGCCAGCTCTGTTTTGCAACTACAATAACTTGTTTTACTTTCAATGTGCAGTTTCTTTTTCAACAGGTGTGTTGATAAGAAGCAGTTCTGTTCTTTCTTTTTGTGTTACAGAGAAAGTGGTGTGCAAGATATTTTATTGTCCTATGTTATTGAGTGTCTAGGTAATTGTTTTAGATGGCTGTGTTTTTAGTTAGTAGTTCTTTGTTGCTGGTTTCTGTCTGTTGTGAAAATGGGATACACTGCTGTATTGTAACTTGAGTTTAGTGTGTTTGTCTCTGTAAAATGTGTTTTGTGCTGGTTTCTTTTGGGGTCTTTTATTATCAATTAAATACAATCTTGCAGCTAAACGTTATCGCCAGCAAGCAGAACCCACAATAACTATCACATGTTTGTATTAATAAATGTTATTTTGGGAGCTGTTGGGGGAAAAGTTCTTTTCTGGCTTAAGTGTGGCTTCATATTAGAGGTCAGAAACCCTTCCAACCTGTGGGCTGTCCGTTAAGCCGACAGACAGTGTTGGGGACATAAGGCTCTGATTGTCTAGAATCGCTTATTGCTAATAATTTCTCCCTGGCTTAAGTGTGGTCCTCATAGGGAAGTCAAAAATCTTTCCAGCCTGTGTTCTGTCCAGAGTCCGGGAGGCAGTGCTGGGTTCATAAAGCTTTGATTACTCCGAGGATGTTTATAGCCAATAACTTTTATTAATACAGTTAAGACTAGAAATCTTTGTATTTCTGTCTCACTCCTCCCTTTCACATGACACATGCTGTTCAGCGGCTGTGCTGTGCAAACAGTATTTTGCAAAGCAGTGTTAGAAATTTCACAAAACTGGGGTTTTTTGGTCTCTTTTCTTTTTCACAGCAAAAATCCTTGAAATCATGAATCTGGACACCACCAAGTCCATCACCATGACTTGAAAGCAAAATGAACTATCATAGATGAACAAAGTCCTTCACTTGAGTTCAACCTAATAGCTTCAGACTAATAGAGGTGGAGCCCATGCTGGTTTTGAAAATTCTGTTATCATAGTCTAATTCAGTTGTAAGAAATATTTTATAGAATAATGTAAAGGTAAACTATAAATAGATACTTTTTTTAATGGGCAAAATATGCTAAATAAGCAGTGAACCATCAGTGTTTATGCAGTCACTTCCATTTATCAGATTAGTAAAATAAGTCTAGACAAAACTCTATTTAATTTTAGAGTATTACTAATTTTCTTCTTGGGCCAGATAGTACACAGTGAATTTTAAGACACACTGATCCCATATTAAGAGAACCTGGCCAATCTATGGTTTTAGGTGGTAATAGCAGGCACTCTTAGTTGTCTTGATTTATAGCTGCATTAAATTTTGGCAGTCTTTGCCATGCTCCACTGTGAGTCTTGGGACTTAACCCAGATCTCAAATTTAAATGAAGAACTTATGATTTTTTATGAAAAAAACCTGAGAAAACATCAGAGAAATCCCAATGCATTAAAATAAGATGTAAGAGACAAGAAGTCTCATTACTTGTTTCCTTTTTTCTCTTCTCCATTCTACACTCAGAACGAACACTCCATGAGATTGCTGCAGTAAATCATCTCAAGTTTTGCATGATGAAGAGAGTTGAGTCAAAGTCTTACATAGTTTGACATATCCATGTAGCTGATTAAAACAAACAACTGACTAATTTAGGTTTTAAATTCTACTAAAAAGCAGTTACTATTTCTAGGTCTCAGTTATTTCTCCTTTCCAATTTTATCTCATTTTATCTTTTTATCCCCCCCTCCCCTTTCTTTGTCACTATGAAAGAACAGAAGGAAAAAGAAAAGGAGGAAGACACACAAGCTCTCGAGGCTAGAACATCTAGCTGAAAAAGTATTTCTTTGTAATATTTTCAGTCAGCTTGAAATGTCAACAATGTTTTCAATTGGCAAATCATTGTCAAATCTCCTCTTGAAGGGCTGGCAAAAGCATGGAAATAGAACTTCAAGGATAAGGGTGTTTGAAATGCACAATGTTAAAAAGGAATTGATAGTGAATCTACAGTATGTTGGAGACATGATAATAGAAATTTTGAGCCAAATAAAAGAGAAAGAAATACATATGATAGGTTGTTGAAGAATAATAGAACTGCTATTCTATTTCAAAAAAACATTTGGATAGATGACCTTAAAGAATAGAGCAACTTTAAATATCAGAGTTGAAAATATGGGTATTTTTTGTTTCCTTTTTTTTGGTGTTTTTTTTTTTATGGCAGTTAGAAAAGGTAATACCAAGTGGATTTCTTGAGCAGATGTATAGATAACCCATGCTGTGTGTGGCACTTGGTTTGGGCACATCATTGGTCTTGCTGCTCCATGATCCAGCAAATGTTAGCACGGTGCTAAGATGGGAGCTTCCATGAGACCATGGCAGGCTCTGCTTGAGATAAAATGATTCACTGAGGCTAATAGATCTCTGACATCACAGCCCAGGCCTGACTTGATGGTCCTGGTTTTCCATCTGTTGTGGCTGAGATACTGCCCTACAGAGCACACTGGGGTCTCATGCTATGTACAACCTTCTCACAAAACATTGCATACTGTGCTCAAACAGTCGGCAGGCCTTTATCCCAGAAAGGGCTGCCAGTGTAAACACTCACACACCTTTGATGAATAGTGGGGAAACCTTCCCAAGTGCTCTGAATAGAAGTTATTATGGAGAGGCAGAGCTCTGGTCAGTTTTATCATTCTCTGCTGGGAATCGTTGCTAAACACCTGACTGCTCCTAACACTCGAACTGGGGAGACTGTACACAAATCACCTTGCTGGTGACTTGTGAGCCTGAACTAATACTGTACAGAAGTACAGAAAAGAAGAGCTTAACTATTTCAAGAATGAAACAGACTGTGTGCTTTGCAATGTGACGCTGTAAAGAAAGTTCTTGTCTCTCAGTGAATGGCTTTTTCAGACATAAGCAGGTCAATGCATGCAGAAGATGCACATCAAGGCATGCAGTGGAATGCTCCTTATAGAGCTGGTTACTTTTAAAGCAGTACTGTTTGTCCATGCATTGTGAAAAAGCTAACATGTTGTCCTAGTTCAGCAGGTGGGACCAGTTTATCACTGTGTGTGGGTGATCAAAGCTATGTATTCTACTCCCTCTATTCATTTCACAAGAACTGTTAAACAATGGACCATTTGCAGCAGCTCCCCAGGGCACACCCCACTCCTCAAGATGTGAGCTAGGTGTGAAGATAAGAGCTGTGAGATAAGAGCTGCGATAATTCCTCTCCAGGGAGTCATTAGCACCTTCACACCCAGCTAAGGGGCCAGCAACAATTCCAAAATACCCCATGACTCACAGAGTCAGACCACCCATTGCGTAACTCCCCACCCTGGGGGAGAGATGGTGCTCCCACCTGGACCTGAGGGTACATAATCTTTGGGTTTGAAGACCTCAGGGAACCACTCATCAGATCCAGCAGAGGAGCAGAACCTCGACTGGAGGAGACCACCACTTTCAACCAGGCTGCGACCACTACTCTTCACAAGACTGCACCAACAGGTTTTTCACTTCCTTTTTCTTTGGACTCAAGGGAACCACGTGGGTCTCAGCACAGGGGTTAACAAACCCCTTTGTGTTTGTGCCCTAGGGTGCTGGGTCATACTACTGGGGTTTGTGGGTTACAACCAATTTCTCTTTGTGCCACTGCATTTATTGTAATATTGTTATTAAATTGTAACTCTGACTTACAATCTCTTTTGTGTTGAGTTCATTTCTCCTGTCAGTTTACCTTTAAACCAGCACAACAAGTAAGAGCTACATTGTGCATGGGTGAGCTTGAGGAATTGTCTCAGACCAAGGTATCATTTGAACAAGACTGACTAAAAAAAACAGTAGATGATGCTGTCTTGGGTTGAGCTGGCAAAATGTCAACTGTCCAACACAGAGAAAAAGCTTCCCTCCCGCTGAGAAAAGAGAGGAAAGGGAAAAAAGCCTCTCAAATTAGGTTTATGCTTAAACTAACTATATATTTTGTACAGAAAAGAGAAAAATTAAACTACAATATAACACATGCTTACACAAGTTAGAAATAACAAGAAATAACTCCCCACTCCCCTGTGAATACAAATTTCACCATTCTAACTACAAATCACTCCAGAGAACTCAATCCCCAGAGAGACAGACTTAAGCAGAGAGAAAAACTAAGAAGAAACATTTTACTTCCCTAAGATAACACTATGGTGAGCTGGTGGTCTGGGCCTGGGCCTTCTGTCCTTCCTGGGATGGTACGGTGCGTCCTGCTGGGACAACAGGTATGAAGGAACTGACCAAGCCACTCCCAGACTGGCTCTTACCCCTTTTGAGATGATGTCATAATATGGTATGGAATACAATACTATTGGTTAAAAGAAGTCAGCTGCCAGTCTCAGGCCTACCTTGAAATCCAAAACCTAAACTTAGGCCCACACCTAGCCAAAACCATAACAGATGCATATAGTAAGGAGTGAACAGAAATGATTGATTTTCAACCAAGTAGGCTAAAAGTAATCAAGAGCAAAAACATCAATCCATTTTGTAGTCTAACTAGTCATTTCAGTTTGAGAAGCAAAGAAGTGGGAAATGGTAAAGTGATTTAAAAAGAACCCCAAAACCTCAAGAGAAACCAAAGGTGAAATAAACGTGAAATTTCTATGGCACAAATTAGGAGATGTGATTAAATAGGATATCATGGAGACAGTCAAAATGACATAAGATGGAAGGAATATTTCATGAATCTCCCAAGGAGCTCTCTGAAGAAAACAGTAAATGAGCTAAGCAATACAATGCCTCATAAGAGGTTTATGTATAAAAATAAGTTGGGCTTAAGTGAAGCAGAAGATGCATTAAGAGATAGCTCTACAATGGAAGGAATTTCCAGTAGTTCTTCGAGGTCTGTACCAACACTTTTCCTGTTCAGAATGTTGGCCAACGGTGTGGGAAAGGAGAGGAAAGAGAAGAACACAAGACCAAAAACTGTTATTTAAAAAAAAAACATTCCACTGTATTAAACCCAGATCATGCTACATTCTGTTAAATACAGGCAGCACTTCTGCAAAAGATAATAAAATAAGGAAATGCAAAAGGTACTAACAAGAATGAAAATATTATTCAATAGTTCTGTCATAGAAAGGTGGCAATTGATTATAGCTCTTCCACCCAGGAAAAACATGACTGAGGAGAACATATGTGCTGGTTTAAAGGTAAACTGTCAGAAGAAACGAACCCAACATGGAAGAGATTATAAATCAGAGTTACAATTTAATAAAAATATAAATGCAATGGCCCCAGGAGAAATTGGTTTTAACCCACAAAACCCACAAGTGTAAGCCAGCACGCGGGGGCACAAATACAATGGTCTTTTTTAGGTCCTATGCTGAGACCCACGTGATTCCCCTGAGTCCAAAGTAAAAGGAAGTGAAAAACCTGTTTGTGCAGATGACGGTCGCAGTCTGGTCAAGAGTGGTGGTTGCAGTCTGATCGAGAGTGGTAGTCTCCTCCTGTCGAGGTTCTCATCCTCCTTTGGATCTGATGAGTGGTGTCAGGAGTCCCCACACCCCAAGATTATATATGCTCAGGTTCAGGTGGGAGCACCCAGTACCTCCCCCAGGGGGGAAAGTTCACCAATGGGTGATCTAACTCTGTGAGTCATGGCGTATTTTTGGAATCATTGATGGCCCATTAGCAGACACACCCCTTCAGGCTGGGTGTGAAGGTGCTAATGACTTCCTGGAGGGGAGTTATCACAGTTCCGATCTCACAGGCTTCTTTAACACCCAGCTTACAGCCTGAGGGGTCGGGTGTGCCCTGGGTAGCTGCTGCAAATTGTCCATTGTTGACTGTTCGTAAGAGATTACATAGAGATTACATACACAGCTTTGGTCACACTCACACAATGGTCCCAGTTGCTGAATCAGGACAACATATAAAGGTATAGAGAACCAAATTCACTGAAGGGGTAGTCTAGGAACAAGACAGAAGTATTAAAACAAGTGAAAGAATTATTCTTTTACCCAGCACATAATTTATCTACAGACGCCACTGGCCTTGGATGTTTAGAGTGCTGGATGTAAAGAGCAGTTCATAAAGGAAGTAAATTACTCCGGGGCTCCTGTGAACAGAAACAGTCTTCCAGAATGAGGGAGGTCTTGCCCAGGTGGGACTCTCTTCTTACATGCTTTGCCTGAGCACCTGCTCCTGACCACTATAAGAGAACGTCAGGTTCATGACCATTGAGGATCTTGACTGATGCAGTTGTCAAGCCACTTTCCATATATTTGAAATTGATATTTGAAAAGTCATGGCAGTCAGGTGAAATCCTTGTTGACCTGTAAAAGGGAAACATTGCCCCCAATTTTAAAAACAGACAAAAAGGAATTTTGATTCTGGGAATTAGAACTACCAACTTATCAGCTTCTCCTCTGTCATAGCAATATCATGGAACAGAATCCTCTAGAAGCTATGCTAATGCCCACAGAGAGCATTAGCATAGAAGAGTGGTTTGAGACAGCCAGCATAGCTTCACTGAAGGCAAGTCCTGCTTGACTAGCCTAGTGTCATTTTACGGTGGAGTGTCTACATCAGTGGAGAATGGAAGAATGGGGTGACTTCATCTGCGGACAGGGGAAGGGATACAGATGTTGTTTCTCTGGACTTCTGTAAGTCTTTCGACATGGTCTCCACCAACTTCCTTCTCTCTATATTAGAAGACATGGCTTAGATGGGTGTACTGGATGGGGAATTGATTGGATGGTCATATTCAGAGTTTAGCAGTCAAGGTCTCAATGTCCATATTGAGATGGTGACAAGTGGTGTCCCTCAGGTGTTTGGACTGGGATCATAAGATCTTAAATGTGATATCTTCATTAATGACATAGATGAAGGTATTGAGTGCACCCATCTCAAGTTTGTAGATGATACAAAGGTGAGTCATTGACAACTTTCAGGCTGACACACACGAAGGATGGGGTGCCATCCAGAGGGGCCTGGACAACCTTGTGAATCAGGCCCATGGTAATCAAATGACATTTAACAAGACCAAGAGTAAGGTGCGGCACCTGTGTCAGGGCAACCCCCAAGATCAATGCAGCCTGGGGATGACCAGATCAAGAGCAGCCCTGCTGGGAAGGACTTGTGCATGCTGGTGGATGAGAGGTGGGACATTACCCAGCCATGTGCACTGGGAGCCCAGAAACCATCCATGCCCTGGGCTGCATCCAAAGCAGTGTGGGCAGCAGGTGAGCCTCCACCTGCAGTGCTGCCTCCAGCTCTGGGGTCCCCAGCACAGGAATGACATGGACCTGTTGGAGCAAGTCCAAAGGATGGCCACAAAAATGATCAGGAGGCTGGAGGTCCTCTCCTATGAAAAAACATTGAAAAAGTTGGGGCTGTTCAGCCTAGGAAACAGAAGGCTGCAGGATGTTTGTATAGCAGCCTTCCAGTACCTAAAGGGTGCCTACAAGAAAGATAGGGAAAAATTCTTATCAAGAATTGTTGTAGACAAGATGTAAGCAAAAAAATTTACAGTTAGGGTGGTGAAACACTGAAACAGGTTTCCCAGAGAAGTGGTATGTTCTAGTCTATCCCTGGAAACATTCCAGGTCAGGTTGGATGGGGTTCTGAGTAATGTGGTGTAGTGAAAGATGTCCCTGCCCATTGCGGGTGAGTTGGACTAAATGGCCTTTAAAGGTCCCTTTCAACTCAAATTATTCTGTGGTTCTATGATTCTATGACTATTTGGTGCAGAATATAAATAGCATTTCTCTCCAATAACTATTTTCACCAAACTGCTGAAAACATGCATCAGTGAGAAAGGTAACTGACTGCAATGAGGTGCTGAACTTTCTGGTGAAAATTAATCTATAGGAATTTTATATACTTTTTCAAAGGCAGAAATTCTACATTTTAGGTGTTTATATGAAACCAGCAAATGCAAACAAGAAGATGCACTATTTTTGAAATTATTTTTATGGACTTCAGAGCCTGATAAAATACTTCCTCTCTGAACTAAAAAACCCTACTTCATTCAATATTGCTTTGAAATGAGAAGTTTTACAGTTAAGACCTCCAATGTGGTAACCTTTGTTTGCATGATTGAACCTGAATTTCTACAGTACAGTAACATCAGATGAGCTCAAGGATACTCTGAATGAGTAATGACATTTTCTGGCATTTTGTCTCTGAGTGTCTCCCAGCAGCCGCCTCGTTTAGGGCTTGTCAGAACTGCTCTGCCACAGTGCAGAGTGGTGGGTACCGTCCTGTTCTTACACTACTGAATTGGTACTGCCAGTTTCATGTCATCATTCAGCAGGCTAAAATGGTTGCTCAGGAAGCTGGTTGGTGCAGCTAAAGGAGGTTTAAGCAGGGGCTTACACCTCTTATTTGAGTGCACTTGTTAATTAAATGTGATGTGACAGCACACATTGCAGTAATAACATGGCAGAAGACACAGAATTAAGCATTCTGCCAATTTCTGATCAGAAGAATGCTAGGCCTGAAGTTATATGGGACATATTAGACCTCAAAGGCAACTTTTAAAATCCATTCCTAATGAACATATGTTTCTATGAAGATATTATTTCATACATTTACTGTATCTCTGGCACAAACAAGATCAGATGGGGTTTGCAATGAAGAGATAACTGGTTTGATGCTTAATCTGCCCCCAGGGAACTGGTGGTTATTGATGTCATGACAGGCTGCCTTTTGCTGTGTTTCATTTCATGACTCAGCTGTCACTCATGATTGCAATGTTTGCCACATATGTCCATTCAGCCTTACTGCCAAAATGACAGTAGTGTCACGTGAAAGGGAGGAGAGACAGAAATGCAAAGATTTCTAGTCTTAACTGTATTAATATAAAGTTAATAGCTATAAACGCCCTCGGGATAATCAAAACTTTATGAGCCCAGCACTGCCTATCGAAACTAGGATAGAATATAGGCTGGAAAGATTTTTGAGTCCCTATGAGGACCTCACTTAAGCCTAGGAGAACTCATCAGCTAAATAAGCGCCTCCAGAAAATTAGACCCTTATGAACCCAACACTGCCTAACAACACCGCTAGCACACAGATTGGAAGGATTTTTAAACTCCACAGTTTTTATACCTTTTTTAATTCATATGGTTTCATGTGACTAAGTCAATGCTGAGGGGGACGACACAGATGTCTGAGGGTGGTGGCTCCTTGAGTGGTCATAGAAGATATCACAAAGGAGGGCCATGTCATTCTTTACAACACTCCACCTCTTGTTAATCTTACCAGTTTGAAAGCTTTTGTCTTCTGCTGGGAGCACCCCTCCAGGGGGCTGAGGCATTTCCCTCAACTCATCAAGGCTTATCAGCCCATCACCCGACAAGTAGGGAAGACACTGTTCTCCTATTGCTCTGTACTTTAGGGGACAGAACTGAGGACCTACCAGGGATCCCAGTCACTGGTTCTCCAACGTACATGAGTTAAGTTGCATCACCTGAAACCTGAGGCTCTGGATGGATGGCTTGAGTCAATATTGTCTTCAGTCAACAAGAGAATGTGATTGATTTTAAAGGTGCACTGGAATTGTTCCTTCTCCCAAAGCTTGGGCTTTGAAACAAATTAACAGAGTTGGAACACTGTATTTATTTTAAGCTGTAAAGTTGGTGTTAATATATTTGAGGTTAACCATATGTTAATGACATTAAGTGAAAGATTGAGTGAGTAAAATACAAGTAAATAATAGTTCTTGAAGGCCTTTGACCTGTCTGTAACCATGAAAAGAAAGTGAAAATTTTCTGCACATAAATTTATTGAGTTTAATTAAAATCCCTCAGAAATTGACTTTAGCACTGCTTTTACCTTGAACTTATTAAATTTTTATGTCTTCCATATTCTATGCATTTAGTTTTCCAGTAAATGATCACAGTACAGTGGCTTCCCAGCAGTGAGGTAATACTACAGCAATAGTCCAAGTTGAGTATGCTTCAAAATGTTAAATTTTTTGTCTTTGTTTTCTTCTTTTTTTGTGGTTTATGTCTTGTTTTGTTTTGCTTTTTTAATTTATTTTTCCTGCAGGAAAGGGTTCTGGACTCTTTAAAGTTTTTATAATAGGAAACATATACAGGGGTTTGCTGTTTATAAACAGCAGTAATTGTGCAACTGATTCAATGTCGTGCTCATTGGGTGTGAGTGTACAACCATCCTGCAGATTTTTAATACAATCAGAGTGTTTGACTAAGATGATCTTTTTTTTTCTGGTCTTCTTTTAAATGAAGGCCTAAATAAAATCTAATTACTTGAAACACCCTGATAAGACAAAAGCCAAGACGCTGATATCTTTCTCAACAAAAGATGAATCCACTGAGGAAGTTCAAGGTTTTCTGTCTTGTAAACTGGCAGAAACACTTGTGTTGGTACTTAGTCCTAGCCTACATGGATAAATCAAGCTAGAGGAATAGCACATCTTTATTTTGCCAGATTTCTAGTTCACTTTCTGTTGGACACTGATTAAAGGACAGCAGTTATCAGAAGTTATATATCAGTACAGTAGAATTCTTTCAGTATTTTAAGGAGAAGTCACATTCACTGCTTTTTTTTATCCATAACCTCTCCTTCTTTAAACGACTCACATACATTGCCCTTGGCCTGTATATTTCTTCTATCAGACACTACTTTTTTCCTTTTCTTTTTGCAAATAATTGAGTAAATAGTTAGTATATTTATTGTTTAAAATTGTAAACTGAGTCCTGTTTATTGCAACACTTTCTCTGGGATGTGCAGAGACAGTCATACCTAATGCCAAGAAAATGCCTTCCTTGGCTCAAAACTTTATTGTAAGCCATTCTGGAGCCAAGGACATTTTGAGGATTAGATCCAAGTCTGTGGGGAGATGGTAGTGTATAATACTTTGTGAAATATGGAAACTTAACTGTTGAATTAATATAAAAATTATTTAGTGCATATCCATTGTCAGTGTATTAGACTTCATTTTAATTTTTAAAGTACCTCAACAGAAGATTTACGCAAGAATTGGAAATATTGCAACTAACCTTAAAATCTACTCCTGAAAAAAATATTAGTTATGCCAATGACCAGCTTGTGACATTTTTATTTTAATTCTTCTTTGCCCAGCATTTCCAAATGTATTTGAACACCGAAAAATTAGCTGCTGAATCCACTGGTAATGATATGTTGTGTTGTAGAATAGCTTTCACGTAGTTTAATTTTTTAAAAATTATTTTTTGAAGTAATTTATTTAGAATGCAAGTGAACTTGTTTAGTTTTTACATGTTCGTTTTTAATGAGAAAACCAGATATAGATAGCTAAGAAAATAGCTGACCTGCATGTGTCACTATTAGTTGAGTCTCCTGGTGTTAATTTAATTCTACAGTGCTGTTTTCTGTATTATTGCAAGTTTAGATTCATGCTAAATTCTGAGCATTGCACCATGAAATGGGATTAAGATGTGTGTTGCTCACTGGGAATCAAATAGCAGTCTTGGTTTTGGTGTGCTTAATCCAAAGCAGAAATAAAAAATAATGGCTTCTGGATTGAGCATATTTGTTAAACTTCCTTATATGTAACTGACAAGAAATCAGATCTGGAAATCTGATACTGACTCATCCATCTGGCTTTTTATCTGTAGAAATATAGGTCATTACAGTTCTAAAACAGTGAATCGTGGAAGTATTTTCACCTGCAAGTATAAACAAAATATATATTACATGTCATTCCCAGGTCTCCTTTTTATGTTTTTTTTTGGGGGGTGGGGATGTCACGTGTTTGCTTCCCTATGTTTGAATTTGGTAATTTCACATTCTGGACTTTTCTGCAAGTGATTTTGATCGATATTGTATTTTTAGTAATCAAGTGCATACACTCACCATGTATGTTCTGCCCTAAAAAACTGAAACTGTATTTGTCATATGACAACAACTACAAAATCTTAAAATATTCCCTGTATGTTTGTGAGGTAAATACCACACATATTTCAAAAGTCTGTTTATGTTGTGAAAGTATTATCCCCTCCATATTCAACCCTACTATCTTTTTCATTGTATACAGTGTCTCTTAGCTAGTTTCTGACCACCTTAGCAATATATATGCTCTTTTCTGAGGTATCCTAACCTCTGTCCTGAAGGTTGGTTATGCACTTGAACACTTTACTGTGGAAGGGATTCAACATTACCTGCATGAATCACATCATAGATTCCTGGCATGGGTAAGGTTGGAAGGGACCACAGTGGATCACCTAGTCCAACCTCCCTGGTCAACAAGGGCCATCCGAAAGCACATGGCTTTTGCATCCTGATGGTTCTGGATATCTACAAAGGAGACTCCACAACTTCTCTGAGTGATGTATTCCAGTCTGCAGTCACACACGCAGAAAAGAAGTTCTTCCTCATGTTCAGGTGGAGCTTTCTGTTCATCAGTTTCTGTCCGCTGCCTCTTATCCTGCTGCTCTGCACCAGTGAACAGAACGTGATTCATCCTCTGACACATCCCTTCAGACACTGATAGACAGTGATGAGGTCCCATCTCAGTCATCTCTTCTTGAGGCTGAACAGGCCTACCTCCCTCAGCCTTTCCTGAGCATCCTGAGAGATACTCCAGTCCCTTCATCATCTTAGGTGCCCTACGCTGGACCATCTCCAGGAGCTCCATGTCTCTCTTGTGCTGAGGAGCCCAGAACTGGACACAGAACTCCAGATGTGCCTCACAAGGGCTGAGTAGAGGAGCAGGATCACCTCCCAGACCTGTGGGCAATACTCATCCTAATGCACCATGGACACTGCTGGCCTTCTTGGCAAGAAGGGCATACTGCTGTCTCATGGATACCCTGTGGTCCACCAGGACTCCCAGGTCCTTCTCTACAAAGCTGTTTTCCAGCAGGTGAGCCCTCAGCCTGTCTTGGTGCCTGGATTTATTCTGCCCCAGGTATAGGACCTTGCCTTTGCCTTCGTTAAATTTCACAAGTTTCTGGAACCCATCTCTCTAACCTGTCAAGGTCCTTCTGAAAGGCTGCCCAGTGCTCTAGGGTATTGGCCACTCATTCCAGCTCTGTAATCAATGAACTTGCTGAGGAGACATTTGCCCCTTCATCCAAGCAATCGATGAATAAATGAAACATCACTGGGCCAGTATTGAACCTTGGAGGACACCACCAGTGACAGACCTCCAACCAGACTCTGTGCCACTGATTAGGATCTTCTGGGTTCTGCTGTTCCACCAAGTCTCAATACACCTCTCTGTCTACTCATCAGGAAAAATAACAAGACACTGTATTTCTTCTGCATTGTCTTACTTCATTTCTCAAAGCCAAACAATTTTCTCTCATTACTTTACACTAGCAACCACTAGCTGATGGTTGTTTTCATAGAAGTATTTATATGCATTTATGAGACTCTATTGTCCTGTCTTCCTAAAACATGACTCTGTACCTGCAAGAACATACCTGTACCTGTATAAACATGCCACTTTGTAAATAAATCTTGGAAATCAGATATATGTAGAAATTCTGCTTATAGAATTGCATTTTATATGAAATAAGAGAAGACAGTATGAAATTCCACATTCTTTATCCATGAAAATATCCTCAAGCATTTGTTTCATTAATTAATTATGCTTTATGTAAATTGTTGAATTATAGTTAATTACATGTTAGCATGTGCTAGTTCCAATCAAGCAGGTAAGCACTGGCAACTGATTAGTATCTTTTTAAATGCTTCTCCTTTTAGGTTAATTATGTTACATTTATGACTTTATAAAAATCATGGAAGTCATCTGGAAGTCACCTGCTTTTTAGTATTTTGGTATACCTTTTCAATTTGTATCCAAAAAATAAAAACCCTAGCAACATGCTATTTTGTAAGTTATCCCACTGTCTTCAAAGTTTCCATTTATGTTTTTTCTAGACCTTCTGGAAATTTTGTAATTCATCAGCACAATAAAATAAGTACTTTGCTACATTAAATATAAAAAGCCCTATGGTTTTAGGCCAGTGCAGATCATATGAAACATCTTTCAATGGATTGATCTTTGCTAGGAAGTACAAGCACTCTTTTTGTGCTCTATTTTCCTTTCATATATAAAACTTCAATGACCTGCTCCTGGATATTTAACTTAATATAAAATATAGTTGTCAGTTCTTTTATATACATGGATAGATAAAGATGATAATATTTAAAAAAAGTCTTGTGATTCAAACCAGTTGAACTGGACTGACAAAACAACTTGAAGATGAACATAATGACAAGTGTCCGTGGTTTGTGCAAACAACTGATGTGAAGACAACGTTAACCCAACAGATCAAATCATGTTTTTCATATTCTATTAGCATTTCCTAGCCCTTCACTTTCTGGTTGGAAAGAAACTTTACACAGAAGTCGTGCTCACTCTGCTTTATTTCCTTTGTTGATCAATTAGGTTGGAATATTACTTTTAATATCCAAATCAATATTTTCTAAAAATAACCTGATTGCTACTTGAATTTTCCTTTTGTGTATATGGGATGTATATCGGGCATGGCAAGTGGTGCATTTTTGCTCTTGTATTAAAAGAAGAAACAGTATAGATATTCTAAGAGGATTTTAAGTTCAGCTCCCTTCACCTTAAACTGCTTTGCACAAATTTTCTACTTCAGTTGAAATCAAAATTTGAAGAAAAACAGAACTTTTGAAATCCAAGAACTAGTGCACATCACTGAAACAAAGGAATTCCCATTTTGCATGTTCTCATGAATATAAGTACAAGCAAAACATCATCTGTTTGATAGTCTATAAGTTAAAGACTCTACCTGAAGTCTTTGAAAATATTTATGCACTACCATATTTCAACAAACTTCCTATAGATTCATAGGCATTAATATAGTGTGACTTTAACAGAAAGTCATATGTGTTCTTACCAGAAAATCTCAAAACTATTTATTTGTAATTTGATTTATTTCTGCAAAGAATTTATAAGAGTTATTTGACTGCATACCTAGTGAAGAGAGAGAGTATTTTTGTTTCATGGTGTTTAGATGGGACATCTAGAAGTTCATGTTAACCTAAAAATACTATTTGCATTTTACTGTGTCTAGAGTCTGTGGTCTCAGAAATAGAAGCTGAACTCTACCATTAGGATTCAACAAACTGAAATAGCATTATCCTCAGCTCCAAGTGTTACCTCTCTGTGAATGGGAGTTCTTATTCAAATGTTGATGATGACCAGGAACCACAAAAGGAAGAAACAAATCTCCAGCAAATCCACAAGACACCCTCTAATGCAAACAGAAGCAACCCCATTTAGAAGGGTAAATAACACATATTAGGGAGCACACAGTAGCATGATTTCAGTACCCATCTTTGTGTTTTATATCTTGCTCTGAAATATGTTTCAGCTATTAGAAAACCAATTATAAACAACACGAATATATTCTAATGCAACGTATTAAAAAAGTAAAGTGGGTTCTCAGCTATGAAACTGCCAAATAAGAAATAAATCACCTGAGAGAAAATTCTGGCCCTGGTCTCAGACAAGTGGCAGGACTCGCATTGATGTCAGCAGAAGATTACCGTATCTCTGTTTTTTTGGTCTGCCTGATGGGATGCAACTTTCAATTGTCATATCAGATGTCACTTTAAGCTTCTGTAAAAAATGGTGTTTTCTGTATGACTCCTTCCAAAGAAGATCGAATGTGGAGCACTCAGAATTCTCTTGCCCAGTATTAGTTCCCCTTTGGTGAGAGATTTCTTTCTTAGGGAGTACTGATATGCTTCACATTTTCTAGAAGATACACCTGTCTCCAAATTATTTAATTTACATTCCAGTCCTTTTGCCAAACCTATGATTTGTTTGGGATTTGTGAAAGTAGGAATTCTGGAGAATTTTACAGTTGCTGCCTCACAATTGAATCTCCTGCTCACCTTCCTGAACTCAGGTACTCATTGCCTCCTGCACAAAATACTACTCTATTTCTTCCAAGATTTTGGGAAGCACAGAAAGCCAGAAAAAGCAGGGAAATGCCAACCACAAACCCATTTTTTTTAAAGGAGATGTTAAGGCAGTTTATGCAAAAGATTCTGGGAAGATCTTTTGCATTCTTCCTCTTTCACTAATCTCTTTTTTTCCTTTCTGATTCTCAAATTTTGCATTTATAGACCTTCTTTTACAGCTGGATTCTCAAACTGTGCATTTATAGACCTTTTACATCTGGATTTTTTTTGCTGCCTTTTTTTTTTAAATTTAACTCTTTAATACATTTCTTCAATTTTCTGACTTTTTTTGCTTTCTGGTTGACCTCTATCAGGCCCGTGACAGTCATATAGAAAGCTCAGGAAAGCTTAAGTCTTCAAATAAGAAAACTGATGGGAAAAAGTCAGAAATAAAAGACATCTTTATTTTCTTTTAATGTTCAACTCCTTTAACCTGTTAACTTGAAAAAGAGGAATTTTATCTAAAAAATAGAATTCTTTTTTTAGCTACAACCAAAAATAAAATATTTCCTTATGGAAGTAGGATATGCACATTGGGACAATGCCTTATTTTAACATGGACTTCAAAAGGCAATATGATTATTTTAAATTATGATTTATGACTTTGATGTCAAAATGAAAGAAAATTACATTTCATTTTGCAAAAGCAAACCTTGCAAAGCTTTATTTTTACTTATATTTTATGTCTGTGATAATGTTGGGTGTCTTAACTGAACTCTTTTGGTATGTAAAGAATTTATTCCATCTCTGAATGTATCTGTTTGAATCTCATTAAGCTAATTTAACCATTAGATATTACAAGATATTATATCCCAGTGTCCTTTTCACAGCCTGGAAAATCAATATCCTCACATGCTGTGCTGTCTGATCCTTGCCAGTCCATCCAGAAGACCTTTTCAAAAGGAACGGCTTAGAGAAAAACCTTATGTACATATACAGCCATAGGGTGGAGAAACTGTGGGGTTTTTTGTTTTACTAGACTCCTGCATGTTTCTGAAGATGTCCAGGCAACCCCTTCTATTCAAAATCAAGGTGCTTGTTCCAGAAAATGATGAAACCCCATAACAAGGACTTCTTGTATTCTGGTTAACTCACTTAGCTTAATTCTCCTTGATCACTTATTTCTAGCAGTTTTGAGGTTTGTTTTGCAATGATTTTTAAACCATCAGGTGTTGAAATATAAAAACCCTGGACGAACATCTTGTTAAGAACAAAGAGGCAACACGTCTAGTATCTCCCAGCTCTTGAACTAGTGGTTACATTTTGAATTAACATCTCCCACACAAGCAATGAATAAAGGTTTTTTGAGTTAGGAAGGCTTTTGGGGCTGCAGGCAGCCCTCTAGGCCTCAGTAGGCTGGTACCTTTTGGTATGAGATGAGAACACTGAAAGTTAATAAATCCTGTGAGAAAGACCAGGAGGCTAACTAAAAACAAAGTGAGATAAAGAGGATTTGAGAGAAGCAAGCATGAGATGGAATGTAAAGAGATAAATTTCTCATTAAACAAAGGTGCTAACATCCAATTAGAAGTTGTAATAAAGTTTATGGACACTGCTATTCTACCCATGGCTGCTGGCCATGGGTGGGATTTTACAATATCTGTGGTGTAACTTGTAGTTAGAGAGAACCCTCTTTTTGCTGCTTTTTTTCCTTTTCTTTTCCTTCTTCATGGTGTGATATAATGAACTATCTTTGTGTGACACCTGTGATCAGTGATCCTTTTTAGCCACAACCTAACTACAGCCACAGAGCCATAGAATAAGGTCAAAACATAACATTGTTTTAATCATCAAGTTGCTTGGTATGATTGAATAAAATGTATAGTAAATAAGGATCAAAACATATAAAAAGTACTTTGTGTTTTTAAAGGGAAAAACCCTATGAACAAACAAACCACCAAAAGTTTTGTAACAGAAAATATTTTTTTTGAACTTTCCTTCCAGTTTATTTTCAAATGATAGCTTCACCTTCAGCAGTTTCATGTGTTGGTAGTCACTGCTCTAAAAGAATCTCCCTTCAATGGATCCCCATTTCAGGACTGAACGTAAATACATGGATTTTCTCAACGCATGGGTGTTTCACTTTAGCTTTTATGTGTATGCCAGGCTATGGAACACTCCCTGCAGTTCATAGGGTTCAGAAATGAGAGCCAATAATTTGCAATGTGCTAGAAGATGTTGCAAAGATATTACCATGTAACAATTGGGAGACGGGTCTTTGGACCTTTGAGACGACTTCATAGAAGTTAATAATAGCAAAGGCCGTTTATTCATACGCTTACAAAACTTTTATACATCTTCTAAACTGTAACCTTCCGCAGGTGATGACACTTTGGCAGTGATTATTGGCTAACAATGTTGTTTACATTACAAAGCCTCTCATAATTGGCTGACCACACACATCTGTGGAGAAGGTCGGCTGCAGCCCTCTCTGATCTCATTAATTAGTTCCCAAAGCTACAGCACCAATTCACATAGGCAGTTCAGCACACGGCTCGCTTTCTAGGTGAAACACCACATGAAATCCCAACATATGCCCTCTTTTTTTTTTGAACTGCCTATGTCTGGTTACAGCTTACAGAATGGCTTGTCTAACACACTTAAACATTCTAATAGCATAATAGTAACACACACAACAGTAATACTAATAAGACTTAACTAAATTACAAGGCTAACTTATTAATCTTAAGAAAGCAGACTAAAAACTTAAAAGAGAACTTTTATCCACACTATTCACTAAGGCAGGTAAAATGCTAGCATTGTAAGAGATGTAAGGCATTGACCCCAGCTAAGAAGACTTAAAATACTACTTAAACATGTGATAAAGGAATTCCTTACTTGAGATTGGCTAATACAAGTCTTTTGCTATCTGGTTACATTGGCAAAGGTAAACTAAATATCTTGAATTGACAGTAGATTAAAGCTAACTTGATTCATAATAGCAAAACCACAAACAGCATTTACAGTTCCATTGCTTTTGCAGATGGCAACTTATGTGACCTAAAATTTTTTATTAAGATTTATTTAATCACTTGTTTTTCCTCCCTTTTTTTTTTTGTTTTGTTTTGCTTTAGAGCTCGTAACTGAAATGCTGCTGTTATGCAATGTAGTAAGCTTAACTTAATATAGGAAGGGTATTAGCTAACAATAAGCTAAAAATGTAACTTAATTCTAATGACTTAAACTTGGACTAAATGAACATTACTCAGCTAATTAATACATTAACTTAACTTATTTTGCTTAACATTTTAACTTTTTAACACTATTTAATTTTACTTAAAATCTTTACTTGCTTAACAAATTAAAAATGTTATTTTATTAGCTTAACAACTTAATTTTTTGAACAAATGAAAAAACATTTTTGCCGGCATTGTTATTGGTGCACCAAAAGAAACTTAAAACTTTAACAGAAATATAACAATACTACACGACAGTATTTCTATAAACTGTATCTTTTATCTAAAAGAACATATCTTAACTAATTTAATGCTGTGTAACTAAAATCATTATGTGTTTTAATTTACTTTGGTAGTTTTAAAAGAGCTTTTGGAAAATGCTTAACACTAACAAACAGAAACACATTAATTACTGTTAGGTGTTATGCATTTGAATTTGAGGGATCAATTTAAAAGCTTCAACTAGTTGCTGAAATGTTTCGGTAACCGATCTTGATTTAGTCAGACGAAATTGGCTGTTTTCATCCATTGCTGACTTCAACCTGTGGAGACAGAAATAAAAACTTTTCTCCAAATTATTAAAAGCTGACAACATTCTATAACTTTTAAACAAGAGCAAATAACAAAGAAGTCAGTTCAACAGGTCTTCTAGGCTTCTTTGCTGGTCTTCGAATTGCTGGAGAGAGATACTGCATTCTGTTCTTGCATGATGTATTGTAAGGGTGTGATCGCAGGGCATCAGGTGCTTGAGTTTCGCTGTCAACAGACAGGCTTGCAGTTCGTCGGGAGGATGCTGGAACCACAACTCCCAAGGCTCTTTGCGAGATTACTACATTTCCCATAGGACCTTGCAAGGAGCCGATGACGTAATGCACAACTTGTCAGTCTAAACTACAACTCCCAGAATGCCTTGCGAGCCTTGCGCATGGCAGAAACGGCTGATGATCTAATCCGAAAAACTTTCCCCCTTGTTTAGAGCCGGGGGGGGAACTTTTCTTCCCCCTCTAAGAAGAAACGCCATGTTCGATTGCGCAGCACAAAATTCTTTTATAACGCAAGCTGCAGCGCGGCTGGAAAAAGTACTTTTGCAGCGTTAGAGATGGAAACGAAGCAAAACAGAGTTGGAACAACAGTTTTTGGCAACTTCACAGCTGGTTTCGCCTTTCGCTCTGGTGCTGGGAACTTTTGCAAGGCAGCGAGGGCGAGCAGGAGCGGTGGGGGGTGCGGGTATCCTTAAAGCGGCGGCAGCTGGACTCGAAAAGCTGCTACGGCTTGTGTCTATGTAACAGCTGCTAAGCTGCGACTGTTACCGTTTTGCCACCTTATACTGCTTCAGGCGTTTTACGACTTCTGCTAGATTGCCTCTAATTCCTTTGCCTCTTGGCTTTCATTAACAGTTTGTTTTTCTTTTCTTTTCCTATGTTTATTGCCTTTCGCCCTTTTGCCACTTCTAAGAGCACGAGGCAATTCTGCTTTTATAGCCCACTTAAGCAACACACTGCCTTTCGGTGGGCTCGGCAGTTTCGCATAGCGAGGAATACTAAAACTTATTTTCGAGCTGCATCTTTTCCCCCTCTTTTTCTTTTTCTCAATACTTTGCAGCTTTACTCACGCGTCCGGAGTGCCGGCTGACTCTTTGACGCGACCGACCTTTTCTCCCACTCCTTCCTCGTTTCCAAGGGCTCTCGCACGTCCAATTACTTGGATTTTGCGGGACAGGGTCCACGCGTCTGAATTCTTCAGATTCCGCGGACTGAAATCGCACGTCTAGTCCAGCCAGATTTGCGACGCTGGTCACCAACCTGTTCGGGCGCCAGTTGTAACAATTGGGAGACGGGTCTTTGGACCTTTGAGACGACTTCATAGAAGCTAATAATAGCAAAGGCTGTTTATTCATACGCTTACAAAACTTTTATACATCTTCTAAACTGTAACCTTCCGCAGGTGATGACACTTTGGCAGTGATTATTGGCTAACAATGTTGTTTACATTACAAAGCCTCTCATAATTGGCTGACCACACACATCTGTGGAGAAGGTCGGCTGCAGCCCTCTCTGATCTCATTAATTAGTTCCCAAAGCTACAGCACCAATTCACATAGGCAGTTCAGCACACGGCTCGCTTTCTAGGTGAAACACCACATGAAATCCCAACATTACCATATGCTGTAAGATATGTTATCTTTGATGTCTGAACCATAAATTCCCTATATGTCATGGGCACCCGAAATGGGAACTGTGCCATTATGCTTGGGAAACAGTGGAAGGGATGCTAGATAGCAAGGAAAATCTCTTGTTTATAGTTTCACTACATCCTCAGATTAGGAAGAGAATCATAAATTTGCCCAGGTGGGAAGAGTCCTCAGGAGATCTCTAGTCTAACCTGCTACTCAAATAAAAGCCAACTCTGGGATTTAACAGCAGGTAAGACTTTTCAGGGACTAATCAGGTCCTGAAAACCTTCAATGACACCTTTATGGGCAACCTGTGCCCACTCTGAAGCAAGTCCAGAGGAGAGACATCAAAATGACTAAAGGGATGCAGCATGTCTCCCATGAGGAAAGGCTGAGAGGTAATTGGGATTGTTCAGCCTGGAGAAGGCTTTGGGGTGACCTAATTGTGGCCTTTCAGTATTTAAAGGGAGCCTACAGGAAAGATGAAGAGAGATTATATACAAGGGCCTGTAGTGACCGTACAAGGGGGAATGGCTTCAAACTGAGAGTATCTTTATATTGGATATTAGAAATTCTTTTCAATGATGGTGGTGAGGCACTGGAACAGGTTGCCCAGAGAAGCTGTTAATGCCTCATCCCTAGAAATATTTAAGGCCAGGTTGAATGGGCCTCTGAGCAATGAAGGTCACTTCCAACCCAGGCCATTACATGATGTCAGACAGATGGAGGTTGCTAGTTATTTTCTCATCTGTCCTGTTCAGAGGTTGGAGGTCTTTGTACACAATTGTCCCTTCCTTTACTCCTTTTACAGAGGTAGCAGAGAGGGTTGCCTGTGCAAATACAAGATAAAGCCAAGGACAGAAGAGGACAGTACTCCTGTTCCTGGGACATATGTAAGGGAGGAACTGAATAATTGGTTAAAGAGTAATTTACTAGTTCCAGAATCATCAAAGAATTCTGATTGCAGTGGTGAGGAAAGCAACCAAGTACATCTGGCTTTCAGGAGAGTGGAAAGTCTACTTTTATGCCAAAGTTAGTCCATAAATGTCTGGCTTGGATCCCAGCTTTGTTGGCTCATTATAAGCACTTTTTTTGACCTTTTTATTAATGTTAGTGTTGTTCCAAGCACACACATGTCTTAGATTCTCAAATGGCAAGAAAATTAAAAGAGATGGTTTAATAAGAAGTATATATACCTTAGTTAGCATTGTCCTAAAATCATTGTCTGAAACCAGTGAGAAGACTGGTCCGTTTGTATGTCATCTGTGGCTTTTGTGCTTAGGTGCCAAACAGAAAGTGAACAGATAAAAAAAAAGGTTGTGACCTGTTTAAAGTGATTATAATAAATCACAGCATATGATGTAAACAAATTTATTTTGGGATTATTTATATCTATATAATAGCTTATTTAAACAGGAAGCTTTGTTGTTTCTGCTAATGCTGTATCTGTCATTTCTTTCTTAGTTTACCAAAACAAATCTATTTTGTTTTTTGGAAATTATTATATATAAGATTCAGTGATCTGTTGAATAAAAACAAATATAGTGACATCTAAAACTGAGGTGTTTATGTTATAAAAATAAGAAGGTTATTATAGTTTAAAACTTTAGACCCTTTCGAAAGGTGTTTATGTTCATCAAGAGAAATTTAGCTATATGTGAACGTAGATGTATGCCAGACATCTTGCAGATAAATCGTTTGAAATTTCTTGAGACCTATAGGAACCAACATGAAATTCATTATATATCATGCATCGATTAAATGAACATTGTGACACATAAAACATTCTGGTTTTTTAATTTTTCAGCCATAGGTCCAAGTCTTCAATATGTGGATAAACAAAAAGGACCTTCAGCTCAGAAATTTTTTAATTGCAGAACAGGTTGACCCAGGGATTTATAGTGGATAGAGTTAAAGCCATTTATTCAAAGCTGGACCAAGCTGGTAGTGATTGCTGTACTGTTGGCTGTGTATGTGTTTGAGGGCTTGAAGGGCATGCAGACATATGTGATAGTCAGATATGGTAGTCAGATGTGATAGGCAGTCAGATGCCAGCAGCTGGGGGACAGTTAACTATACATATAATGTAAAGTAACCTTACACAACCTGCTTCTCAGCAGCCTCAGCCGAAAGGCCAAACATAGAATGGGCACCGAGACAGAGGTAAACTTTCCACCCCATGTAGCAGTTGTTTAAAACACACTTTTCAGTAGAGTGAGAACACCACTTTATTGCCGCCGTCTGTTTTGCACTAAGTCTGTGGAAAAACTGAAGAATGGAGCTTCCAGCAGGGCCAGCCTGGTATTTCTCATAAATCCTTTCACATTCCACCATTGTACTTGCATTTGAATGGAAAATATTAATCATCCCTATCAGTTTGCACCTTCACCATGGCTGACAGGAGTTTCTCATCTGAACACAGCTTTGCAATATTTGCAATTCATTTCTTTGCCACCCAGAGCTAGAGTTAAATGCTGCTCATATGAGATGTTGCTATTCAGAGAAGAGATTAAATCAACACTATTTTATTCAATGCTTTTTAATCTATCTGTTAAATGCCAGATAAAGGGATTGTCATGGACTGAGGGCTGGAGAGAGGCCAGCAAGTCTGTGCCCTTCAAAGCAGGCTGGAATGGGCCCAGGACAGTGACAAGAGACAGTCACAGCCTGCCCTTTGTAAACCACCACCACAGCCCCCAGGCCTGGCCAGAAAGTCAGTCCCCTGGGCAAGGAAAAGGTCAAGTGCAGTGACACTGTTGCATTAAGAATACAAAAATTTGGCAGAAAGTAAGTCCCTATACTTTCCAGCTGGTCCTTGGAAATCACAGAGACTGGGAGCAGCTGGGCTTGATTTCTCATAACAGCCAACTCAGCACTTTAAGTTCGGTCACATGTAATAGGATCCCAGAGGCACCAGTAGTGTGGGTTACATTCTAAGTCTGGTCTCATTCATGATCACAGTTTCACCAGCAATGTGATTTACCAACTCAACACTCTAATTCTGATCAAGTTCAATAAGAACTTTCACAAGTAGATTCACCAATAGTGAGATTTATTGAAGCAAGAGATTTTAGATTCCTGTTAGATTGCCGGTGACAACTGCAATAGATCTACAAAATATGAGTGTGTAGCACTATGCACAAGTATTTCCGGGTGTACTCCAATGATGTTGGAGGCACAAATCTTATCTCTGCTTTGCTGACAAGAGATGAGCAAGCTTGTCAACTTGTCTGAAGATGGTTGTATTATCATCCTCTGCCACTGAAAATTTCTAATGTCAATTTATACTTTTTTGAGAGAAGTGGAAGTAGAAATGAAACTGTAGTCAAATATACTGTTACTGATACCATAAGTGGGGCACATCAGCCAATTAATATGTAAATTAGGGATATCTAGAGTTATAAAGAGAGAGATTACAAAGGATATGGGTCTTGTGCAGGGGCAATAACAGAACCATGAGACTTTACCTCTTCCTTTTCTACCTCATCAGGGCAGCAATGAGAGTCATCTAGCCCTACCTACCATCCCCTCAGCATGCCATCACACCCATGGTAGTCCCTTTGCCACATATCTCATGGCACATCTCATGGAAATCCCATCCCCACATGTCTCATGTGGCTTTGGGTCTCATTCTTACAAATGGTAACCATGATCTCCCAGAATCACCAGGAAAGTCATGGAACTCAACAAGGTCCTGGTCTGCATGAGGGGCAGGTCAGCCTGCAGGGTGACTGTGGCTCCAGCATGGGCAGGGATTGGAAGCAGGAACAGGAGATTCTACTTAGCAGTAGCCATGCATGAAGAAAGGGGAAACCACCTGCTTATGGTTTTTTATTTCAAGGCCACCAGCTGCACTGCTTCTAGGCTGACCCTCAGCCTAGGAAGCCAAACACTGGGTGCTTGGAGGAGTCAGAGTCCTGTCATAGCTGTGGGACTCAGTGAAAGAAACAACTTGGAGCACTGGAACGTGTTTGATTTTGGCTTTTTGTGTTTTGGAGATGTAAAGTGTTACAAGTTCTGAGAACATCTTAAAAGGACTTGTAGCTTTTCCAGATGTTCCCAGAAGGAAACTCTACTCCACAAACAATGCTGCTATATATGTCAATTCAAGATGTAGGGTGTATAAATGCATTTGTATTTCCTCATTTTGGTTTGGTACTATCCAGTGTAACCCATAGCATTTTGTGGTAAACAGCAACCTATGATTTACTTCCTCAGTAATACAAATTCTTGGGACATTTTAATGACGCAAATTCCCTTGGCCCATCAGTTCTGGAATATACAATGCTCTGGTCAGAATTTCAATCCAAATGGGAAAGGTTTGTTATGTAGTTCAGAACTCAGTGATCCAGATGGATACAGTTAGAAAACGTCACTACTGAGACTTTGGTCTGCATAATATATGCAGATCAATGGCAACTTTCTGGGCAGACTGACAATTTTCTAGTTTAAGGGACTCAGTCCCAACATACAGAACACAGATTAGTCAGTCATGCCTATAGCAAAATTGTTGTTTTTCTGTTGACCATATCTTCTAACCTCAACATGAATTTTTTTAGCAGAAAAAACATTGCCAAAGAACACTGTAAATTAAGACTGCTAGCCAGCTGACTTTATCTTCAGACACCAGCACTGTGCTGCTACAATGGCCTCCTGTTTCCCTTGAATTTCCCATACAAAATTTTACTCTCCTATAGAATCAGGCAGAAGACATTTTCTTTTCCTGAATTAACCATAGAAGGATGATAAACAATTTAATTTAAATATATGAAAGTGCAACTGATGTATAACATTTAGAGCCACTTCTTCCCCCCCCCCCCAACTTTTGCATTTGCGTTCATTTAAAAAAATAAAAAAAGAACACATTACATGGCAAGCAAGACATAGTGAAAGAGTTACACAATTTTGAAGTCCACAACATGGTAATGATAGTTAAGCCTCAAAACAAAGTTTAATTTGGCTTAGATTAGCACTCCAAAGTTCTGGTCCCTATTAAAAACTGCATTTTAGACAAGAAATTAGACCATATATCCTCTAATAACGGATTGTCTGGTTAGAATTACTGCATGTCTTGTTCTTGTCACACTGAAAATGTCACTGGAATAGTTTTCCTCATGGAGAATTCCTACTTCTAACTCCAGTGTGATCTTTGTAGGATAACAGGATGCTGATTGATATTACAGGGCAGTGGATGTATGTGCATAAGGCAAGTGTACAGACTGTGAACAAAAGGGGTTCATCACCAGGGAATGAAAAACTGAAAAGTAAATCCAAGTGCCATGAATTTATGCCATAACACACATTGAGAGCAGAGTTCATCTCATCATTTCCAGGCAAAAGCTTAAGTCCAGGAGTGTTGAACCACTAATGCAAACTCAGGTTTAGGATTCTCCAATAATTTTTTGAGAAAAAGTGTAGGATTTAACTTTCATATGTCTCACAGACATCACAATGAAATCCGAACAGCTTTTTGAAACTAAATGTATCTGAAAAAAAAGATCACAGAGACATCATCTAATTTAGTTTGGGAGCAAACCCCAGAGGATTTCAATTTAGCAATGAAGTGGCTACCAATGTAATTGATTAATTTCTATAACTGAATAGCTGAGGATAGAAATATGTTACAGTATGTTAGTCTTACTTACTGGTAGAGATCTGATGCTTACACATTACTCCAAGGTCAAAGTACTGACACTGAATTCATATGGATTTCTTTTTGACAATATCAGTTGCTTTCTATACCTTTCAATGTCCAGATTTCTGAGCCAGCCCTCTTCCTCACAAGAGGTACCAGTTTCTGAGGAACTTCTCAGCTATCTAAGTCAGGTCAGGTCACTTTGTGTCACTAACACAACTCTCAGCCATGCAACCCAGGTGGAACCCCCACACACTTAGCAATACGCTGCCACTCTTGGCTATCTCCATGCTACCTGTGGCTGCCATGGCCATCTTTCCTGAACCAGCCTGGGCAAGGAAGCTGATGAGGCTGTTCTACCCCTTCCTTGGCTACAGACCTCACTCCCCCACTTTTGCTGCAAAGATGTGAATTTAAAATAAGTAAAATCATGGCTGCCAGCATCTCTTCAAAACTAAAGAACAGTCTGTGGATCTCTCTCCTCCTCTCCATTTCCAGTCTTTACTCACCTGCACTCCATTGCCTGCACAAGATGAAGAAAAATTGTCTTGTGATGCTTCCCAGTCAACCATCACCATAACTCTTCCCTGATGCCAGAGTGAGAGAGAGACAGAGCAATCTCCTAGGTACTGGAGTTGTTCCTGCTCTCTGTTAACTAACACCTCCATCCACATCAGATCCTACTACATCTTTCAGTTCCTTTGCCTTGCAAGCTGGAGTCCTGCCCATTGGGCAGGGTCTTGCTGAAGAATATTCATTACAGCCCAGCTACGGACTCTGCCCACTTCACACAGCTTCACCCTCAGTGTTTGCAAAGACCTTTTGATCTTCAGAGCATGACTGCCCTGGAAGATGCTCATTCCCAGCCTTGCTATGAGAACTTCCCTAGTCTTCTGCAGATGGCTGGGATGGCTGTCGCAGCTCTGCCTGAGGCTACAGTGTCAAGCAGCACCCATTCCTCATTAAGTATCACTGAGAATGCCAAGCTACTCAGTTACAGAATCACAGAATATCCTGAAGTGGAAGGGACCACAAAGATCATCAAGCCCAATTCCTGGCTCTCCACAGGACAGCACCAAAAACGTATTCTCTTTGGCCTCTGATGAAAAGACCTATCCCTGACAGATAACTCTTGGGTCTAACTCCAGACCCCATCTTACCTCTTTCCACTTTTCCCATGTTCCTCTCCCATCTGGAGCAAATATGGCAAAGGAAGTTACCTTTCTTCTCTCACTCATCCCTGGCAAGGATATATAGGTAAACTGTGGTGTTGACTAATAAAGACTAATCAATATGTGACTTGGCTAAAGAAATGTTTCTGCCCTCTCTGCCAGGCAGACAACAGGGTGGGAGGGAGTTGCCTCTTCCTCCTTTATCTCTGTCCTACCCATTCCCTACTGCCACAGTGAGTACTGCAGGAGAGGAAAAGAGCCAGGTGGGTACTGCCCAAAAGTCCCCATGTCTCTCCCTTGCCACTGTCCTAGCCACTGAAACAGGAAATGCTAGAATAATCTCCAGGTTTGAGGATGGAACATGAAAAGTGCTTTTTATCACTGAGTGGCCCAGGGCAGTAGGCCTTGCCCTTAGCTGTAACCCCACTTCCCCATCATCAGTGTCCTCCTCACCATCAAGGCAAATATTGAAAAGAGACCTTCTGCATTGACAGACAGCTATATAACTTGTGAAAGGCCAGACAAGAACCTCACCCCTATTCCAAGTGAGACCAGTAAGCCTGAGCTTCATGACTTTTGGGACACAGCCACCTATTTCAACAGCTGAAGCTGAAGTTTCCCTGGCAGGATAAGTAGAAGTGCCAGAAGTCCCTGGCAAGTCACTGAGTAGATGAGTCAAAGCAAATGGAAGCATGGCTGAGCCATCTGAAAAGCTGGAATGAGACTTTCGTGATACATGGGGGATTAGGGATGAACCTCACTCCTGTCAATGAAGGATCCTTGAGATAACCAGTAGACTTGGACTTCTTTCCCAATTAAAGGTCTCCTTGATGTAACTGAGTACAATTTATAATGTCAAATCACTTACACTTTTAACACTATAGAATTTATGCTGCAGCAGCCATGAGTTGTTCTTAGTCATAATCCATTTCTACCATTTAAAACTCAAAAATTACAGTAAATCTTCCAGAAGTTAGCATAAAGCTTCTTTTACTTTTCAATACTATTTTAAGTAATGTTTTTTTTCACACACATAGTTTTACTCGGGATTTGATCCCTGAGGATCTTTGCTCATCTCCACTATCACAGGGAAAGCTATAAAGAGCTGTCAAATATTTCCTGCTTTTGCCGCAATACTTCAGACTAAGAAACCTGTATCATTTTCTCTTGAACATCTAGCAACCTGCAACCATAACAGGATTTATGTTCCCAAATTACATTTGACTCTTAAAGAGTTTCCATTTTCTTTCTTACAACCCGAAATCTTTAGTTATATCATGTTAATTTGTATTGCTAGGTGAATTCTTTAACAGAAGGGTGAACAGAGTAAATTATTATGGTCTCAGATCATGCAAATAGCATGAGATTTTAAGACAAGAGATTTGAACATGGTTATAGTTCACATAATTTGTGTATTTCGTCCCAATATGCTTAATTTAGTTGCCTAATGTTAAGAATGGCATATTTTTTTAAATACTCTGTTATATCCTTCCTGGCCTTCAAATGTTACTCCAGAAGCAATAGAGCTTCTGTGTTTTACCTGTAGCCTCCTGACTTAGTCTAGAATGATAAGCTCTGTATCTGTATATCTAAGCATAGGCAACTGACTGAAGTTCCCTATGTCCCCCAGTTTTCAGCCCACAAGTATCAAGCTGCACTGTTAAGTACATAAAAAACTGAAATTGCCTTCAATTACATACATATTGCATATAAGGACTGAGAAAACAAGTCAAAATTTTGTTCATTCTTTAATAAACAGTGAGAATTGGAACTTTTCCTTCCATTGAAGGAAAAAGAAAATGTGGCACGTATATGTAAAATTTAATGGAAGAAAAGAGGAGTAGCCAACACTCAGATAAAACTCTTTTGAGGCTTTTTTTTCTTGGTTCAGATTATTTTTATTTTTTTATTTTTTTAGTTAATTGCATTTCACATCAAGGTTATCCATGAAACATGAGTCATAGAATAACATCTGATTTCATTTGGTAGGTGGGGTCTTCCTGTTGGAACTGTGAATTTCCTACTACTCAAACAAAAGGGAATGGAGTATCCTGAGCCAAAAAGTGAGAGAGGAAGGGTCTGCCAAGATAGGATGAAACTCTAAATGGAGGATAACCTAGACCCCGAAAGAAGAGGTATTATTATGCAGGCTTTTACAAGGAAATATAAAATGGTTGGAAGGTTTTAGTAAACTTCAGATTTTTACAATTTTTTTTAAATAAGCTTTTTAATTTTTTTATAATCTTGTAAGATGTTTGATAAACTTTATGCTAGTTGTAAATGATAACAAGGGTCATATTTCTTTTTCTTAAATGTATGTCAGATCAAAATATATCTACTAGCTTTGGAGTTCAGCTGTAAGTTTCTCCAAGGAGGTAAAAATCCATTATTTCTTTCACATAATAAGCACTTCATACATGATTTACGGGTTTGCTGAAGTAACCAAAACTAATTTTTTTTACACAAAGTAAAAAATCCTATTTTTAAGTCTGCTTTTGTTTTTAAAGCTCTTCATAACCTGCTTTTCA
Organism: Willisornis vidua nigrigula; assembly: GCA_021164005.1. Lineage (NCBI taxonomy): Eukaryota > Metazoa > Chordata > Aves > Passeriformes > Thamnophilidae > Willisornis > Willisornis vidua. The sequence goes on along the minus strand of JAJPCS010000239.1, from coordinate 2,295,289 downwards.
AGTTCTTTTTGCTTTATAGCATAAAAAGGAAGCCATTCTACACTCTTTTGTTGAAGATTTCACTGATGTAAAACAAATAAAAAGCAGCTCCAAACCATGACATAATTTTTTTCTGTATCTATAAGTAATTAGTAAATACTGTTCAGCCAATATTTGAAATAATGCAGTCCAGCTGTCCAGTAGTAAAAACTGTAAATTTCATAACACATGGAAGTGTTCGTTTCCTATGGACAGATATTTCAGTTCAAGATTTCCTTCCTTGCCAGGTAAACTTCAAACATGTCATTGCTTAAGGCCCTTTCTACTTTCAGAGGAATGTGGATTGGGAAACTCTGAGGGAGAAAGATTAGGCAAGCAGAAAGTTCTGTGTTGATTAAATGAATCCTCTTTCACAAAACAAATTAAGAATAAGGGATAAGTCTACCCTTTCATATTTTCAGTGATAAAAGACATGTTCTTATACAATCTTGAAAAAACGTGTAGTGATCCATGCCCTTGCACATTTACAGAAGGAACTATTTATAAAGGTATACCTTCAATCATAATAAAAAGAGAAATGAAGTGTTTAAGACTGACTTTCTGAATCAGTCCTTCTTGACTGCAAAATCTAGGGCTGTTCAGCTTGTAGTCCACAGGCTAACCACTGATATCCAGTGAAACTCATAAACCCCTTCTGGCCCCAGAACGAGAGGAGGACTGCAGAACCTTGAGCTGTGCATAGACTTGAACTGAGAGATGAATTGGGCAGTGCACCTAACAAATACTGATGGTGGATAAAAGTGGCCTAACAGGATACAAATCCATTGGTTGGCTCTAAGGTATCCTCATAGCTGGTTGGAGGCTGGTGATGTAAAGGTAAGGTTAGGAAGGGAGGATAACTCCTCGTGAACCTAATAGGAAGGATAGAAATCAATGCTGTAGAAAGAAAAGTGTTTGAAAATCAGAAATTGATGTTTTTTCCTTACTCCATTCTTTACTTTCTTTTCTACCATAGGACTTCCCTACTAATTTCCTTTTACCTGATCTGTGGCCAGTGCAGCTCCTCCTGGCTAACACGCCTTTGGGAGAGAAGGAAACAAGAAATGACAGCGTTATGTTTATGGAGATGGTTGGATCCCAAAACATCTCTTTTTCTGTCCCCTAATTCCTTTTTTTTTCCACAATGGGCTTCACGAGCAAAAATCATTAGCTGTTGGTGGTCCAAACTCCTCTCTGGGTTTGTTTCCATTCCCCAGCCTGCAGCAACACTAGGGCAGCACTACAAACCTTGCTCAGGAAAGTATGCTAGGTGTCTGGGTGTCACCCTTCCAACTAACTTGTGCTCTGAGCAACCTTTTTGTCCCAATGGCCAATAATAGCTCCTCCTCTCAGACTGGGCAATTTAACATGGTGGATGCAGAGACAGAAACCTTGGAAACTATCTGCAAATAAGGAAAGTGGTAGACAGAACTGCTTTTCTCTTGTCCAGTCCGTAGGACAGTGCAGGTGAATGGGCAAGAGTCATGCCCAGCAACCTTGGTCTCACCAGAGCATCTTAGGCACAGGGTTTGTGGCAGTGCCTGTGGCAGCCAGGGAAGGAAAACAGAGAAACCACCAAATGTGTCTCAAGTCCTATTTCTGATATGCTGTGAAATATGTAAGTGTTAAACCCTATGAGGATGTAAATAATGGTGTTATTACCTATTTATTCACAACAAGTTGTATTTGTTATATTTTGGAGTGAGAATTGTTCAAATCATAGGGATAATTAGAAATCTAGCTAGCCCTCAAACTCAGCAGGAGTTGAGTTTGCCTAGTTGTGCTTCAGACCAGTGAACAAATCCCTCTAAATATTTAATTGCTAAATTATTCTTGTCTTTGAGATGGTAGAACCAGGGATACAACACAAACCTTCTTGTTGCTACAGAGAAATTTCTATGGTTCCTACAACACCTCCCTTCAAACTGAAACTGTTTACTAAGGAGCTGTACAATCAATCCATTTGGTGTAAATTCTTCTGAAGTGTTAAATGTGCTGGTACTAACATTTTCCCTCTAAGAAATAGGGATTTGTAGTTGAGGAAAATAGTTTGGAAGATATGGATGAACATTTTGATTGTTTTTCCTTGGTTCTTACAATACGGAGCCTGGCCCAGTAACTTGTATAGACAGTTGGAAGCTGCTCATGTTATTACTGAGCAGTGAAGAGAGATGTCTGGAGAGCAAGTATATATCTCCCTTTGTTTCAGAATAACAGTGATCACTGGCAGAAACGCATTAACACTTCATCAAGAAGTGCCAGTATTTGCTAGTTGCTGAGGGCCCATCTTCAGTTTGGGTATCATATGTCACATAATTTACCAACACAGAAAACCAGACAGCCTCTGTCTTTTGAATAGATTGTGATTTTAAATAGCTGGGTCAAAAAGCAAAGAGAAGAAACATTATATACAAACACAACAATAGCAACTTTATTTTAGTCTTTACTGGGGAGGGAATGAAGAAATTGAGAGATGTGTGGGAGGAGTTAGAGAAAGCAATCAACGAGCATGAGGGATATGAGATCTGAGAAAACCTGTTCAAAATGCTGATGAAAACATCCTGTAAATGTCTCCGCTTTGACTGCTTCAACTTGAAGTCTTGTTTGGCTCCACTGCAAAATTACTGAACACGACTGAAAAGTATGAACAAAAATCTGAATTTCAAAATATTTCTTCCAGATAATTTTTTGCAAACTCCATTTCAAAACTCTGTCACTTCTTTTGGTGTATATTTTAAGCTATGTCTGCAGCAGAGAGCCGGACCACATGTGATTGAGCTGGTTAAATACAGTATGAGTTTGGACTAGCAGTAAAAGCACTTGAAATTTACCTGGGAGACCCAAAGTGGGTTCCCAGTTCTACTATAAAACCCTGTGAGTGCCTTTAAGAAACCATTTCCCTTGCCATGCCTTCATTACAGATAGGAATACTGGGTTTTTCAAACCTCCTTGGGATATAAGAATTAAACTGCCAGAAAGGAATTAAATATTGTTGTTATTGAAAACCACGAATTAACAGTGGGAAAAGCCATAGCTGATGAGAGCGTTTCCAGCTCCTGATGTAAGGGCTCTAGAAAAAGGTGTTCATAGCTGACTTCTCTGACATCAGCTCTGTTACATTCTGGAAGGGGAAAACATGACATATGCAGGCAGACCTCAAACTCAGACCTGCCTAACTTGTTTTATGGTCACTTGGCTTTTTGAGATGTGATCATTTATTGATATATAAATCTTTTCCTTCCTCAAGGTATTGAGCTAAACCTTTTCTTCAAGCAATAACATAAGCAGGTCCCAGACAAGATGTTTAAAGCTGATGAAGTCAATTTGTGAGCATGCAGGTAGGTGCTGGCCTACACAGGGAAAAAAAAAAAGTAGTTTTATGAAATCAGTGAAAAATTATTAAAGATTTCACATGCAGAGTTTACAAGATTGAGGAGTGTTGGGAGGCAGAAATCATTGGCAGACACTTGATGCTGAGGTAGTTTGCTGCTACATTATTTCCAGTTATGTCAGCAAAACATGACTGAGAATCACAGCACCACTGCAACACTTTTGCTATAACCAAAGCATGTTCAAAGTATGAAAATAGAGGAAAAGGATTCTAGTTCTTTAGAGTTACCCTGACATGCCTAGCTCTTGATAAGCAGGGATCCTATGTCACTTTTTTAATTAAAAGCCTACCAGATACACTGGAATCTTACACAAACACACACACACACACCCACACCCCCACACCCCCACACCCCCACACCCACACACAAAGAATAATAAATTGAGTAGCTACATTAGCTGAGATCCCAGTTGTGAACCTTGTTGTCACATGGATCCAATTGTGTAAATAAAGGTTATAACTGTTGCATGATGGGAGTACACAATTAGAGGTCATTTTGTTTAGATATCTTGATGTATCTGCATGTTTTCAGTAAGGCCTCCAGCAGCAAATGCTGATCTGCCAGAGTAAGAGGCACCACCCACTCACAAATGAGTCTTGGGAGATCAAGGCAGTGTTCGTTTCTGTCTTTAGATCGATTATCCAGCTTTTCCTGACACCTTTTCCCTGTAGGTAGAACAGAATTATTATTTATCAATAGCAGCATGTTAACAAAGGACAGTCTGGAGCCTGCAGTGCAGGTTGGGGGTTGGCAGGGTGTTTTGTGGTAGAGACCAAAGCCCACCCACCCCTGAGGGATACCTTGAAGGTATCTATATTAGATAGCTGGAGCTCTGGAGATGGAAAAGGTAGTGCTGTAATGCTGTGGAGTCCTTAAACAGGTTTGGTGTTGGGGCTCAGCAGAAAAGCAGTGATAAAGAACTCAGAAAAGGAACTATATTACAGTTACAAATATTTGTCTGGTGTGTTTGCATTGCCTGTATTTTCTTCTTTACAAAGAAGGCGGCTGTACAGGAGTATTGGAAAAGAGCAAGTTTTTCTTCTCCTCCCCCCTACTTTCTGAGCTATGGTGTCAGGCTTTCTCTCTCCACCAAAAGGACCATGTGGTAAAGTGCTTGCTTCAAAGACACTGGCTATTTCTTCTTATGGAAAAAAAAGGAGCTCTTGTTTTATGGTGGCCTGGAGGCTGAAGAACTGCTTGCTGCCAAGGCCGCTACTCTAATGGTTTCAGCAATCAGCCTGCCTCCAGTTGAGAGGCAAAGTGGTCAAGCCTCTGCTTACCCTCTGTTTACTCTGTAACTGGGAGCAGCTCCTCTCCCCCTCTCCCACCCACCCCTCACTCTGGGCTTGTGCTCATAAACCTGAGAACAACATCAGCACAAAAATCATTAGAAAGAACTGGCCATCTGCTTGCACAGAATGATGTGCTGACTTTCTCTCTTGAAGAATAAGGCTTTGTATCACTTTTCCTTTCAGCTACTGGGAAAATGTCAAGAATAGATGAGTCATATGGCAGATCAGATCTGAGTAAGAACTTTTTTCACTTGACGTTTGAGGCTGTATGAAGAAGTTTAGTGCTGACCCCAATGCTTAATGAAAAAGAGGATTTAATGTTTCAGCAGATTTTGGAGCATTAGTTTCTGACATCTGAAATATCACAGAAACTGTTAATAAAGTATTTTTAAATTTTTTTTAAAAGTTTCTATATCAAAACCAGAAAGACAACCCCCCTCCCACCTCCACCTCCCCCCAATACCGACTGGGATTCCTGGCTACTTTAGTTCTTATTTTTATTTTCTTAACATTGTTTTGGCCATCAGGCACTGAAACAGTTTAAAAAATATGAGACATAGGCCATTTTAGGAAGTAAGTTCCAGGCAGGCCTTAAAGAGCTGCTTATTAGTTTTAATCAGCAACTGTTACTCTGCTATTTGCCTGCTAAGCTTAAATAAAAGAGTCTTGGCCACATATAATAGCACTAAGCTGCTACTAAACCTTTCATTTTCATTTCGTATGAGACCCTTCTGAAAGCTGGTTTCACGTTAGGGCCAAATGTTCAAACAAAGGGGGATGAACACTGATGCACTGACTCTGGTTTGCTCCTCTGTAATCAGAAGCTGATATTCACTGACTGATTCCTGTCAGGAATTTCCACGTCTTTTTAGATATGGATATTTTATCTCTTTGCAAGCCAGGTAAAATTGTGGAATGTCATGGCGGTTGGACTTAAGGATCCTAGTCTTTACAATTATAATGAGAGATTAACATATAGAAATCATAAAGGTGGTATTTGCAAAAATATTGTTAAACTTGCTTTCCATTTCCATCCAAAGATTCTTGCTTGATAGTGACAAGAGTGGGTTTAGAAATCTCCTCTAGCTACCTAAAATCAAAATTAAATCAGGCAGCTGATTCTGAAATGTATAGCACATACTGTCCTTGGTCTTGACAATTTTCTTCTGTAAGTCGACTGAAAGCTATTCTGTGTCTATCACTTGTTAAGGTGAGAAGTGCCAAGATGGCAGGCCTGAACTGCTGTACTGTGAAGAGGGAGAAATGTTTTTAAGTAGCTGCATGTGTTATTTTTTGTATATACGGAAGACCTTTTTATTTGCAAGGTCCCATCAAAATTAAACACTATTTAATTCCTTATTCAAGCTTTCATGCAGTACTTGAGGAATAATTATTGGGTGTACACATAGTATGGACAACATGCAATTATTCAGGTTGGTTTTGTTAGCTGTTTTCTAACTTCGGGAGCACATGTGCCACTTACAAGAAAATTTCCTGAGAAGGACAAAGGAGAGGTCTAATGCTAAAATCTACATCAAATATGGAAGATATCAACAGCATTTTTGCTAGTTACAAGAATGTGACAAATTTTCTCTGTCCTTTTCTTCTTGTGGAACACCAACAGAGTCTAAATCACCAAGGATACAGTCAGTTTCATAGGCTGCTACCTGGGTGTGCTGAATTGTAATGACTGTATGAAAATGCCCTTGATTCACTCTTGGAGACATGGTCAACATTACTGGTCAGAGCTTTCACCTCCAGCACAGAATGCCCCCTAACTTCAGCTTTTTCCCAACAAAATTATTCACAGTTTTGCAAAAACAAAACAAAACAAATCAGTCTCCGATTTCTACTTGCCATATTTTCATTTTGATCCTTATGTCTACCTATCTCCTCAATGCCAGTATGAAAAAAGGTGGGGCAGAAGTCAGACCTTATACAGAGCAGGTATCTTTCAGAAGCTTTAAACCTGGAAATGCTTTTCTTACCAACATTAAGAAGGGAAAGGATTCATATTTTTCAAAACATTTTTTTTCTTCCCAAAAGTGTCCCAAAACAAATAAGCTGGTTTTCAACTATTATGTTGATGGTCTAGTCAACCAAGACAGAGTAGAAACCAGTTTTGCCCTCTCCTCCTTCTTCCCTTAAAAGGGAGTATTAAATTGTCAGGTTTCCTTACAAATTAGAGGACTTTTCCAGTGTTTCTCATATAGGCACTTATGATTCAAATAGGATTGTGTTTATTTCCCTACTCTCTTCTGTACCAGATTCTGTTTCTGTCAACTGTCCTGAATTTCTGTCCTGATACTTCAGTGCATTGATGCTGTACCTCTGTTATGTGATGAAGTCTCAACTCTGGCTTTTTTACTACAGTGTTAACCTGGAGAAATTGATTAGAATTTGTTGCTTTAGGTTAATCCCTCTGCTTTTCACCTTCCTTTTCAGATAATATACATTGAATCATGTGAAATACATGTCTGGTTACATTTACAACAGCGGGATTCTGCTTGGAGACATGACTGGGAATGCAGTTTTGTTTTGGTAATTGTGCATATACTTTCTGCCTGCTGTTTTGATCCTGCTGTTGCCATTGTTTGCTGGAGACTCATGCTGCTGTATCCTGCCTCTGTGCCCAGCCTAAATTCCATTGTACCCACTCCATGGGCCTTTTGCGTAACACCAAGTTGGCAAAAGCCCTGGCATCCTACTCTTTTGTTGCCCAAGGGAGGTATGTGGGAAAGGCAGCTCACTCAGGACATTGACTTGGCACACACCACCCAGCAGTTTCCACTACACCTCTGTTGGGTAGGAAGACAGTTTTGCTTTAGGTGCACCTACATTCATTTTCTCTGTTTGCAATTTAGGTCATTTGCCAGAACAGCAAAGGAATGAAGCTGTTAGGATTCTGTACTATGGCTTTCACACTTCAAGCAGCGTGTCATACAAATGTATTTTTTCTTCTTCCACATGTGAATCCCATTGTTCCCACAGTAGAAAAAGATAGAAACAGTCCCAGTCACAGAAAAACTTGTAGCACTTTAAAATGACTAAAAGAGGATTTAGGAGGACCTCAGTGTCCAGAGTGAGAATGACTAAGACCACTCCATTTTCAAGCACCATCCTACTCCTGAAAGGACAGAGACAACACAGAAGTCACAGAGGGTTATCTGAAATAAACAGATAGCACTCCGTGTTGAACCCACTGCTCCTCCACAGGCTCAGAAGTACTCTTAATAAACAAGCAGGAGAAAGACAAAGCTCTTTGGTGATTCAGAAATTGGCGCCTTAAGCACCTCCCCAAGTTAGTCATGCTCTGATCACAACTTGCTGCTGCAGAAGATACATGGGTACAGTGGCACTTGCCTCCCCAGACTGGAGGAGGCCTTTGAACATAGAGTATGGATCTCAGGAAGTAAACCCCACTCAGGCTCTGGAGGTTATGCCTTGTACAGCCCTCCATGGCAGCCAGAGACAAACTCATTTTCAGGGCAGGTGTTCTAGTACAGTGGATGCAAGGAGAGGTAGGGATTGTTTCATATTTCGGTGTCTGCAAATATGTTTGACACAAGACAAACATTGGACAAAATCAGAACTACACCAGAGAAAAAAGACTGCAACTTCAGCCACTATCCTCTGGTTTAGGAGGTACATCTGACTGGAGATGACAAAAAGCTATAAATATCCACAGAGAAGATTTGATTTCTCTCATTCTGAGGTGAACTGCTTTGAGAGGGAAGCGAAAAGTAAAGAAAGTTTTTCACACCTTCCCTGTATGTCCAAGGCAGATGAGCATTCACAACCAACACAAGTAGGGAACAGCCAAAAAGGAGAGAAAAACAGCTGTGCAGGCATAAAGGATTGGAAAGGAAAAAGTTGCTGGTTCTGGGATGCAGTTACATGTGCTGTGAGTCAGAACATGTCCCTGCTGAAGAGGATTCATTCTCAAGCTGCTTGTTATCACTTCTTCTCCTCCCCATGGGTTTCAGTTCTTTCTGGGCTGTTGGCTAGTATGCTTATGCTCATTTCTTTCAAAATAGGGTGGGCTGGCTTCTCAGATCATCCAAGGCAGCTCAGTTTGCTTTTGCTTAAACAGTTTGGAGGAAGCTTGCAAAAGAAGCAGAGACGGCAGATTGAAAAGGGGGGTAGCTTCTGGAACACTCAAAGACTGTAAAATTCTGGGACTGTAAAAATTGGGAATGTTTTGTGTTACTCTCCTCTTGATTATTAATATCAATGACATTTTTATGTGTGATAGTTTCTCTTCCTAACTCACACAAAAGAAGATAGGCCACACAGGATGTCTTCAGTTGGAGATTTTGCCATTTTGTAGCCTTCTTTCCCTTTCTTCTGTTTTGTCTCTCAGTTTTTATCACTGGATTTTAGCAGCCATGAAAGGCTTATGATTCCTTTCTAGAGAACAGGTATTACATAACCAAAGGCTTCACAAGTGCAGGACTGGGTCCCTCAGATACCAGCTACTGTGCTGGCAGTCTTGGTTCCTGATTTTCTGACCCATCTGTCTGTTAAAAATCTCTGTGAGGCTACAAGGCTTTCGATTTTACACTTAGGATGTTGTCATACTGTTGTCAAACAGAGAAAGAAAGCCCTGTTTCCACACACTGATTTATGTAGATTAAAAAAGGGGCACAATCCTATTCAGAGTTCATTTTCTTTCCTATCTTTGGATTTTAAGAGCCTTGAGACAGTTACCTGGTCTGGCCAATACGAAACTGGGCCTGTCACATAGCTGGATGGCAAAAATGTGTTCCCTTGACTTTTAAAAATCAGTCTTATTTTGTTTTTCTGTAATGCTATTTGTATAAGTTGCTCTCAAATAAATATTTGCTGCTGGACTATGATGTCCATTAAGTCCTGATAGTGGGAGGACTGCAACTTGGAGCCTGCTGACAAGATCCGCATCTCAGGAACATTCTGTTGGCATCAGGGATACTCGAGCTTTGCCAAAGTGAAACACGAGGAGACTCTATCTAAAATAGGTCATACACTGTGTTTTGGACTGGATTCTTTCCATCTGTTTGCCATTTCTGCTCCAGGAAAAAGCTTTTCTGGAGCATATCATCCTTCTCTACTCCTAGGCAAGTGTTTAGATTCCCCCTGCAATCCCTATGCTGTTCCTTGGTCAGTGCAGCAGCAGTTGCTAAGACTGAGTGATGAGGCAACCACTGTGGAAAGTCTAGTAACATATTCCAAAACAAATCACAGAAGTTAAGATGTGCAAAATGTTCACATACAGCTGCCTGTTGAGACTTGTGGATGTTGTTTCGAGATGTTCTTTTTTTTTTCTTTTTGTCTACTTTTTTTTAAGATGTTCTGTAGCTGAAAGGTCTTAATCTTAGAAAAAAGAATATTGCATAGCATCTTTGTCCTTTGATGTCAATGGCTTGTTTGGTCCCCAGTTAGGACCATTTTCTTGTGATTTTTTTGTTTGGATTTTTTTTTTTTGTTGTTTGGGGTTTTTTTTTTCTCCCCAAACAAGAGGTATTTTTTAATCTTTTGATCTTTTATGGGAAGTTACTGACTGTCCTAGTTCAGCAACCTGGGACCAGTTTATCACTGTGTGGGTGTGACCAAAGATGTGTATTCTAAACCTTCCATGTTATTTCTTATGAACTGTTAACAATGGACCATTTGCAGCAGCTGCCCAGGGCACACCCAATTCCTCAGGCTGTAAACTGGGTGTTAAAGAAGCCTGTGAGGTAGGAAATGTGATAACTGCCCTCCAGGGAGTTGTTAGCACCTTCACAACCAGCCTGAGGGGCTGTGTCTGCTAATGGGCCATCAGTGATTCCAAAAATATGCCATGACTCACAGAGTTAGATCACCCATTGTGGAACTCCCCCCCCGGAGGAGGCACTGGGCATTCCCAGCTGAACCAGACGGTATATAATCTTGGGGTTTGGGCACTTAGGGTACCATTCTTTGGATCCAGAGGAGGACCAGAACCTTGACAGAAGGAGACCACCACTCTCGGCCAGACTGCAACTGTCATCTGCACCATCTGCATTCTTTCTTTTCTTTTTACTTTGGACTTGGAGGAACCATGTTGGGGCTCAGCACAGGGGCTAATGAACACCTTTCTGTTTGTGCCCCAAGGTGCTGGGTGATCCTTCTGGGTTTTGTGGGTTGAAACCAATTTCGCTTTGTATCATTGCATTCATTGTAATATTTTTATTAAATTGTAACTCTGACTTACAATCTGAGTTGCGTTCATTTCTCCTGCAAGTTTACCTTTAAACCAGCACATTGACATAACAAGTTTAAACCAGTTTTTTTCAGGTACCCTCTGTGAGACACTGAATCTCACTAGATTATGTAATTATCAAGTCAAGTCAATCAACTTGTGTGTGTTGGGGATGGGGCTAGGTTGGAATCCACATGATCAAGCCTGCTACTGAACACAGGTGGCCTGCAGCCCCAAGGCAGAATTGGAAGCCATGTGGCAGAGCTGCCAATCAAAAGGCCTCCCTGATAGCCCACCCACACCATGCCCCTGGCAACACCTGACCCAGCCTCTGACTGGCTACACTGCCTCTCACTCTGGCGTGGAGCTATACAGTGGTCAGTGAGCCAGATGTCCCACCTGGGAGGGCTGGCCACGATTGCCAAAGCAGATAAATACAGGAGCATAGGGGCTCCATCTTGCTCTCTCTCTGGGCCTGCCATCGCCATGTGAAGGCCCAGATGTCAATAAAACTCTTGGATGGTAGCTATGCAATCTTCTTATTCTAATCTCTTTACTCCTTTCTTTCTTTACTCTTTTTATCACTATTCCTTTCGTATTATTCCTTAATGTCTTTTGGGTAACTTGAAACTGATGAGTTATATTTTACTGAATTGTGTGTTGGTGTTTGCTAGGTGCTTTGTGGAATCTTCTGCCTTGGTTGTGTGTTACCACTGTGAACCTTTTGTCAAAATGCATATTTTCTCACTAAATTAAAGCTTTTGGGAAATCGTATGCTCTTTCTCTTTACAGGACCTGTAGGTACTGAAGAACTAAAAGGCTTTGCAAAAGAATTAGGTGGCAAATTATTTTAGAGTATTACGTACACTCCCAGTAAAACTTGAGGCTTCAGGTCTGGAGTGTTATACCCTCAAGCACTATACTTGCAAGATCAGCAAAAAGATAAAATTACTGACTGTACAGAGACTGATAACAGGCTGTGTTAGATCTACAGATCACAATATGGATGGGGCTGGAGTGGAACCTAGATTTGTATAACCAAATATATTTAAGAAGAATTTAAGAGGAGTTTGAAATTAGAGCCTTGTCTGTAGTGAAGGCTCAGCTAGATAAAGTTGATTTTGTTTGCTGTTTTTTAAAAAATCTGTTTCACCACTATATAAATTTATTGAACTGTTTAAATTTTATTGAACTAAATCAAATCTACCAAGGAGAATTATATGGGTCCTGTTTTTGTGCTACAGGATGCTTTCTTATTAGCACTACTTGAGGACAGATGTTGCTGGAACTATATTGTTGAAGGAAAAGGCTAGTAAAAATATAGGAAATTACATGGGTTGATCCTGATCTCATCTGTGTAATTTTATCCTGATTTCAGATATAATCTCCTCTGAGAAGTGAAGGTCTGTATGTGATTTAGATCCCATACCCTACCTGAAGATTCAAAATGCTCTGAAGGGCAGTGACTGCTCCCTAAACTGTAGAGCAACCTGCTCCTTGACACAATTCAGGGGACCAGTTATAAAGACTGTTTATTTTTGCTTTATTCTGAGGCATAGTAATTACTTGGCTTCCTGTTAAAAGACACCTGTTTACACTGTGCTGCCTTACTGACCCAAGGCTGGGCTCTCTAATGTGGCTATTCTTGCTTGCTTATATTTCCATTTCCCTGGGCATGTACATGTCTTGCTATATATACCTCTCTATGGGTTGTTTTCCCACTAATTTCTCTGATTTTGCTTTCCCACAGCTGAATCCCCAAAGTTTATATAGTCTAGAAAAACAGACTACTAAGTCAGAACTTGCTTCCTAATAGTTTGATGTCTTGTGTTTCTTTTTTTTCCTCTCCACATTTGGCAATGCCTCAGAATCTGTGTGCCAAACATTGTACAAATAGGAGTAGTCATGATGTTGCTCTGAACAACTTACAGCTTAATTAAAGACAGGAAAACAAGAACTAACTGTAAAACAATAAGAAAGAGAGTGAGGACAATAGTAAAAGTGTCACGTATTTAAAATAGGCTCATGTGCACAGTTTGTGTGAAGCTCCAAATCAGAAGTTCAATGGATATGGCACATGCTTTCCATGAAATCAAGTGACCCCTCAACATTTTCTCTGTCTTATCTTATTTCCTTTTCCACTCATGAAGAAACTGTTCTGCTGTTTGCCTGTACAATGATATGTCCCAATTCAGGTTAGAGTACATGAAGGGACTATACTAGCTCCAGTCAGAAGGGAATTTTCTGAGGTACTGGCTGCACTTTAAGCCTGCTTTCTTCATGCAAAGAGTATTTTCAGCTCATGTATCCCTGGCTAAACAGCTCAAGCTACCTGCAGTAGAAGTGTACCATTGCCTACTGACTGGAGAAGAGAAGCCTGATGGATCCAGTATCCTTCTGTTAAACCACCTTTCTCTCTGAGCTCCAGGGCAGCACTGGGCCATGGTTCATCTTCTCTCCCCATTTGAATTCATTGTCAGTTTCTGCTCCGTAAGGTTCTGATGCTGGTGCAAAGCTATGCCATCCACCAGCTTGATCACAAAGTCAGGTGCTTCCATGTCCAGATATTAGCTAAAGGCTGTGTCCAAACTCCAGAGGGCAGCCTCAAATGTGGAGGTTTGTGCTTGTTGCAGCAAAGAGAAAACACTGCATGCAGTGGTCAGACTGAGGGGCCAGCCCTGTCCAAATACTTATTTTCTGTGCAGCTGGAGCACAGCTGACTTCAAAGAATCCACATGTACAATCGGTTTTGTGTGGTCAGACCTGCTGTGAGACTATCCTAACCTTCTGTGTAATGATCCTTTCATGAGGGAGGAGTCTGCTGTTTTTCTTTCTTTGCATATAACTTGGCAGAAGCTATAGTGCTGGAGATGTTCTAGCATGGCACCTCTCCAGCACTCACAGCCATACTACAATGGCTTACCAGTCTTCTATCAAGTTAATGCTCCTCTTTGCTCAGCTGCTGCCCTTGGAGCTGCCACAGGGTTGCCTCTTCTCATTTCATTTGAAAGAATATTAAAACTTTATGGCATGATTCATCTGCTGATGTCCTACCTATCCTGATCCAGCCAAGTAGAAGCATAGACACCAGGGGACACTATTTCAGCAAGAGATTAGCGTCTGCATGAAGAGTACTGGGGGTTGAAGGGGAAAAAGAGAGGAAGGCAAGACAGGCAATACTGTTTGGAGGAAGAAAATAACTTGAAAGGCTGTATGAAGCACTGTCTGTGCTTGTCAGTGGTGCAAATCCATAAGGTAGTGCTTGACTCTGTGCTCACAGGTTCTTCTCAAAGGTCCAATTCAAACAACCTTCCAGGCAAGGAAATCACCTCTCATCCATAAAAAATATGCTCCAGCATAGGATCACTGGAGAGCAACACATTCTGGATGTGCTCCCTTTGTCAGACTAAGTGTCAGTCTGCACTGTGCCAGCTTCTGCTGCCAGCCCTGTAAAAGAACAATAGAGACATCCAGTCTGGGATTTCTGCAGGGGGATGAGCTGGCTAACATGAGATCCTGAGGCTAGGCTTTGACTTCCCTTTATCTCCTGAAAGAATGCTCTTCACTGATGCTAGGGAAAAGAAAGACAAAAACCACGTCAAGTAAATTTTAAAGATGTAATAAAGGGCCTTTATATCTCGGCAGAAGTTTTCCTTCCAATAAAATTTATATTTAATCACTTTCTGACCTCTTTTTTAAATTAGTTTCAAATACAAGTTGTGTCTTTAGTAGTTCTTTGCCTGAGGTGGTGATTTTTTTTCCAAATTGCATTGAGACTGATTTCAAATGTGGTGTATTTTCCATTGTCAGATGGTATTTTTCCCTCTTAATGTTGCTCCTTTCTAAACTTAGACAAGCTATATATTTTATGTTTTATATTTTATATTTATATCAAACAAGCTAATATGATGTATTATGAGAAATAGTTCCCCTAGGAAGAATATATTGCAATAGAGAAAATAAAAAGCTGAAAGAAAATATTTTTATTGCAGTCCTTAGAAGTGTAGCTTGTCTTTACCATTTTAAGAGCTCTATTAAATGTCATAGGCTTTATTTCAATAATAACTGCAAGACATGCACAGGTGGGTCCTTGCACAGATCCTTTTGCTTACAATGGTAACAAAATGCTTTAATTTCTTTCTTTTGTTTAGAGGTCACATTTGACAGTTCTAGATGGTTGCTTCCCTTCCTCCCATGCTGCTGCATATGAGAATGTCTGTCTCTGAAATGTTAGTGAAAAACCTACTGAACTTAAAGGTTTCCTTAGTTTTCTGTGAAATTTAAATGACTAGAATTTGTAATTTAAAATCTTTAAAATGTCTTTAATAAAATGTCTCAGTAGTTCCTTCTTGGTAGTAAAAAATGTGAGATTTTACAAGATGGTCGAGCTGGTCTGTGCAAGTGTCAAAGATGTTTATGGTGTCATAAACTCTGGAAAAATAAGGGTGAATTCTGACAGTGCTGGAATCATGCGTGGTAGGTTGACCCTGGCTGGATGCCAGGTGCTCACCAAAGCTTCTCTGTCACTGCTCTTCTCAGCTGGATAGCAGAGAAAAAAATATAGCAAAAGACCCTTGAAGCAAGAGAAGGGCAGGGAGAGATCACTCACCAGTTATCAACATGGGCAAAACAGACTCAGCTTGGGGAAATTAGTTTAATTTATTACGAATCAAATCAGAGTAGGATAATGAGAAATAAAATCCAATCCTAAAAACAACTTCCACCAACCCCTTCCTTTTTTTCTGGCTTAATTTCAGTCCTAATTTTCTCTGCCTCTTCCCCACAGCGGCACAGGGGGGTGAGAATTGAGGTCAGTTCATCACATACTGTCTCTGCCACTCCTTCCTACCTGGGCAGAGGATTTCTCACACTCTCCCCCTGCTCCAGCATGGAAGATAGTTCTCTATGTGGTACAGTCCTTCAGGAACACAGTGCCCCCAGGTGTATCCCCTGTGAGGCCACAAATCCTACCAGGAAACCTTGCTCCAGTGTGGGTTCCCCTTTACATGGGTCCACAGTTTCTGTGAGAAGCCTGCTCCATTGTGGGCTTTTCACAGATCATAGACTCCTATAGGCATCTCCCTGCTCCAGTAACAGGTCCTTCATGGGCTGCAGGTGTATATCTAATCCATCATGGGCCTCCACAGTCTGCATGGAGACAACCTGCCTTACCATGGTCTTCATTACAGGTTTCAAGGGAATTTCTGTTCAAGTGCCTGAAGCACCTCCTGCCCCTCCTTTCTATTGATCTTGTTATCTGCATGGCCATTTCTCTCAAATATTCTCATTTCTCTCATCTCTGGCCACAATTTATTCCTGTGCAATAGATTTTTCACCTTCTTAAATATGTTATCACAGAGGTGTTACTACCATCCTGATGTACTCAGCCTTGGCCAGTGGTGAGTCCATCTTTGACCTGGATGGCATTGGTTCTGCTGGACATGGGGAAAGCTTATAGCAGATTCTTACAGAAGCCATCCCTGTAGCTCTCCTGCTACCAAAACCATGCCAAGCAAACCCAATACACCATTAAAATATATATTTTGATGACCATCAAAAATAAACACCACAAATAGTCATTGGTGGAACACTCTTTCTTGTCCTTTAGTTTTCCTCGACATAGGAAAGAATTTTTACTTGTATTTGGACATATAGCTGGAGGTTTCTTTACTATTGGTAAGGGTGGATTTTTACAGAGAGTCATTAGTTTATAAAAGTGATTTAGGCAACAGGAAATAGTACCAGACTGCATCATTAGAGGCAACCACTGTTTGACAGAATTAGAGAATCACAGAATGGCTGAAATTAGAAAAGATGGTTTAAGACTGTTGAATCCAACAGTTCCCCTAGCACTGCCAAGCCCACCCATGGCTAACCGTTGTCCTCAAGTGCCACATATCTAGATGGTTTTTAAATACTTCCACAGATGGGCAGCCTGTTCCAGAGCCTGCCAACTCTTTTGCTGACAAAATTTTTCCTAATATCCAATCTAAAACTCTTCTCTTGCAACTTGAGGCATTTTCCTCTTGTCCTCTTGCTTGCTACTAGGGAAAACAGATCAAGAGCCACCTCCTTTGAGGTAGTTGTAGAGAGTGACAATGTCTCCCCTGAGCATCCTTTTCTTCAGGCTAAACACCCCTACCTCCCTCAGCCATTTTTCATCACACTTGTGCTCTAGGTGCTTCCTTCCCCAGGTCCTTTGCCCTTCTCTGGACACCTTCCAGCACCTCAGTGTCCTTTTTATCATCAAGGGACAAAAACTGATCTCATAATTTGTGGTGAACCCACAGCAGTACTGTATACAAGAGGACAATCAGTGCCCTGGTCATGCAGGCCACACTATTACTGATACAGGCCAGGTGCCATTGGCCTACCTGGGCACACACTGGCTCATGTTCAGCTGCTATCGAGCAGCACTCCCAGATCCTTTTCCCCTGGCCCGAACGTGTAGCACTTCCTGAGGTTGTTGTGACCCAAGTACAGGACCCAGTACTTTCCCTTGTTGAACTTCACACTGTTGACCTTGGTCCATCAGTCCAGCCTGTCCAGAGTGGACCTAGATGTAGTGTGAGAAAACAGAGAAAAGGAAAAACATCTGTAAAATAACAAGATGTGTTTTGAGAACTGCCAACATGGAGAGAGATATGAGCCACTATCCGGACTTGAGCCAAGGCTTGTGAACAAAGACTCTTAGCCAATTAAAAATATATGTGTATGTGGATGGTAGACAGAGACTATAAAGAGTTAAGGCTTCTATTAAGGAGGGCTCTTTGGGCTTTTGGGCCTCTGGGCTTACTTCCTTGCTATTTGTAGTTGTTAATAAAGTTGTTACTTTGCCGGCATTTGGAGTACACCTCTTAATACAGACTGCGGCACAACCTGACTTACTGTTGTCTGCAACCTTAGTGAGGGTACACTCGAGCTCTTTGTCCAGATCATCAACAAAGATGTTAAACAGGACTGGGCCCAATATTAAGTCTTGGGGAACACCACTGGTGACCAGTTGCCAGCTGGATGTAATTTGATATATCACCACTCTTTGGACCCAGCCATTTAGGCAATTTTTCACCCAGCAAACAATGCACCTCTCCAAGCTTGAACAGAGAAGTAAAAGAGATGCTGACTTCCAGCATTGCTAAACATCATGCCAATGGTGTTCATTAATTCTTGCAATAGTGAAGCAATTTCAATCACCAAGATATTACAGAAAAAAAAAAAGAAAAAGTAAATGATCTTTCAGGTTATAATCTTATTTTGATACCTGACAGGTTTATTGACTCAACATTATTAGTATCCTAAAGAAAATGTAACAATCCTGAAGCACATACTCAACTATACAAAATGTTGCATAATATCTTATTTTACCTAAATGAAACACTATATAGATACAGTAACATTTTCCATGTTGAAAAGATAGCAAGAATTACTGCACTGGCTTCTTGAATCTTGAAAGCTGCTGTTATGGTTTTGGCTCAAATAGAGTTAATTTTCTTCCTAGTAGCCTGCACAGTGCTGTGTTTTGGATTTAGTATGAGAATAATGTTGATAACACATTGATGGTTTAGTTATTTCTAAGTAGGGCTTAAACTAAGCCAAGAAGTACTCAGTTTTCCACGTTTAGGGAGCAGGTGCACAAGAAACCATTTGGGGACATGGACAGGACAGCCAATCCAAAAGGAATGTTCCACACCATGGAATGCCATGCCCAGTATATAAACTGGAGGAGTTGGCTGGGAGAGGCTGGTGCTGCTTGGGGATGGGCTACACATTGGTCAGCAGGTGGTGAACATCTTTATTGGGCATCAGTTGCTTATTTCTCCTTATGTTTTTGTAGTCTTCCTTCTCATTACATCATTACTATTGTTATTGTTGTTATTATTGTTATTATTATTACATAATGTCCTAGTTCAGCAAGTGGGACCAGTTATCACTGTGTGTGGGAGATCCAAGCTATGTACTTTACCCCCTCTACTCATTTCCCAAGAACAATGGACCATTTGCAGCAGCTGCCCAGGGAGTCATTAGCACCTTCACACCCAGCCTGAGGGGGCATGGCTGCTAATGGGCCATCAAAGGTTCAACAATACCCCATGACTCCCAGAGTTAATCACCCATTGTGTGAGTCCCTGCCCTGGGGAAGGGACTGGGTGCTCCCTGAGGGTACATAAACAGGGGGTAAGGAGACCTTGGGGACCACTTGTCGGATCCAGAGGAGCAGCAGGACCTCGACAGGAGGAGATTATCACTTTCAACCAGCTTGTGGCCACCACTCTCAACCAGACTGGGACTGTCATTTGCTCCAACAGGTTTTTTGCTTCTTTCTATTTTGGGACTTGGGGGAGCCACGTGGGGTTTGTTCCCCAGGGTGGTGGATCATACTGGGTTTTGTGGGTTAAAACCAATTTCTCCTTGTGCCATTGTATTTATTGTAATATTCTTATTAAAATTGTAACTCTGATTTATAATCTCTTTTGTGTAGAGTTCATTCCTTCTGCCAGTTTACCTCTAAACCAGCACACATTCCAATTATTAACATGTTCTTCATTAACTCTGTGGTTTTTACCTTTTTTTTGTTTTCAACTTTCCTCCCTATCTCACCATTAGGGAGAGGGGGTGAGCAAGCAGCTGAAAGGTAGTTAAGCTATGAGAGGATTAAACCATGATAGCTGCCTTCTTGCAAGACATTCAGTTTCCTGATTAACTCCAGTGACCAAAGCCATTGATACAAATGAAACTTCTACTATGATTACCTTACATATGGAGAACAAATGATGACATAATCCAAAATACATAAGAAAGTACAGTTCTGTTGTAGAAAACTTGCGGTAAAATAAATACAAAGCCATCTAAATTCTATTATCTGTGATGCAGGTACTCTGCTATGGCCAGTTGATTTCCAACAGGATAGATTTGGAATAATTGTAAGATTTTCTCCATTAGAATTAATTTTTCTTTTCATTGGGTACTATCATAGAATCATAAATTGTTTGTGTTGGAAGGGAAATTTTATAAGACTATTTCATAGGAATATGACATTAAACTGTTGAAAACTGGAACCACTCAAAAAATTGAAGTAAAGCTAACAGATACAATAACCTACTGCTCCCCTCAGACATTTTGCCACATTATTGCAATTGGTTTTTTACTGTAGTTATCTTAGTCCAAAATCTGATTTATTTTTGAAAGCTATACCGAAACTGCTATTTCTGTTTATATTCACAATTCTAATTCCCTGAAGTAATACATGGTATTTGGTGACTGTCCTGGGTTGAGCTGGCAAAATGCCAACTGTCCAGGACAGAGAGAAAGGATTCCTCCTCCTCCCAACTAGCCAAGGGAAAAAGAAGAGGGAGAGAGGAAAAAAAAAATCCTTCAAACTAGGTTTATGCTGAAACTAACTACATGTATTTATACAGAAAGGAGAAAATTAAGAGAAAACTACAATATAACACACACTTACACAAGTTATGTATAACAAGAAATAATTTCCCATGTCCCAGTAAACACAAATTCTACCATTTTAACTACAAATCATTCTAGAGAAGTCAATCCTTCAGCGACAGACTTAAGCAAAGAGAAAAGCTAAGAACAAACATTTTACTTCCCTAAGATAACATGATGGTGAGCCGGTGCTCCGGGCTTGGGCCTCCCCATCCCTCCTGGGACGGCAGAGTGTCTTGCTGGGACCACAGCTGTGAAGCAACTGCCTAAGCCACTCCCACACACTGGATTTTACACCCCTTGAGATGATGTAGTATGGTATGGAATACAATATTATTGGCTGGAAGAAGTCAGCTGTTAGCTAGCTCAGCCCAGGTCAAGTCAGCTGACAATTTCAGGCCTAATCTGAAATTTAAAGCCTAACTTCTTGGCCTACTTGGCTAAACCCATAACAGTGATGTTTTGAAGCTCTGAAGTGCTAGTTTATTTTGGGTTTTCATCAGGAAGGACAAAAAAAAGGTCATCTATGTACAGCAAATCATCTGCCTAATCTGTGCTTGCCTCGGCTAGAGGTTAGTCTATTATTTATATATTCTCCTATTCTGTTTTTTTGTTTTTTTATTTCTTCCTTTCTTTCCATCTGAAATGCTGGTCATCATAGATGACATCTGGATTAAAAAAAGCTTTCTAGATCAACATATTAGCGCATAAAGCTTTACTGCCACTATTAATATGATTAACATTTTCATTTTTTAAAGCTAAAGAAATAAGACTCAATTGTAGAACATATATTAAATTTCTCAAAAGGACGTACAGACTAAGGGGGGAAAAAAATACAGTAAATGAGTTAATGTGGGAATCTCATAGATCTCATTCTTCTTATATTTGAAATAAATGGTATTTCCATGGTTATATTCAAGAGAATCTGAGCCAAAATTCTCAGAAAACCTGCTCTGATATTTGTATGAGAACATACTAATTGCAATTTTCTCTTTCTATATTTCTACTTTTGACATGATTGACGTGAACTCAAGCATTCTTTCTGTTTATTGTTCAATATTTGAGGCTGTGCTGTTTTGGCTGTGTTTGAGTTAATTTTCTTCCCAGCACATAGTAGGTTTTGAATTTGTGCTGAATACAGGGTTGATAATACAGAGATGTTTCTGTTATTGCTGAATAGAACTTGCACAGAGCCAAGGCCTTTTCTGCTTTTCACACTGCCACACTGATGAGGAAGTTGTGGGTGCATGGGAGGCTGGGAGGAGACACAGCCAGGACAAGTCACCCAAACTGACCAAAGGGACAATCCACACCATATGGCATCATACTCAGTATAGAAAGTGGAAGGAAGAGGGGGAACATTTGGAATAACGGAGTTTGTCTTCCCAAGTAACTAACATGTAATGGAGCCCTGCTCTCCTGGGGATGGCTGAACAACTGCCTGCATATGGGAAAGAGTGACTTAATTCTGCATTTTGCTTTGCTTGTGTGTAGGACTCGTGCTTTCTCTGTATCTCAACCCAAGAGTTTTCCATCTTTTACTCTTTCGATTCTTACTCTCTGGTGGTGGAGTGAGTGTTTGTGAGGGGCCTGGCTTCTGACCGGCATTAAACCATGACAGGGGTTCATGTCAGCTCGTAACCTACTGCTGTCAAAGGGACTACAACTACTGAAACAGATCTGAATCACTTGCTATGGAAAATGGCACCGAAGTGACATCTGAGGACTGAAATAGCGCAAGGGGTTTACCTACAGTTTTGTTATCTAGTTTAAACAGCTTTAGAAAAGAGAAGCATAGAAGTGCCAGGTAGCAAAATGCAGTGTGATAAGACTAAATAACACCTCACTTGGGTAACTAGGGTCAAAGTAGAGATAAACAATAGCCAAGACTGGCTCAGTAATTAGTCTCCATTGTTTCTGGTGATGAGAAGATGGATTAATAGAGAGGACAATCAAATTGACAATATTTGTTTAAAGCAGTGAAGAAGTTGAGCAATTACTCACTGTTGTAAACAGTTAAGCTTAGCTATGCTCATCCTTTCTGGTTGATGCAGATTATTCTGGCTGGGGATTGAAGAAAAAAGCAATTTCCTGGATTAGGACAAGGAGTTTCTTATGGCAATATTTCACATCTTTTTCAAAAGAAAAACCCCACAATACAGTAAATAATTTCTTTTCAATTTTGAAAGTTTTTGAAATAGGAACCAGTTCACTTCTTAATACACTTGTGTAACTCAGTTTCACAGAGCAAATGATAATTATACAGTCATGTAAATCAGAATTAAGAATTATAACTCCAATTTCACAAGTACTTGTGTCAGATTTTACTAATAATTTAGAATTAATAGGTTATATTTGATATGATGAATTTAGTAATAACCTAGAATCTGTTTCAAGATTTAGTTAAATTTATTTAATACATCCAAAACACAGTTTGCCTTGTCTAGGATTTTTAGAAAGTGAATACTTCATTTGATAGATTGGATTATTGGTCAATTTAAACTTTAAATACCAGTTTACTCAAAGATGGAATGTTCATGAGTAAATACAAAATTACAGAATTATGGCCTATAATGACATATCTCAATAAACAAAATGAAAACATAGAAATAAGATTCTGATATCACTGGGGCAATAGCGAGATAACTACCTCTTTCTTAACTCTACTTTGGTGTGCTCATACAGAATAAAACCTTAGTTTTCAATTTTGCATTTTTATTTTAAGTAAATGTTGCTTTGTGCTTAATTTTGGTTTTAGTTCATTGATACACATGACTTCCATTTTCAAAATAAATTAAAAAAAAATTTACTGGTAAGAGAGAATAATTCACATGCAAATATCATAAAGACTGATCTTTTCTTAGGAAACAGTAATTGGAGTCACTCAAAATTTTTCTGAAACTCTTTTTTTTCCTTCTGTTTAACTCCAGAAGCTGTTAGCATGTTTGATACCAGTTTGAGGGTGCCTAATTATATGTATCATATAGAACTATTTGCATAGACAATTTTCAATTAATAATACCTAGAAATAAAACAAGATTTGGTGTCTGATATAAAATGCACTAAAGCCAAACAAATGTTTCTGGTTAACATCTGCTTAGCTTTTGTAATAAAATCTCAATAACTAGGGGAAAATAAGCCATAGAATACTTGGTTGGAAGGGACCTCAAGGATCATCTGGTCAAAGCCTTCTTGGCAAAAGTATGCTCTAAACAAGACAGCCCACCCCCCTGTCCTATTGAATCTTAAAATTGTCCACTGTTGGACAACCCACCATTTCCCTGTGGAGATTACTCCAATGGCTAATTGTTTTCATTGCGCAAAACTTTCCTCTTGTGTCCAATCAGAATCTTGCCAAGAGTAACTTGGCCACATCATCCTTTATCTCTTCCAAGTGACTTATTTTAAAAAGGGAGTCTCCACCTTTGTAGCCATCCTTTAAATACTAGAACATGGTGATGAGGACTTCCCTAAGTCTTCTTTTCTCAAAACTGAACAAACCCAGGTCTCTCAGCCTTTTCTCACATGACAGTCTTCCCAGTCTTTGGATCATCTTTGTGGTCCTTCTCTAGATCCTTTCAGCCTGTCCACATGTTTTTTGTGTAGCTGGGATCAAAACTGAACATTGTATTCCAGGTGTGGTCTGGCTAGTGCCAAGTAGAGTGGGATAGTGACTTTTTCATCTCTGCTGGTGATGGTTTTCTTTGCTGCTGCACACTGTTCACTCATATTGAACTTGTCCATGATGACCCCCAGGTCTCTTTCCACAGATCTGCTCCCCATCCAGGTAGATCCCAGCTTGTGCTGCACACCTGGACTGTATTTTCCCATATGCATGACCTTACACTTGTTGAAGTTCTTAAGGTTCTTCCCTAGACGACTCTTCCAGCCTATGCAGGTCTTCCTGCAGGGTGGCTCTCCCTTCTGAAATGTTCAATTCTCCACTTCAGCTTGTTATCATTAGCAAATCTCTCAGGGTACAATTGATCCCATCATCCAGATCACTTATGAAGATTAATTAAACAGCCTTGGCCCAGTATAGATCCCTGGAGGACCAAACTTGTGACAGGCTGACGGTTAGAAAATACAGTTTGGTCTGCCCATTCCCTACCCATTGCAAGGAGTAGTTTCTCTAGGAGGTTGAAACTGTATCAAAAGCCTTGGAAAAATCCGCCACTGTACTAACCAGGTTACTTTTTCATGGAAGGGGATCAGGTTTGTAGAGAATGATTTGCCCTTGGTGAAACAGTGCTGGCTTTTCCAAGTCATGTACTTCCTTTGACTTGTGATAGTCTTCATTTCTAACAGAGAAAGTGCACCTTTATTTAAACCATACTTAGAACTTGCAAAAGCAAGTCATTATTATGAAAGATATTTGTGTAGCTTTCTCTGTATTATAGCCTTCTAGTTGAAACATAAAAAACACTGTATCTTGAAGACTGTATTTTGTATTAAATCCGGACCTGTTGTAAAAAAAAAAAAAAAAAAAAAAAGCAAATTTCAGGGTAATTTTTTGGTGTGCTACATAATGATGCTAGTAGGAATTAAAAACAAACAAACAAAAAGCCAAAAACAACAACAAAAAAGTAGCAGGGCCCTAAAATCTATAATGAGATCACTTTGCACCATCTTATCTATGGTCATCAGGTGTGTCTGAGTGAATCTCATGCCAGTGGAGTGTACTGTAGTACCGCTTGCTATCCTTTATAGGCTCAGTTAGGCGAAACACATTCGTATCTACCAAGACCAGCTCTTGGACTCTGTTCTTCTGCCACTGTAAATCTGGATTAATCCCTCTGAGGTCAAGCGATCTTTAGTGGAATTTCTTTCCAGCTAGAGCAACCTTTTTAGCTGAAAAGAAAATTTATCTTTTTCTTTTTTTTTCCATTGAGTACCATCTTGATTTACATAAATAAAACAACTTCATGAGAGACACTTAGCTCAATGCTATCAGTATTAGAAATTGCTGAGTTTATGTGGTCTGCATTTTGCAAGAAGGGTTTGCTAAATCTCATGACCTCAAAATCTCTAGAACTGTATAGCAGTCTCATGAAATCTGAAGCTTTAAATGGTTTATTCTGAACAGAATGGGAGGCAGAAATGCATTTTGTTGTGTGCCTAAAGTGAAGTGTTATGGAGGGAGCAGAAATTGAGCCTGCAATTACTGTTCTCTAACATCTGTTCTGAAATGTGTGAAAGGAGCCCTTTGAGAAGTGTTACCTGACTTCATCTAATCATCATCATAGAATGGCCTGAATTTGAAAGAACCTTAAAGATCACCCTGTTCCAGCCCTCCTACAATAGGCAGGGACAACTTCCACTAGACCAAGTTGCTCAAAGCCCCATCCAAGCCAGCCTTGAACACTTCCAGGGATGGGGCAGCCACAGCTTCTCTGGGCAACCTGTTCCAGTGCCTCACCACACTCACAGAAAAGAATTTTTTCCTAATATCTAATCTAAATTTACTTTCTGTCAGTTTGAAGCCATTTCCCCATGTTATGTTACTACAGGCTCTTGCAAATAGTCTTTCTCCATCTTTCTTGTAGGCTTCCTTCAGGTACATTGTAAAAAGTCTAGTGGTCCATTAGCAAACTGACTTTTTGTGAATGTAAATGTACCACCCATCCTTATGTTATACCAAGTTGATACACTGTACCTTGACAGAGATGAGAGAAAGTTTTCATTTCCTTTTCTGGATTTCTGGAATAAAAAGAAACAGTAAGAAGAGGGCTGTCACTGTGGCAATCCCTGATGACCACATTTGGCGGTGTGATGAAATGACTACCCTGCATGAGCTGTACTGCAATTGTCATGAGAGAAGTTACTTTCAGACTGAAAATGGTGCAAATATTCTTTTGCTTATGAGTGTGAGAGGAATTTTAGAGGACAGAGTAGATGTCTGTATGCTGGTGCTAACAGGGGTCTTTTATGCTCCCCTTCCTCTACACTGATTTTTCTGACAGGCTAACTCAAACACTGTCACATGTTTTCAGTGAAAAGAAATGACTGATTTTTTAATAATCTGATGGAAATATGTGAAAGTATACCAAAACTACTTGATTGATTAAATGGCTTATTTTCTGAGACCTTACATTTTAGTGGGGATGCCTCTCGTCTCTCTCCAAAGAGACATTTGTTGCCTCCTGACTCTTGCTGCTCATCTCTGCCCTGTCAATGGTGTTGCTAGCACAAAAGTTTTTGCTCCTACTTTATTGAGACTTGTTTTTTCCCAAATAAGGCATTTCAGGCATTTTCTGTGAATATGTTGTAGTTTGGGATTATTATGTAAATTCTCTCCCCTGCCACTAACTGTCCATGCCAGCAGTTAACAAAAAGGAGCAGTTAACTGCTGAGCACCTGGGTGGGGGCAGGTTTGTCTCTTTTTGTTTTGGGGACATTTTTTCCATTCTTAGCTCGGGGGAACATGGGAGCAGTGTGGTCGAGGAGGGCAGCTGCTTTGCTGGCCACTGCTGGGGTCTTCTTGTTGAGACGCTGCTTTTCGGCTCACCACGGCTGCTTTCTCCTGGTTCCTGCATCTGGGGTCCGGCCTCTGCTTCGGTCTCACTATCGCCTGCACCGTCACGGCCTGCCTGCCCCGGCTGGGGCAGTGACCCGGGAGAGAGAGAGGTTCTGCAGCTGTTTTTTCTCCAAGACACGTGGTGGTTCCCCACTTTCAACTTTCTTTTTCTTCATCTGGGACAATAGACACAGAGTCTGGGAACTCATCCTGCTGCCAGCCGGACTGTGACTTTGACACTTAAGTATAACTTTTCCTCCCGGAGGAAAACCTGCTGGGTTTTGTTGTTTGTTTTCTTTTTTTTCTTTTCCTTGTGGTGTTGGGGAAGCGGTTTGCACTAGTCTGTTCGCATATATACATATATATATATATATATATATATATATATATATCAGTTAAGAACAGTTATCCTTCTTGTATTAAAATTCCTTTTCTTAAATTTAACAAAGAGTGGCATGATTATTGTGGAGGAGGCCCCCTCCCCCACTTGTGGCTAAACATTTTGGTTTTTTCCCCTTCAAACCAACACAGAATATGATTACAATGCTCTTTGGTGAATATCATGAGCCCTAGTAGCAAGCAAGCTCTTAAAATTCACATTACCACAGGATTTACAGTCACACTTCTTGACAGTAATTGTTGCTGATTCCTAGATTTTTAATGTATGAAAAGACTTGCTATGAAAAATTTTTCTTAGATTCATGGGTATAAAATTATTTTGACAAGTAATGACTGGACTAGTATACGCACTGATCAGAGATGTAAAATGCCACCCTAACTCTGCTGTTAGAGCTTTTGCACACTGAGTGTAGTGGGGTCTAAGCTGTTCCACACTATTTAAAAGCATGTTTTTACAAAACCAAGGTATAAATATTTGGCAGATTTCCATTACAATGCCAACTGTTAAGTACTTTGTAACACTTGAAAACTATGTACAAGGGCATTAGGAATCTCACTCAAAGAAACTGTACCCAAGAGAAAGTGTCTATGAAAACCCCTTTCCATTTAAGAGAGAACCTAACAAAGGATCTGATATAGTGCTTGGTTATGTTTAGCTCCTAAAATTAAAAATCAAAAGAAATTACAGAAGTTGATGGTTGGAAGAGATGTCATATTTGCCAGACACCAAAATTACACCATCTTAAATAACTTGCAGCAACACAGTTCTTTGATTCACTGTTTTCTTTAAAGCTTTTTTCCACTTTACTTGAAACTCCTGTCTCTGATATCCATCTAATGTTTGCAGGCATTAAGAGTTTGAAATGTTCATTGTAATCCCTTATAGTACACTACATCTCCAAAAGTCTATTTACGTTGCTACTTCAATGCTCTGAGAGGCCATTGTCTTGACTTTTCAAGCAATGAAACATGGCCCAAAAAAGATTTAAAGAAATGCAGTTGTCTTTTAATAGTATAGCAGGGAATGCATTAACTCCACCATGTGGATGTGGAATGGACCCAGTAACCCCATGGTTTGTGTATTTATAGGCATCAGCTTTAATCATCTGTTGTGATAGATGGGGGATATTAAAGTCTTACAGTTAGTGCTCCTGCCTGCCTGCCTGCCTGCCCAGGTGTTTACAGTCAGCAGAGGGATAAAAGTTAAAGGTCAGGCCTAGAGGAGTTAGAAAATGTGTCATTCTGCTAAGCAAACTCTGAAGGCAGAGAAGGCTGTTCCAGGGACGGGAGGCCAAGGTTGACTTTTCTGCTGTTGTTGTTCCTGGCCCAGTGTAAGTTTATGAACAATCCAAAGTATTCAGAAGGAAATATTCTTTCTTCATGTCAAAATAAATGTGCACGTGATCCATCAGAGGATTTCTTAAGTTGAATATATTTCCCTGTGTCATTTTACCTGGTATGTTTACTAGAGAAAGAGACTTTTTTTGATTTATCAACCATTTCCAGGCAGGCAGTTAAATATAAGGGAATGACTTCCAGCAAACTGCTTACTTACCAATGTACTGAAGGTCCTGATACTTCAAAATATATTTTAGCATCTGGGTACTGCCACTGCCAAACATATGCTGCTGCCTTTGGGGATCAGCTCAGGTGTTGGCTCTGGAAACTGGAGCATATCAGAAGTAAAGATCAAAAAAGAGCACAGTCAGCAAGGCCAGCAGCAGAATTACTGAAGAATGAATATTCACACTGCGGTGAAGTCAAGTGTCCATTTTGTTATTTGGTTCCCTGAATAAGGCTCTATCTCTAAATCCAATCTGTTTATTTAATCAGTGGACGTCTAGAAGTAGCTTGAAGCATGAAGATCCCAGTTTCTCTTTCCCAGCAGCTCAATGCTGCTGATGATGGAGGTAAAATAAGGTTGCTTTAAGCTACTTTTACATACTTTGTCATGAGATCTGGCTCAGTCTCCACTAACTCCCAGTTTATCACCAGAGTGGGACCTCGCATGACATACCTAATACTTTCTGTGTTTCTCTGCCCCTCCTTCTCATTAGCCTTTGATGGCTGAAAATGTGGGAACATTGTGACTTTCTCTGGTTACACTCTTCTTGTGAGAGCTGGTGAAGACTGCTCAGACATCGCTTTCCATCCATTAGTTATATCTTTTTCAGAGGGGCCAGGGAGCTGATTACATTCTCTTTAGTCTCATGGGATGGCATGTTCAAGCACTGAAATATTGGGAACAGAGCCAAGGAGCAGGAAGCCACAATGGTAACTACTGACCGAATTTTTGGTCATTCCTTCAAGGATACTGCCTCTGTTTTAGAGCATTTTTTGTGAATGAAGGACAGAAAAGGCTGGAATGTATAGATTAGCACAAACACAGAACTATGATACTGGTGATGTTTGCCCTTCGATATTTGTGGACAAGCTGGTTCCTGCTTTTGTGTGGAGCAGTAAGGCATTCTTAGCACCATGCTTCTTCTTATGGTTGTGAAACTCAGAGTGAAGCAGCCCCAGTGTCCTAGTTCAGCAGGTGGGACCAGTTATCACTGTGTGTGGGAGATCCAAGCTATGTACTCTACCCCCTCTACTCATTTCCCAAGAACAATGGACCATTTGCAGCAGCTGCCCAGGGAGTCATTAGCACCTTCACACCCAGCCTGAGGGGGCGTGGCTGCTAATGGGCCATCAAAGGTTCAACAATACCCCATGACTCCCAGAGTTAATCACCCATTGTGTGAGTCCCCGCCCTGGGGAAGGGACTGGGTGCTCCCTGAGGGTACATAAACAGGGGGTAAGGAGACCTTGGGGACCACTTGTCGGATCCAGAGGAGCAGCAGGACCTCGACAGGAGGAGATTATCACTTTCAACCAGCTTGCGGCCACCACTCTCAACCAGACTGGGACTGTCATTTGCTCCAACAGGTTTTTTGCTTCTTTCTATTTTGGGACTTGGGGGAGCCACGTGGGGTTTGTTCCCCAGGGTGGTGGGTCATACTGGGTTTTGTGGGTTAAAACCAATTTCTCCTTGTGCCATTGTATTTATTGTAATATTCTTATTATCTCTTATAATCTCTTTTGTGTAGAGTTCATTTCTCCTGCTGGTTTACCTCTAAACCAGCACACCAAATCACTGCCTCACATAAGCCCTGTGCATGATACAATGGACTGCTGCCACTGTCATGTTTGTAGTAGCAAGATTTCCTTCCCGACCTACTTTTCTGCTGAATGCATTGGGCCAGGCCCTCTGGAGTATTAGAACATTTTATATCATTCCCGTGCCACAAAACTGCCCTGACACCATCTCGAGGAGCCAAGAAATGATCCTGTCTGCCTGGAGGGATCCAAAAACTACTTAAAAGCTCTGTTGTCTTTTTTTTCTTGCTGCAGCCAGCACAGCAGACATACTAAGTGTGCTTATAAAGTACCCAATAGCTCTTCAGGTGTGCAGTCACTCTTCAGGTTGCTTCACTTGTGGCAATGATTGAGCATTTAAGACTAGGAATATTGGAATGGCTCTTACAGATACGCAGGTCTATGATGAAGACATCTTAGCTATAATTGCTTGGGGTAAGTAGATATCAAGGGAAGTATACTAGTGGAGAGAGTTTGGGCAGACAGAATCATGGGATTATTTAGATTGGAAAAGATCTCTGAGATCATTGAGTCCTACCTTTGTTTGGACACCATCATGTAAACTAAACTGTAGTACTGACTGCCATGCCTGCTCATTTCTTGACCACCTCCAGGGATGGGGACTCCACCATCTCCTTGGGCAGACCACAACAATGCCTGACCACCATTTCAGTGAAAAAATTCTTACTGATGTCCAACCTGAACCTCCTCTGGTGAAGCTTGAGGCTATGTCCTCTTTTCCTGTCACTAGCTGCCCGGGAGAAGAGGCTGACTCCCGTCTTGCTACAACCTCTGTTCAGGAGAAAATTGAAGAATATTGAAGGAATAACCTTCAGACAATGGAAGAAAATGGAATATCATAAACATTTTAAAAATTGTACAATATTAAATGTGCAGCAATTGATTACAAAAAAAGGCTTTATAAGAGCTGGATAGAGCTCTCTTCAAAACAAGATTTTCATCCGTGAAGGTTTTCATGGAGAAAGAGAGGGTAAGGATGGGAAAGACCCAGTTGTAGGTCAGTATCTTAGTCTAGGTGGGTCTCTAGGATGACAAAGCACCATGTTAATCCTTGCCTTTCCTCTCACAGAGCTGTGAAGTAAGTGTCTCTTTCTTCTCCCTCTTAGAGTTGTTCCAGACAGCTCTAGACCTGTATCTGAGTCTTCTTAACCGTATTGAATAGAATATATCAATTTTGCACTATAATTTCCTACCCACAAGTTCTACACTGAAATTTTATTTTTTTACAGTCATAATGTTAAATTCCCATCATATTTACTAGAGACAAATTTTCATGCTCTGTTATGTTTAGTTCCTTGCAGGATAGCTGATACAGCCTATGAAAAAATGTGCCACCTCATATAACATAAGATTAGATACAAAAGACATTTAATTATTTCACAGGATAGTCAGCTGAAAATAGGTTCCTGGGTTTTAGGGGCATGAGGATGGTATGTATTTGCCACATTTTCATCTTAGCTCAGTGAAATACATATTCCCCTGAATTACCCTGCAGAGCCCTACTATGATACCTCCAGACATTTGCATGCTTAACCTGGTGCAGGCCCTGGAAGCCTGTGTACAGCCTGGGTTTCTAGTTATTGCAATTATAATTTGCACTGTAATTTTCATCTAGCAGGTGATACATGTGGTATCCACTCTGTCTGAACTGTCCCATAGGTGCTCACAGGGCAGGATGTGATGGGGTATCTAGGAGAAAAATTCAGTTTCAGCAGGCTCCTCTGCACAGAGAAGAGAGCAGAGAATGGGAGCTCTCCCAAAAGAGAATCACAGGGACATGGTTTCCATGCTGAGGGAGTCCTGTTAGACTGAGAGGAAGAAAACAATAGCACAGAGGCTCTCAGCCAAGGCAGACTTGAGGGAAGCTGATCTTAAGCACATACTGCAGTGACAAGAGAAGTGGGGCAAGGAAAGCATGCAGGTGATCAATCATGTTTTGCCTACACCTCCTTTGCAAGTGCTATTTAGCTTAAAGAGTGCCTGGTTTAAGAAAACGTCCTGTAACACTCACTGTATGTGCTTATGCATGTCTGAGCTGTTGACGAGTGTCCAAAAAAATAGAACTTGGCAAAAAGAGGCAGTCTCTTTGGGTGGCTGAGCAGGATTTTGCTGGCAGAGTGATGTTATCCCATTTCTGAAAAATGTCCTCAAGAGTCTGTGCCTTAGGAGTCAAAGAAAGAGATGGTTTTGCAATGTACCCAGATTATAGAAGTTTAAATTTAGAGTTCACAGACCAAATGTGGTATGACCTAAACATAAGGCCTCATAGCTATGTACTCATCAGACTGTTATCTTGGCCATGAGAGCAACTAGGCTTGGATATTTTTATCCTGGTACATCTATGGAAGTCTGGATCTGGTTTAGACTTTATGATCAGACAGATTTAATACAGAGATAAAACTTAAGGAGTTAAAATAAGACAAGCAAGGCACACATGAAACAAGATGTTAACCTTGAGACCTTTGACATTTCTGACAAAATATTATTTTTCTTTTTGTGACTCTGAAGCTGATCAGAACACCAAGGGATATTTTATTTTTCCTATGCAATGTATTTTTCACACATGTATGAATGGTTTATATCTCAGAACATCATAACTTTCACATGCAAGAATGTCATCATAATTCTTGGTTACAGTTTTGACATTGTTAATATTTGAAAAGCCAGGTATATTCTGCTGATGTTATCCTGAGTATCAAAAGTGTCTTTGTAGCAGCTTTCTATACCTTTTTAAGAGCCCTGAAGGTAAGCTCAAAGCCCCACAAATCACTGGTACCAGGTATTCCTAGAAATGTACCTATTGCCCTGAAATAAACAGAGGGTATATTACAGGGACCTTTTACCAGCTGCCTGGCCGCTTGTGTCAGATCCTGTAGCACAGTTTACCACTCACATATTTGTTTGTGGGGATGCAATGCAAAAAAACATTCCCTGAAATAATCAGAACTGGAAAAAAGAAACAAACCCATTTGCTGTTTTCCTGATTTTTTTTTTATCCTGAATAAGGTGTGTATGCACATGTGGGTTTTTTCCTTCCCCTCAAAGCTGAATTTTTTCAGCAATCTGAATGACAGTCTGATCTCATATGTTTGAAGGGGCTCTTAAAGTTCAGAGGGGCAGGAATGAGCACATGCTGGAGGGGAGAGGATGGGAAACATAATAAATTGCTTTTGTTATGAGAGTAATGTTCATGTGACAGCCTTTCTGTGATTTTTCTTAAGTGTCTGCTAACAGAGAGTTCCTTGTTCAGCAGCATAGAAGAGAACCATAACTGCAGATGACCATTAGCTTCTAAACCTTTAAGTCTATTTCCCCTTCAGCATCTGGTAGTGCCAAACATCCTGGCCCCAGAAATCAAAACCACAGGCTTACCTGATGCTGTTTGTCCGGCAATCTGCTGCCATTGGTCAAAACAGCAAAGAAGGGTATTATATGGAAGAAGGACAAGCCGTCTGCCCCTTGGATGCGGCTGGGTGATTGTTAGACTGGCTGCACAATGGCTGACATACAAAAGGCTATGAGAACTACTCAAGGGTACTGAGTACTTTCTATTTCCCAATTCCTTTCAAGTTGACTTGTAAAGACAATATTACAGCCTTGATGTTTATTCATTCACAAATCCCATTAAAAGCAAAGGGCTTCAGAGAGTAAAGCTGATGAGATTTGTCCATAAATATTTGTATTTTTTGACAGTTGAATAGAGTTCACATTGCTGGTTGAATTTGTCAAGGAATTTGTATGAACTTGAATCTTGGATATTGAATGGCAATGCAAAGTGATGTTTTTGTATAAAAGTAACTGGCTGTTACATACTTAGACATATAGTGCCAGTCCTGTACCAGATGTACTGGAAACAGTTTAAATACTCTTCAGGGCAAATTTAGGTAATGCAAAGGAATTTTCATAATTATATGTGTTTCTCCTTCCCCCCTTTATCCTGAGGTAAACCCAGTGGTTGTTTCTTATGCCATTTCAATTATTTCCCTGTTTTGCTGACTGGGAACCATTTCTATAGAGACTTCACAACCTCATGAAAGACTTCATAAGGGTCAGGAGCAATAAATCTCTCTGCAGGGCTTGTTGCATGCCTGGATTTGCTATCAAGCTGAAGAGTGTCCACACAGGAGCTGTGGCCTCTGGCAAAAGTCCATGTAGTGAGAGAACTGGAAGTGACTCAAACAGTTCTGGGGAGTAGGTTTCCGCAAAAAAATAAGTACAAAGCCTTTCTCTATGTTTTACCCCCATTCTTATTTGCAATTTATTTATTGATTAATCTGTACCTGGGAAAATTTGCTTTGCACATAAAATTGGTGGGAACTTCATAGTTCAGTTTGGATAGCAGTGACATTATAGCTCTCTAAGTAATACAAATTGTCAACTACTTGGACATCAATAAGGTCATCCACAACATCTTTGATGCTAAATTGGAAAGACATGGATTTGATGGATGGACTGTTAGGTGGATAGAAATTGTCTGGATGGCTGTGTTCAAGGAGTTACAATCAACAGCTTAATGTCCAAGTGGAAACCTGTAACAAGTGATGTCTCTCAAGAGCCCACAGTGGGATCAGTATTAATTAATATCCTCATCAGTGATATAGACAGTGGGATCAAGTGTATCCTCAGCAAGTTAAAGGATGATATCAAGCTGAGTGGTGTAGTTGATACACCAGAGGGACTGTGACAATCTGGAGAGGCGGGTCTGTATGAACCTCATGAAATGCAATAGGGCCATCAACATAGACTGAGGGATGAATGGATTGAAATCAGTCCTGCAGAAGAGGATTTGGGGAAACTGGTGGATGAAAAATTGGACCCCTGGATTGTCATGGAGACTGGGAGTACTGTGTACAGCTCTGGCATCCCCAGCACAGGAAGGACATGGGTCTGTGAGAGAAGGTCCAGAGGGTGAATGTGAAAAAGATCAGAGTGCTGAAACACCTCTCCTATGAAGAAAGATTGAGAGAGTTCAAGTTATTCAGTCTTGAGAAAAAAGGTTTCTAAGAAGTTATTACTGAAACTTTCATTATATAAAATGGCCTTATAAGAAAAACATACTTTTTGACAAAGCCTGTAGTGACTGGAAAAGAGGCGATATTTTTTAACTGAAAGAGGGTAAATATAAAGAAATTTAAAGAAACCTGAATGATTTTATCTTTAAAATCTCTGCTTTTTTTAATGTATTTTTTACCTTTTATCATTCTTTTTCATTCAGCTGACTGCTTTTTTACCAGTTAACAGATCCTTATGAAGGTTGAAGATCTGGGCTACAAAATGCAGCAGAGATCTATGTTGTAGACCATGCCATCAACCTCAGATAGCCCATGTCATCTTCTTTACATGTATTTCTTTTTCTCAATATTGATCTTCTGTATGGCAATAACTTTAAGAGAAGAAATTTCTCTCCTCTGTCATGTACAGCTCCTCATGTGTTCTCAGCTAAAGACCAACCATAAGTTCAAGTGCAGTACCAAGTACTAATAGTGTTGAGATCACAGAATCATAGAATCATAGAATCGATTGGGTTGGAAAAGACCTCTGAGATCATTAAGTACAACCCTTGGTCCGAATCCAGTCCATTTACTAGATCATGGCACTCAGTGCTGCGTCCAATCTCAGTTTAAAAATCTCTAGGGATGGTGAATCCACCTCTCTGGGCAGCCCATTCCAATGCCTGATTACTCTCTCTGTAAAGAATTCTTTTCTGATATCCAACTTAAATTTCCCCTGGCAGAGCTTAAGCCCGTGCCCCCTTGTCCTATTGCTGAGTGCCTGGGAGAAGAGACCAACCCCCACCTGGCTATAACTTCCCTTCAGGTAGTTATAGACAGTGATGAGGTCACCTCTGAGCCTCCTCTTCTCCAGGCTAAACAACCCCAGCTCCCTCAGCCTCTCCCCATAGGACTTGTGCTCCAGTCCCTTCACCAGCCTTGTTGCTCTTCTCTGGACCCGCTCCAGCACCTCAATATCCTTTCTGAACTGGGGGGCCCAGAACTGAACCCAGTACTCAAGGTGTGGCCTCACCAACGCAGAGTACAGGGGAAGGATCACTTCCCTGGTCCTGCTGGTCACGCTATTTTTGATACAGGCCAGGATCCCATTGGCCTTCTTGGCCACCTGGGCAGACTGTTGACTCATGTTGAGCTTCCTGTCAATTAGTACTCCAAGGTCCCTTTCTGCCTGGCTGCTCTCCAGCCATTCTGTGCCCAGCCCGTAGCGCTGCAGGGGGTTGTTGTGGCCAAAGTGCAGGACCCGGCACTTGGCCTTATTGAACTTCATCCCATTGGAATCAGCCCATCTCTCAAGTCTATGCAGATCCCTCTGCAGAGCTCTCCTGCCTTCCAGCAGGTCGACATTCCCTTCCAACTTGGTGTCATCAGCAAATTTGCTGATGTGCATTGGATGTTAACATCTGAGAAGTTAGTCTTATAAATTTCAAAGTCCCTGGGGAAAACATTGCATATTTCCATATATACATATATATATATGTTTATATTATTTTGAGCTTGATGTTTACCCTGAGAAGCATGTATTTATCTCTAAAGCACTCCAATTTACTTACAGATCCAAAAACAAATACAAAATGGATGTATTTTTTTTGCCTGACCTTTATTTTTAAACTGAACAAAGTGGTATTTTCATCACATAAATTAGCACTGCAGGGTGCTGTTTTTTACATGGGGAAGGTCCATCACAAAACTCACTAACTCATGCCCTTGGATAGAGTGAAAAGTCTGTAAAAATTAATTTATTTTTGATAGGAATAAAAAGTTCTTTAAATCAGGTAAAATGTTAATGTAACCTTACGAAAATAAACAAATAAGCAATTTTGTTGGTGTATGTTTATGGGGAAAAAAATGAAGAAGCAAACAGAACTTTGTACTCTGAAGCTGCAGAGCACTTCCCCTTTTCTTGTTGAGTTGCTTTTTAGTGTTTGGAGAGGTTTTTGAGCATTGTGTCTGAGCTTTAGAGAAATAACTACACTGTTGGTTCTGGTTTCTAATGAAGGGTACATAAATCTGCAAAAGCTATTGGGCAAATTCTGCTGAGTCTTTCACCTCAGATCAGCAGCTTTCAGATCATTAATCATGCTTTATAAGTTTTAATAGACAAAGTGTTTTAAAGACATCTGCTGAGTCTCAAAGAATAGAGTGCAGACTTTGCTTTTCTGAGATATCTATAATAGAACAGCAAATAATGCTGAGGAAAAAACCAAAAACAGACCCAACATAAAAAAGCTTTGCCTCTCCCTTTCTTTCCAGAGAAACCTGCCATGCTGCAAAAGAGGATGATCATGCAACTTATTTATAGTTGGAGACTGAGGAAGTTAAGCTCACCATGTATTAACATGTCTTCTTAGATACAGGGATTGTCACCATCATTGCTTACTCAGGCAGTGAGCATATAAAGAAAGATCTGCTTTGCATGAAGTGACTGTGTGAATAAAACAATTTTGTCCTGAACATGTCTGAAAATCACTACGGGTAACTGGCCTTCTGCTTACTTTGTCTGTTTGAGTCACTCAAACATGTACTTTGGTAAAGGTCGTTGTTGAATGTCTCACAAAAGACATAAAATTAGTTTCTTTTTCTCACATTTTAAGGAGGTGCTATGCCAAGCTTGGAAGCTAACTCTATATTATGTTAGTGAGTCAGAAATATTGTTCTTTAAATGCACCTTTGCACTTGTTACCTGTTCACTTGTTGCTATTTTTTCCACAGTATACTCTACTGTGGGGTAGTAGCTTCTCAGTACAACAAAACATTCACAGTGGAAGGAGAGCACAGAGGTGGAAAGGAGCTTGAGGGCATGCAAGCTCTTGGTTATGGATACACATTTGTTTCCAAAGAGTCAAAAATGGGGAGTGTCAGGCAACAGAGTTGTAGGATGCTTGTGCTCATGTCTTGTGTAAATTGTCCAGTTCACTGTTGTGATATTGATTTTTGTGTGGAGAATTTTCATTTTGTTTTATTTTGGCTGGTTGGTTTTGTTGGTGTAAGTAAAGGTTGTATCATGAATATGGATTTTAATGATAATTCTTTAATTAACCCTCCCTGAAAGCATCAGAGTTTGAGCTAAATGCTTGTCCTGTACTCCCATATTTATTCTTTAGCATAGTGGGTGTACTCTGGAAGTTCAGTACCTGATGTGTCCTGGTGCAGCTATATCTTTGTTATTTGAAAGTGCTTTACCTAAACTGTGTGAAGTCAGGATGAATTCCCACTTCTCCCAGAGTCTTAGGAAGAGCCCCAATTACCAGGCTATGCCACATGACTGTAATAAGACTTGTCTTTCCATTTTCTAAACATACCAAAGCAGAGGCTAAAAGCTGAATGTCCTTGCCATTAAGTTGAGGAGTCACTTTCCTTCAGGCCAAGTGCTATTTAAGAGGTTCTCAAAGGTGGAGGCAGCCACAGAGCATCCTTGGAAAACTCTCCAGCCTGTGGTAATGGGGAAGACGCTCACCTGTGAGGTGGAATACCCAGCTGTAACTTTACTCTTCTCAGGGTCAGGGCAGTGACTTGTGGTATAAACTTTTCCCATGCTGATTGGAAATGGGTGGGGCTAGTGATTTCCTCCTAAAGACCTTGTAACTGGAACAATCCCAGGTCTATTATGTGATTTTTTACTGGTGAAAAGCAGAGAAGAAGAGTTCTGTAGTGTGGTGGGGTGTATGTGTATCTGAGATGGTTGCTGGTGCTCTTAGGCAGAAGAGGGGCTTGGACTTAGTACTGCTATGTGAGTGCTCTAGTACGTGAGTTTTGGGGAAAATGTCAACTGCAGGGCTGCTGCTCATTTCTTATAGTTTTCTTAAAAAACTTGAACAAAATGTCTTACACGCTGAGTCAATTTTTTTTGTATGAGATGATTTTTCTTCCTGGCTCTTTGTATTGGTTAGGGAAAAAAGGTAATAAGATAAATAATATAAAAAAAATTGCACATAATCCAGAGTAATTTCCCCCTTTCTCTCCTCCCTGCATTTCTCAGTTTGGTATTGAAGGCACTGATTACTCTTCCAGCTCTTTGAGGCCCAGACCAAAGTCAAGAAAATGATGAAAAGGTAAGCAGAGGCAAAGAAAAAGAGATCTATGATCAGAAACACAAAGCAGGTTCCTGGCAGAATGTGGAATTGTGTCCTCTTGCTTTCTGCAGAATCCAAACTTTTCTTAAAAGGGAAACTGAAGGAAATAGGTCAACTCAAATAACATTAAATGATGCTGTATGAAAATCTATCCCCTCTCTTTCTCAGTGTATCTGCTCTCAGCTGTTCCATTTCTCTCTATTTTGTTTTGTTTTTTGTTTTCTTTAAAGGAAACCTGAGTCATTGCCACTTTATCCTCTCCTCACTGGGATCTTCCTTCACTTCCCGTGTTTTTTTGCCTCTTTCCATTTAATGAGAATTTTATTGTCCTCTTCATATAGTTCCAACACTTTCTTACCTTCTCTCTCATGATAGAGAAAATGAAAGGCTCAGGCTATAGCATTCGGAAATATAATTCTAGAGTAACACACATGTTTCAATGCTCCTAGGGAAAGGGGAAGGCAGATTTATTTTAGTTGAATTTTTTTTCATAGGCTGTTTAAGGTACTGCTCTTGAGTTCAGAATTCTGACACCATGCAGGGTACCCTACAAAAATACTCCTTTCAAATTCTTTCTTAAATGTTTAATAAATAGCAAACACATTTCCTAATTGACTTCATGCAATAGCATCTTTACAGGAGGAGCCCTAGGAAAAGGTATTAGAGGTCAGGCCAAATAAAAGAAAGGTGAGAGAGAATTGTATTTGTCCTTAGATAAATTATCAGGAAAAAGCTGCAAACCGGAATGGAATGATACTATTTACTTTTTAAAACTAATCTTTAGGTAGATTCATTATAGACTCTCAAAACAAATACTAATTTTAGTGCATAAAGAGGAAAAGTTATTTTTTCCATTTCTCTTCAGCTATTTTTCTTCATTATTTTAGTGTATTTTGTCCATATTACTGGGCTAAAATAGATCAGAGAGTGCTGTTAACAATGTAATAGAAAATGGAAAGCAGCACTGAATATTCCTAAAAATCTGAAATTGAGATCCATGTGTAAAGCTAAATCTTAGGCTACTGTGATGCAATATTACTTAGTAATTATCATACTGCTAAGCTCCCAGCATTTGTTTCATTTGCTTTGTACATATATATATGTATATTATGTGACACCTCCTAATGACAAATGACTTTCCTCCAAAGATTTACACAGCTCATAAATCCAGGTCTGATTTGACCTTCCTCAAAAATTATGATTTGAGCAGGGACCTGAACAGCACATGACCCTTAATTTCTCCAAGGTTTAGCATAAGGGATTTGAGTCTAATACAGACTCAAATCATGTCTCTTGTGCTTCCTGGAAGCAGATTGTATATGTGATTATTTCTTGCACATTCCCACAGTCCTTAGCTTCTTTAGCCCTCATCTCTCACTCCTGCCTTGCTATTGCTGGTTCCCTGCTCCCCTGTGCATGCAGCAGAAGATTTTGCTGCTGCTGGCATCAGAGGAGAGGCAGCAAGAGGGATGCAAGAGGAAGCAGCATAGTGGCTGAAGGCCCTTTGTCTCCTTGGTAAGTTATACCTGGAGTCCCTGGCTGGGGAATGTGGGTGCAACTGAAAGAGGAATCATTAGTTATGAATGTCCAGTGCTGCTCTCCATTCCCAGAGGAAAAGTGCTCTCAGGGGGTGGATAGAAGCACTGACACACTGCCAAAATCCACAATCATAAGATTGTGTTAAGTCCATTAGTCAAACTTTGATGTAGTGGGGTAAGTCTGATGATACTCTAAAACAGACAGTAAATGGAATAGTAGCAGCAGATTTTTTTCTGCCTTTGCAAGAAAATACTGGCATAGATGATGGAGGTTTTTCTAGATAAACTTACATAAAATATGGTTTGGATCTCAGGAGCCGTGCAATTCTTTCAGAGTCATTTGAGCTTTTACTGTCTTATTCTGAAAGCACTTTTATAACTTCATGTTGAGTCTTTCCTTGCATGAAGACCTGTTTGACATCTGAGCTACGAAAGCTGCAGTTTTGCATATGTTTCTGTGGCAGCAGTTATTGAGGTAAACTACCTGTGGAGCTAAAGATTCCTTAAATGTGAAGTATTTGGATAATTTTTCCTATGAGATGGCAATTTAATACATCGAACACTGGAGTAAATTTTCTTCCCTGGCACTGATTAGCAGAGTACTTTCAAGGTAATACTCTGTGTTGGTTAAATTTAGTGAAGGTCCAGTTCTGAAAAGCGTTCAGAGAGGGCGCTGGAATGAAGGGATTAGACACGGCGACTTTGGCAGCAAGGAGATAGGCACCAGGTGGCACCCACGGACCGTTGAAAATCACGACTTTGCGACATCTATCCAGGTGAGAGGGATCACTTGAAACCAGGGGGGGCTTGGCTTAATGCACGTTTATCTTTCCTGAGTTAGTCTATTTCCAAACTCCTGAGTTTGGTGTTTGAAATAAAACAAATGGTATTTATCCTCAGTACCAGCCTTTGCACTATAAAATATGCCCACAAATGTTGTCTTCCCACTTAACAGCTATATTAACTACTTTATCCTTCAGTACTGCACATAGTTTGACAAGTCAAAGCTGTTTGCCTTTTTTATGTATTCCCAGATAGCAAATAGAGTGGAAAAACAACTATGGTGGAATGTGTTTCAAAGGCATCCAGCTTATCCAACCACCTTTCTCTTATCCTTGGGGGGAAAAAACCTTACCCAAAACTCCCAAGCTGGGGAGGAATGCTATAGCTCTGGCCTGTTTCAGAAAGATGTAAGTTAGGGGAGGCAGCTTTTCCCCCAGCTGCCACACACTCCTTCATCATTCACAGTCTTTCTTATTCAACTGACATCAGCTTCTCACCTTGTTTAGGGGTTTGTTGTTGAGTTTTCTTTGTCTTGTTTTGGTTGGTTGATTTCTTGTTTTGTTTGGGGTTTATGTTTGGTTTTTTTGGTTTTTTTTTTCCCCCACAGTGGAAAAAAGTTATTTGATACACTCAGGCAGTTTTATGTTCTGTTTTGCTTTTGTTAATAAAAATTTTAAAAGGAAGTTAGTTCCAATGTGCATTCTGCTATGCCAGAGCTTTCTAAGTTGTCTTACAGTTGACTGGTGGCCTAAAAAAAAGAAAAAAGCTTTTTTTTTAAAAAAAAGATTTTTACTTGTGGAATTAAATATGTACTATATGCACTAATGTGTACTTTTAAATGTGTACT
Organism: Willisornis vidua nigrigula; assembly: GCA_021164005.1. Lineage (NCBI taxonomy): Eukaryota > Metazoa > Chordata > Aves > Passeriformes > Thamnophilidae > Willisornis > Willisornis vidua. The sequence continues at coordinate 2,252,616 of JAJPCS010000239.1, read as the reverse complement.
AATGCTTTTCATCAATGACTTGTACAACTATTCCCAGTGGCTACAGTTTGTACTAGTTAATATTTCTAGGCTATTTCACTGGTATATTTGGGAAGAGGCAGTAAGAGTATTATTATTTCTATTACATAGTAACACCCTATTATCCTAGGTAGTAAAAGGATTATCATCTCTATATTGCAGTCTTTCAGGTACAATTTTTAAACCAGTAGAACTAGAGAGTGGCTGGGAGAGTCACCAAGTCTTTTTCTGCTCCTTCACATGTAGGTTTGTGTCATGAACAGGATGGCAGGTCCAGCAGCAACACAGTGCTCACTCCTGCCACTCTGAGTGGTTGGCTGGGGCAGCAGCTCAGCTCTGCAGTTGTGTGTCTGGCCCATGTCCCACCCTTTGGTCTCTAACACCATCAATCAGATGCTGGCACTGTCTTCCAGTCTGTTCAATCCCTGGTGGTACCATAGCTCACCTGTCCATCAGCTTCAGTCTTGACCATGACTGATGTACAGCCTGTGCCAAAGCTCATTATACCCTGTTCTTGTCTGCACTGTCAAGTGGCTCATGCCTTGGCAGAGCTCACCAGGTTCAGCCCTGTTACCCTTGTGCTCTGTTCGTGACTGAGGCAAGGCCATGATGCTTCCATGCCAGCAGACCAAGGATGCAGAGTAGATATGAGGCAGTAAGTCAAATATATGAGTTTAGAAAACATATTATAACATGGAGTTACTTCAGGTACATCAATAACATTTATTCTTTGGACATATAAAATTTCCTTTTTAAAAAAATGCACTATTTCTGTTCTGTTGTATAGACTATGACTTACAATAGCTGTGGAAATGAGGGGGAATGCATTTCTATAAAGAAGTGTTTGTTTAAGCCTGCACAGTGGATTTTTAGGTGAAGCACAGCATGCACAGAACTGGCCTCACCCCTTACTCCTAAGGTTCATCTGCCACAGCCTGGCAAGCTTGGATGGTGGCAGTGAAGTCCTCAGGACGTACGTTTAGTTAGAGCATCCTTCTCTTAGATGTATAGCCTTACAGGGCTAAGCGAATTCCATCCGCCCCGGTTTTGGAGTTAGAATTGTCCTTCTCCTGGGATGGTTGCCAGAGGGCTAGCAAGCCCATCCTGCCCATGGACACACTTTGTCTGACCCTTCAGCTGAAACCTGTCTGGCATGGGAGACCCTACCGGAGGCACAAACCACCGCCAGCATAGCACACAACCTCATGAGGGCATGCAAGCTTCTCCCCAATGACAAGCGGGTGACCTCGGAGAAGAAAGAGTTGTTTGTATAGGTGTGCATTTAGCAAGTGAGAAAGTGAAAGTTACCTTACTAATTCATGTTAAAATGTCATCTGTCTTCAGAAGAAGGAACAAGGAACAGGGTCACTCTTGAAATGAATGCAAAACATAAATCACAGGCTCATAGAATCATTTGAGTTGGAATGACCTTTAATGAATATCTAGTTTATAATGTTCCACTAGACCAGATTGCTCAGAACTTCATTCAACCTAGCCTTAAACACTTCCAATGTTGGGGCAGCCACAACTTCTCTGGTCAACCAGAGGTACTGTTTTTCCTTTTCTATTCATTTTGCCTTCTTTAGTCAAGATTCTCAGAAGGCAACATATAAATATCACTTGGATCTTTGTCTCCACTTCTGAGTTCTTTGTCACAAGATATTTGCATTCTTGGTCCATGCTTGTGATATTGAACCTCAGCAGTCATAGAGATGTCATTCAATAAGTGTGGTGTGAACTTGGGACTGTATTTATTATTTTTTTTCATTCTGCTACATGGAAAATATTACATGTAATGATTTCTTGTATTATTTTAACAGTCAGAAGAAAAAAGGGGATATATTCCTCACTGTTTCATAACACAGTTTGCATGGGATATGGCATTTTTTCACTGACAGATGGAGGCAGTGGCATTGAATCCCCAGACAGTTTATTTAAGTCTGACAGCTGTTGAGATTAATGTGGATGCTATTTGCTTATGTTCTTCAAGACTGGATTATATATTAGAGTTTTTGCTTTCAAATGTTCAGGGCACTCTACTTCATTTATATGAAGAAATAATCAAACATTTGTATTCTAGTAAACCTATTTGTTGCTGGCAAATACCTAATTTACTGGCAGGCAGCATATAGTCACTTATCTGTTTTCATGGTTGCATTATCATAATCTCTAAATGTATTTGAGGTGGTCAAGATTAAATTTGGATCAGGGATTGAATTACCCTAAGCACTTTCACCATGCTTTTAAGAACACATGTCTTCTGGCATTACATCCTCATGTTGGTGAGAGGATGTGGCTTGCTCTGACTAATTAGGGGAAGAACAGAATATCATTTTCAGGAAAACTGGAAGGAAGAGTTATTAATTCAGAGCAGGACAGATTACTCCAGTTTCTATATCCTCAGGGTTTTTCCAGCAGAATACCTCCTGATTTACTGAATCAAAACATGGTTGTGAAATACAAGCATCATGAATGAAGTAACATAAAACCTGGGGTTTGTTCCACTTATGTCTCCACAATAGTTCTAACTAGACCATCAAAATGCTCAGCACAGGAGACTGTGAGATTTACCTAGTCTTACAGAAAAAACATCAGGGAAAGAAAAATGCAATTTGAAGTTAATTTGGCCAATTCTGTTAGGGATAACAAAAAGTCCTTCTGTAAACACATTAATAACAAAAGGAGGGGCAAGGAAAACCTCCATTCCCTGTTGGACTTGGAGGGAAATATAGTTAACAAAGATGAGGAGAAGGCTGAGGTACTTAACACCTACTTTGCCTCAGTTTTTACCAGTAAGACAGGTGGCCCTCAAGACAACTGGCCTCTAGAGCAGGTAGACAGAGACAGGGAGCTGAATAGCCCTCCTGTATTCCAGGAGGAAATAGTTACTGACTTACTGAGCCAGGTGGATCCTTGCAGGTCTATGGGACCAGATGGGATCCATCCCAGAGTGATGAGGGAGCTGGCAGAAGAACTTGCCAAACCGCTCTCCATCATCTTCCAACAGCCCTGGCTCTCTGGAGAGGTCCCAGATGATTGGAAATTGGTGAATGTCACCCCAATCCACAAAAAGGGCTGCAAGGCAGACTCTGGCCACTACAGGCCTGTCAGCCTGACCTCCGTGCCTGGCAGGGTCATGGAGCAGATCATCCTGAGTGCAATCACACAGCACCTTCAGGATGGACAAGGGATTAGCTCCAGCCAGCATGGGTTTAGGAGGGGCAGGCCCTGTATGACCAACCTGATCTCTTTTTATGATCAGGAGACCCACATGGTGGATGAGGGAAAGGCTGTGGATGTGGTCTTTCTAGATTTCAGCAAGGCCTTTGACACTGTCTCCCATAATATACTCCTGGAAAAGCTGGTAGTCCATGGCTTGGACAAGTGTACCCTCTCCTGGATTAGGAGCTGGCTGGAGGGTCGGGCCCAGAGAGTGCTGGTGATCAGAGCTGCATCCAGCTGGCAGCCTGTCACTAGTGGTGTTCCCCAAGGGTCTGTGTTGGGTCCAGTCCTGTTTAACATTATTGATGATTTAGATGAGGGGATTGAGTCCATCATCAGCAAATTTGCTGATGACACCAAGTTGGGAGGGAGTGTTGACCTGCTGGAAGGCAGGAGGGCTCTGCAGAGGGATCTGGACAGACTTGAGAGGTGGGCTGATTCCAGTGGGATGAAGTTCAATAAGGCCAAGTGCCGGGTCCTGCACTTTGGCCACAACAACCCCATGCAGCGCTAGAGGCTCGGCACAGAGTGGCTGGAAAGCAGCCAGGCAGAAAGGGACCTGGGGGTACGAATTGACAGGAAGCTCAACATGAGCTAGCAGTGTGCCCAGGTGACCCAGAAGGCCAATGGGATCCTGTCCTGTATCAAAAATAGCATGGCCAGCAGGACCAGGGAAGTGATCCTTCCCCTGTACTCTGCATTGGTGAGGCCACACCTTGAGTACTGGGTTCAGTTCTGGGCCCCTTAGTTCAGGAAAGATACTGAGGTGCTGGAGCAGGTCCAGAGAAGAGCAACAAGGCTGGTGAAGGGATTGGAGCATAAGTCCTATGAGGAGAGGCTGAGGGAGCTGGGGTTGTTTAGCCTGGAGAAGAGGAGGCTTAGAGGTGACCTCATCACTGTCTAGAACTACCTGAAGGGATGTTCTAGCCAGGTGGGGGTTGGTCTCTTCTCCCAGGCAGTCAGTAATAGGACAAGGGGGCACAGGCTCAAGCTTTGCCAGGGGAAATTTCAGTAGGACATCAGAAAAAAATTCTTTACAGAGAGAGCAATCAGGCATTGGAATGGCCTGCCCCGAGAGGTGGTGGATTCCCCATCCCTGGACGTTTTTAAACTGAGATTGGACGTGGCACTGAGTGTCATGATCTAGTAAAGGGGCTGGAGTTGGACCAAGGGTTGGACGTGGTGATCTCAGAGGTCTTTTCCAATCAATTCTATGATTCTATGAACTCTTGTCTTCTCCTAGAGGTAGATTTATGCAAACCCTTCATTGCACAGGTTACTGACAGTTCTGGAAAAGAAAAAAAACCACAACAAAACAAAACAAAAAACTGTTTATTTTTCTCACTGACCTCAAAATTCACAAAATTGAAGTTAAATATTTTGCCAAAATGGCACATAAGCATTTTCAGAGACACTGTATTTGAAACTAAGATATAAGGGTATGTCAAAATGAACAGCTGGGTCAACTGATATCAAAGGATTTAAACTTGAAGATTTGATGGATGAAAACTGTTGAAACACATCAATTAAAAGTTGTGGGTTCCATTCCATATTATTTATTTATGGTCAGAAATAGATTTAGTGAAAAAACCCAAACAAATATGGAATATTAAAATACCATTTTCCTATTTTGGCAGAAGGCTTTTGTTATGCCAATGCAAGAAAGTAGACTTTGAAATTCACATTTCTTTTATAATTATTGAAACTTTAAGTAGTGTTTTCTCTAGGTGTATAAATTGTCCAATCAGATAATGATAACAAGCTAGTGTTGCTTATATTACTCATTTCACGCTCATGTATCTTTACTGATAGACAAGTAATACTGCAATTTTTGTGTGTGGAAAAGTCTAAATCAGAATTACTTTTTTTTTCAAAGCAAATTTGTAGTCTTTTAATAATGGAGGACCATAGTATCTTCTACTGTTTCCAGAATTTTCTTACAAGGAAACAGGCTGTGAATTGGCATCTGGAAACTTGTGAAAGAAAATGTGGTTTTGGCAAAAAATAGTTTTTTATGTTGAAAAATCTGAAGATAAACCTAAATACAATTTGTGTCTGTGTGTATAAACTTATAAATTAGATACACTAGCAATATATCAGGAAATTAATAATTCTGGAATTTTTTTCGTTTCTGTGTTTAAAAACCAAAACAAACAAAAAAGCCCCAATTCATTATCACAGTTATTAAGTATAAATTATTAATTCCCATATATAGGAGACAACCTACTAAAGCTACTCAAAAAACCACAGTGTCACTTTTCATTCTCCATAAAAACTCAAAGGTAACTCTCGACCAGTTTCTGAAGAGAAGGTTAATCCCTTCCCAAATGGGATCGCTAGAAAATTTCTTAAGACAAATTTGCTTTCCAATTGTTCTTTCCTGGGGAATTATACTGGTTTAAATACTGGAGAGATTCCTTGGAAGTTTCCAAGTCTCTGCTAACACTATGAGTCAGATGTCTCTATGTTGTGTTTTGCCAGATTTGACGTCAAATGATAATCCTGTGGGGTTTTCCATTATACTTCATAATGGAGATTCAATGGGATTTTATTGTGTGTAATAACCATTTTTTGTCTGAATCACCAAAGCTAGCATTAAAAATCTGATTCTTTTAACTGGTTTGTTAAAACACATTTTTAAAGGCTTAAAATGTTGCAAAAAAAAGGGAAGATTTTAGGCCTGAGTATGCAGCTAAATCAATTTTGAAATGTTTAACAACTTAATAGTATGTTAGTGCAGAACAGACAAAGGTGCTGCTCTGGTTAATCTTTGTGATGACAGCAAGCGCTGATTTCTTCTCTATTTAAAAAGGAGTATGTCTACACTCCAGGACTGGGGCATGCTCTTGCAAGTACAGTTGTTACTGCTCATTGAAAATTTACTGAAGAAGAAAGTAAGTGTTGCCTCATGGCTGGGTTTGGCAGATCCTTCTTGCAGTTAGGGACACAAGAAGATCCAAGACCTTGATCATGGGTGACCTGTTAACATTTGCCCTGGAACCGGCACCCTTGGGTGACATCTGCAGCTGTATGAAACATATTTTTGTGAGTTATATTGAGTTTTAATAAAATATTCAAGGAGATTACAGCTCTTGAGGTTTTGGGGGTTTGTTTCATTTATTTTTCTTTAGATTTTTGTCTTATTTGAGAATCCAGCTTCTTTGGCTAACCTGTGTCCATCATTGATTCTTGAGCAGAACTGTTGTTTTCATCTGAAATTAAAGTGTGGATGCATGAATTTGGCTTTGGCACATTCTTTTTGCCCACTTTTAAGTAAATAATAATTTAGAATATATGGAATTAATCTTAGGGAGAATACATGAAGTCCATAGTAAAGTGAACCAGTGGAAACCCTGCTCCCATTACTCAAAGATCTTTTAAGGGCAGGCTTAGAAAATTGTCTGAAGAGGAAGAAAGGCAGGATTAGAGCCCCCAAATGGTATCTGAGCAGTTGACAAGTGCTACATTTTGCTCAATCCTGTGGAAAACTACAGAGTAACAGGAATATGGATTTTTAAGTCATGGTTAATATAATGTTACCCATAAAATGTGGAACTTGATTTTACATGAGGGAAAAAGATTTTCTTATCATTTGGGAACCAGAGAAAATTCTTAGTTACTGTCTTTGCCTTGGAGTTCATAAAAATAATCTTGGTTTCTACGAAATGCTGCTGTGTGTTTTACAGGGACAAATCTGTAGTAGGTCTCAGCAACTGGCCTCATACTTCTGCCTATCTGTGGCATCCTACAGTGCCCAGACAGGAAGAGGAGTATTGCATATGTTGCCATCAACTTCCTTTTTTCCAGACAAAGAGGAGTCACCTAACTTTTTCCTGCATTCTTGGCAGCAGATAATTGAGAATTGTTCATAAAAGAAAATTAAAATGGTCCTGAGGATTACTGGGTGGAGAAATTTTCAATGTCTGCCTTAGCAACTCACCATCTCCCTCTTTTTTTTGATAAGCACCTTAATTTTAAACAATATAAATAGATCCATTGTCTTGTAGCACCCACAGTTGCAAGATAATCATGGAGGAGTTAATGTTCACCAAAAGTGAAGTCAGTGAGATTCTTGATGACATGAATCATGTTGAATTTGGCTTGCTTCCAAATGTACATATTAGCATAGAAGTATTTCTCCTGAGTGAGGATAAATCATGCTGGAATATGTAGTAGTAAGAGAAGCAGTATAGAGACAGTGTGTTGTACACCAAGTATATCTTCATGGGGTTATGGTTTGTTTTCGTGTGAGTCAAACTGTCACTGATATTATTAGGTAATCTGCTGGGGAACGGTGACATGTGGAACTGCTCTCTGCTGCCATGCTCCCACTTGAACAATCACTGAATAAAAGATGGGCACATTGATGGGGCTGTTTGTAGAGTTATGTTCCTAGAAGGGAACAGTGTGGGCACCAGCAGGCAGGATGGGTAAAGATCCAATTCATCAGTTGCCACAAAGCATCATTAGATACAGACACTGGTAACATCTATATTTAGGAAAATGAGAACAGCTGAACCTATCTTGTCCTCGACATGTGTCTCTTTGTCTATGTCTCATTCTCCCACTGTTAGAGTGTGTGGATTTTACATGACTGAAGAACCAAGACACTAGAGAATATCCTAGTACATCCTAGAGCAGAAACAATGGCTGTCACAGGTTTCCTGCATTCACTGAACAAGAGGAAATGTCTTCAGACTGAAAAAGAGTAGGTTTAAATTACAGATGAAAAAGAAATTTTTTACTGTGAGTGTGGTGAGGCACAGTATCAGGTTATCCAAAGAACTGGTAGATGCCCTGTCCCTGGAAATGTTCAAGACCAGGTTGGATGGAGCTCTGAGCAACCTGGCCTAGTGGAAGGTATCCCTCCCATGGAATGGGGATTGGAGCTAGATAATCTTTAAGGTGCCTTCTAACCCAAGCCATTCTGTGATTCTATGATAACACATAAGTAGAAAGACGTATGTATGGCCAGGCTTCGCAAACAAAGATTTGAGAAGGGCTCTACCCACGTGGATGTGTCCTTCGAGTCTGCACAGTGGATTTTTTTAGGTGAGGCACGGCGTGCATGAAACTGGTCCCACCCTTTAACTCCTAAGTTTCATCTGCCACGGCCAAGCGAGCTTGGACGGTGACAGTGAAGTCCTCAGGACTAGAACCTACAGCACCCAGTATTCCCAGGAGGTCTCCAATCCAAGTACTGACTGAGGTTGACCCTGCTTAGCTTCTGAGATCTGATGGGATCAGGGGTCAGGGAGCCATTTAACTGCCTATAAGTAGAAAGATAGTGACCCCAGAAACATCTCTACTTATTGCCTCTTCTGACATGTTTTTTACTCATGTTTTAATTATATAAGAATATGCCCCTCTAGCTGAAAATTTCCCTACTGTAGTTCATTTATCGTATTTTCACATCTTAAATGCTATTGTAGAAAATGGAAGCTCTACTGAATTCCCGGGATTCTATAAATTGTTTGTATATACTTAGCCTTGCTTTTTTTATTGAGAGGAAATGGGCACACAGCATGGCTGCATGAGTTACAAACCTCTGTGGTTTTGTGTGTCCTACTTGATTAATAGAAGTTTACAGCTATTTCAGCCTTTTTTCATACTAAGCCCCCCAAAGAGCATGTGAGTGATTTTGTACTTCATAGGTTGCCTGAAGTTGACAAATTTCCCTACTCTTTTTTGTATTCAAAGGTGTTTGCCTTTCAGGCATGAAATTCAGAGTGTGGGGATTTTTTTGTTGTTGTTTTTGGCTTAGAGCTATCATTTAAGTTTGCCTCTTGCTGATGCTAAATGCGATCCCCAAACCCTCTGAGGATAATAGAAATAGAAGCAAGGCATAGAAGCTCTGCCTTTAGCTTGACACATTTTCCATGTGGTTTAGTCAAAGCAAAATGCAGTTTTTATGTGTTGGTATGACTGAAAATCAGTAGGACACACTTTCCTTGTTCCTTTTCGAGGAATAGCTTCCCTTGGTTTAAAGACACAAACTGTTCCTGATGTGTCAGACTGTAAGTGTCAAACATGGGCAGTGTGGTGATAACTCTGCTGTGTCCTTCAGCACTGTCATCAGTGTAAAATTAATAAGAATGGTTTTGGCTCTTGTCATAGTTTTGATTAGCTAAACACTTTTATGGATTGATGTTGCCTTTTAAAACCATTTCCATCCAATATAGCACAAGCAGGTTGAGTTTATGCTGAAATTCTCTCCAGCATTTTATTCCCTGAACATACCTCCCTTGGTTCCCTGTGCTCTATGGCCAGCTGTTCTGGTTTAAGAATGGTACTCCCCAATTTAGTGCTCTCATTGAGATTCTCCAAACCAAGAATTGCTCAACTGCTCCCCCTCCCCCTGCCTCCTTGCAGTGGGCTGGAGAGGAGAACTGGAGGCAAAAAGAAGTAAAGATCACAGGTTGAGATAAAAACAATTTACTGGAAAAAGGAGTGAGATAAGAAAATGAATAGGAACAATACTAATGGCAGAGGGTACAAGAAAGTGGTGAATGGGGTGAATGATTCACATGGAACCCTTTGTCAACAGACAATACCACACTATTCTGACCTCCCCAGCAATGACCTGAGGTGGTATAGAATAGCCTCCTCTTCCAAGCCATGCCCCCTCCTGGCTTCAGCAAAAATTAACCCTGTCCTGGCCAGAAACAGGATATTATCCATGCCTTATTCTATACCATCTGTGTCATGCCCAAATTCTACACCTTTCAAATATATATATATAATCTATCTTAAAATATATATACAAGCATGGTATCATTTCCATAGTCAATGGCTGTCCCTCCAAAATGTCTACTGAGCTCATTTAATCCGGAACTGTGGGTTCTATCCATCCCAGAAATCTTCCAGGATATGAGACAGTGTAGATATAGAGCGCTGCTCATTTCTCTTGTTGTCCTAGTTCAGCAGGTGGGACCAGTTATCACTGTGTGGGGGTGAACAAAGCTGTGTATTCTACCCCCTCTATTCATTTCCCAAGAACAATGGACCATTTGCAGCAGCTGCCCAGGGAGTCATTAGCACGTTCACACCCAGCCTGAGGGGGTGTGTCTGCTAATGGGCCATCAACGGTTCAACAATACCCCATGACTCCCAGAGTTAATCACCCATTGTGTGATTCCCCACCCTGGGGGAGGGACTGGGTGATCCCTGAGGGTACATAAGTTGTGGGTAAGAAGACCTTGGGAACCTCTCGTCGGATCCAGAGGAGCAGCAGGACCTCAACAGGAGGAGACCACCACTCTCGACCAGACTACAGCCATCGCCTGCACCAACAGGCTTTTCACTTCCTTTTGCGTTGGACTTGGGGGAACCACGCAGGTCTCAGCACAAGGGCTAACAAACCCCTTGGGGTTTGTGCCCCAGGACACTGGGTTATACTGCTGGATTTTGTGAGTTGAAAGCAATTTCCCTTTGTGTCAGTGTATTTATTGTAATATTATTATTAAATTGTAGCTCTGACTTATAATCTCTCTCGTGTTGAGTTCATTTCTCCTGTTGGTTTACCTTTAAACCAGCACACTTGTTCAGCAGTATCTAAAGTCATCTGAACAGTTTTCAGATCTGCAGCCTGACTTGATCCATGTTGTCCCTCAATGGCTTCTGCAATTCACTGCACAGAACTCCAGCTTTTAATGTATTCTTAGGATATGGCAGGAACCGTCAGTGAAGAGAACATACCAGTTTTCATTTTCAGGTAGCTGATTATGTGATGGGGACTCCTCAGCACATCTCATCTTTTCTTCCTCCTTCCTTGGTGATAGTCTGAAATTTTCGCCTTCAGGCCAGTTTGTGATGATTTCTAACATGCCTGGGTGATTGTGGTTTCTTATTTGAGCTCACTGTGTGATCAGCACAACCCACTTACTCCACGTAGCATCAGTGGCATGATGTGTAGAAGAGACTTTCCCTTTGAACATCCAGCCCAGCACTGACAGTCGGGGGGGGCCAGGAGGAGCTGTCCTTCAGTGGCAATCACTTTTGAAGCAGCTTGAACCCCTTCATAAGCTGCCAGGATCTGTTTTTCAGTTTGGATGTAACAGGCCTTGGATCCTTTGTATCCCTGACTGTGGAACTCCAGGAGTCTTCCTCAAGTCTCCACGGGTACTTTCTGCCAGAGGTTTCAGGAGGCACCATTCTCCTGGCTGTAGTGCAGAGGACATTTTTCATCTCCTCTGCTGTCCAGACTGACTTAAGGGCTACTGCATGTACAATCTCCTAATTTGTTCAAAAGCTTGTTGTTCTTCAGGATCCCACTTAAAATTGTTCTTTTTCTGTGTCACATGATAGAGAGCATTTACAATCTGTTTGTAATCTGGAATATGTATCATCTGAAAACACACAGCACCTGGGAAAGCCTGTATTTCCTTCTTGCTGGTTGGTGGCAGCATAGCTGCTATTTTGTTGACCACATCTGTTGGAATCTGACAATGTCCATCTTGCCATTTTACTCCTAAATATTGAATTTCCTGGGCAGTTATCATGACCTTACTTAGTTTTATGGCAAAACCAGCCTTCAGGAGGATCTGGATTACCTTCTCTTTCTCAAAAACTTCCTCTGCTGGGTTTGCCCCACATGATGATGTCATTAATGGATTGCTAGTATTATGGAGCCTCACCCTTTTCCAGTGCAGTCTGGATCAGTCCATGGCAAGTGGTGGGGCTGTGTTTCCACCCCTGGAGCAGTCAGTTCCAAAGGTACGGCATGCCCCTCCAAGAGAAAAGGAAACTGTGGCTTGCACTCTGCTACCAAAGGAATGGAGACAAATGCATTAGCAATATCGGTGGTGGCACCACTTGGCTGCCTTGGACTTCAGTTCATACTGAAGTTCCAGTGTGTCCAGCACAGCAGCACTCAGGGCAGGGTGTAACTTGATTCAGGCCATTATAGTCCACTGTCAGTCTCTACTCTCCACTGCACTTAGACACTGGTCACATAGGACTATTAAAGGGTGAGCGAGTCTTGCTGGTCCATGCTGGCTTTCTAGTTCATGGATCATCTCATGGATGGGGGTCACAGGGGAAGGAACGAGGCCGAAGCCACAGGGCACCACAGAATGTGGCCTGCAGCCCCAAGGCAGTATTGGAAGCCATGTGGCAGAGATGCCAATCAACAAAGGCCTGCCTGGCAGTCTTGACCACACCATATTCCCTGGAGCCTCCGATTGGCTACAGCACCTCTCACTCTGGCCTGGAGCTATAGAGGGGTCAGTGAGCCAGATGTCTCACCTTGGAGGGCTGACCATGATAGCCAAAGCATATAAATGCAGGAGCATAGGGGCTCCATCTTGCCTTTTCTCTGGACTTGCCATCTCTGTGTGGAGCCCTGGACTCCTGTAGGACCCTTCAGTGGTGGTTACGCAGTTCTCTTGTTCTAAACTCTATAGTTCTTTTTTCTTCTCTTAATCTTTCTTCCTTTACTCTTTCCTTAATCTCTTCTGTGTAACTTAAGACTGAGGGGTTGTAGTTTACTAAGTTGTGGGTTGGTGTTTGCTGAATGCTTTGTGGAATCTTCTCCTTGGTTGTATGTTACCACTGTGGACCTTTTGCCAAAATGCCTATTTTCTCACTAAATTAAAAGAAATCTCTTGGGAAATGCATGTAGTGTGTTCCCTTTACATGACTTCAAAGTATTAGGGACCAAATTCTCTGCAAAAGTTCGTTGGGAACTCTTGGAGCCTGAAATATAAGTAATACTCCCAGTAAAAGTTGAGGCTTGGGGACTGGGGTCTTACAGTATGGTCCCCACAGACCAGGTATGATTATTAATGGACTCCCAAAGGTAGAGGCCCAAGGTAAGGGCAGGAGAGCAACAATGAATACACATCCCAAATAACCCTCAATGCCCTAGATGTTATCATGTCATAAACTGACATCCCACAGTACATCAAAAAAGCCATCTTGATCCCTCTCCCTGCACTGAAAAAGAACACTTCAAGGAGCACAAACAGGAACATATACAGGGTTAGGTACCACGACCACATGAGCAGACCCAGCAACACTTTGACCAGTGGCTCTGTACCTAACACAGAAAAAGCTTAGGTCAAATTTTTTTCTAACCTGCTCAAGCAGGTTGGTTTTTCTCATAACCCTTCATGCTCCATATCGGATGCCAAATATGTATGTCAGGGTTTAGGAATGGTAGTTCCCAATTTACTGTTCCCACTGAGACTCCAAACCATGAGCTGCTCAATCACTCCCTGTCTCCAACTGCGGTGGGATGGAGAGGAGAATTGCAGGTACAAAAGGGCTGAGGAAAGAACAATTTACTGGAAACAGGAGTGAGATAAGAAAATAAACAGGAACAGTAACAATATTAATGATAGAGGATATAAAAAAAGGTAAACAATGCACATGGAAACCCCCTGACTGCAGACAATATCCCACCGCTTCCATCACCACGCTACAGTGAACCAGAAGTAACCCCTTCTCCCTGGAAGAGACTCCCTTCCCTCTGCCCCTGACAATGATGTGAGGTGGTACAGAATAGCCTCTTCGTCCTAGCCATGCCCTCTCCTGGCTACTGCAAAAGTTAACCCTATCCTGGCTGGAACAAGGACACCAGGACACTCTGATTGCTAGTAAAATGTCACTATCTGGGGAACCTCAAATTCTCTGTAAATCAACTGTTAATTTACTGGTGTTTCTAGTGCTGTATGAAAGTAAAATAAAATAGAGGCCAGAATCTGGTCTTTTGTGTGGGGAACAAATCTTGTATATTCTTTGAGTAAGTCCCAAGGAGAACAGAAAGCACTGCAAGAACATGAAACACAGATCTCAATCACAGAGCAGTTCCTGCACAACCTTCTCTTTTTATTTTTGAAGGAGACAGTGGGATTAATGTTTGGAAACTTAATCGTGTCCCTGAAAAGGTAACAGGTCTTGTGCAGCTTCTTGTAGAATAATAATTTCTTTGAATGAAGTCTGAAAACGTGTCTTGTCTTGCAATCTGTAGCTGGTAGCTTGTGAATTGTTTTCCCTCTATTAAGATGGGAAAAAAATCTTACTGCCTACCCACAAATCAAAGACTTTCAAATTTCTATATCAATAATATATATCAGATATCAAGAAACTTGCTTTACTGAATGTTTCTAGAATGGATAACCAACCTAACATAGTCAAATATCCTGTGTTCTCCTTCACCTGGAAGTAGGACAATTAAAATAAAAATTCAAGATTATTTGCACAGAGAAACCTGTTAATGACTGTAACCATTAGTCACCACTTGATGTAGAGGGAGTTGGTGTGGAAAGAGAAAGCAAATATAATGGGGAATGAGATATTTCCAGTCATTTACACAGGTGGTCTAAGTCTTTAGTACTGGTAAATACATGTTTCTTTGTACTTTGTACTTAGGCTCAAATTTTCTTTTTGTTTCCCATACATTAGCACAACAGGCATGTCAAGGCAACATTTGTCAAGGCGACATTTGTTTTAGTGCCCTTCTGTTTTAGTTATGCTAGATCCTGACGAGTGAAAATCATGTAGTCCTATTTTCCACCAAGCTACAGTGATTGGTACCATATACAGCCTTGTCTACTTCTGCTCAGGTTAGTTTTGTCAGAACTCTTTTATTTTTTCAAGACTGTTTTTAAAACCATAATTCCAGGCTCAAATAAGGTACAAGGTAAAAGGAAGACACTGGCAATAGTGTCTCTGTGATGTGGATGACTGTGAACCTGTCAACCTCCTGAAACCGGGGCTAGACTCATCAGCTGAGGCTCATATGGGTAAGTAATAAGTGAACCTGCTATTCCTTAACAGGTTTCTGTTCTGCAAACATGACATCTACAGGTGTACACCCTGCCCCCCCCAAATAAACATAAGATCAGGGCAGCAATTATTTCCATTTGCAGTCTCAAGAATAACTGAAAATCATTTTTTAATAGGCCTCTCAACAGTACTTGTGAAACTTTGTTTTTCAAAGTGTAAACTGCTTTTTCATCTGTGTTCTGTCAAAGGCTGAATCTGTCAAATCTTCTGAATGCCATTTTAATTTGCTAAAAGTAAACTTTTTGACTGTTTGGTAAAAGAGATTTGGCCATTGATCCAACACTGTGATTAGGGTGATAACCAAGCAGTGAATAGTCATGTGCTCCCAGCAAGGTAGAGACCACAAACCAGTGGCTGTTTGCTTGAATTGATGTATTAGGCTCTAATTTTTTCAGGCATCAAAACTAGAAAATAAGGACTGTTACTTCAGATACCTTTTTTGTTTGCTCCAAATTTTCAATGGGAAGTTCACTGGTCTCCTGAAGACCCATGATAGACATCCAGTCTTTTACCAGTGATGATATCCAGCAGGGAAATTGAGGCAAAATAGCTTGCCAGAAAACAGTTTCTGTAAATCACTTAAAGGTGAAGAAAATTTCTCCCTCTCCCCTTCATGAAATATTAGTGTTTGTTTAATAAATTTCCATTTCTTTCAATTTCTTTCACATTATTTGATTTATTACAAAATCTAGCAAGGTGTGGTTCTGAAGCAACCGAATTTTCACAATTAGAAAAAGGTGGAAAAATGATTGAAACTAAAAAATACCTTTTAAATTATAAGCCTTTATAGAGCAAAATAACTGACAGCTATGTGAAAACTATTTCTTAATTGGTGTATATTTACAGAAAAGCTGTTTTTACAGTCTGAAGCATGAGATACATTTCTCCCCAACTCCAAATTCAAAAATCTTCCATCAAGTGGAAGTACCATCTTCACTGCATGCATGTTGTCTTGCATTACAGAGGTACAGAGGCTGCTGAAAATCAGTTGTTTTGACTCCATGTGGATGTCCAAAAAGCAGAACCACAGATCTCACTCAAAGTGGTGAGTTCCAATTTTTTTCTTGCTTTGTCAAATTAAAGGTACACTTTGACTGACAGCTCTGTTGGTTGGACAAATCTCCCAGTATCTTGGGCAGTTCCTGGACCTGGCTTTCCCTGTGAAGTGCCTCATTGTTTCTCTCTTTGCTGCCAGGACACACATGTGTTCTCTGCCTGGTTGCTTCTCACTCACCTTCCCTACATATCTCTTTCTCACAAACAGCCTATCTTCAGCAATTTTTACCTTGAACTTTCTCCTCTTTTTCCCATCTTTACTGGCAAGATGCATGTCTGACAGGCAGGTGTTCTCCCTTTTCCCTAAGAAAGAAAGGCAGCCTTGCTGCTTGGGTATCACAAAGGCCACAACAAAGAGTCCTAGATAACTGCTGATGGCCTTCCTCATCTTCCCTCTCTTTGCTGAACTGAATGCCCTTACATGTCCTCTGAGAGAGCTTTCAGATTTATTTTTATGCCATTGGCAGGCCACATTCCAGTTGATATTTGTACGAGAAGGTTGTTTATTGTTAGACTAATATTAGTATGTTCTACAGACAGGAACCTGCTAGAATTCTTGTAGCTATATAGATCTCTCCAAATAGTCGATGCCTAGGCCACAAGATCAGTGAGGGCACAATTTATTCAGTGTTTACGTATACACTTTGTGAAGTCCACCTGTCTCCTGAGAGTCCTCTGTTATTTCTCTGATAAAGAAGACAAAAGACAAGGATGTTCAAGGGAATGTAGGGTTTTAAGAGAGTTCCTGTGTCTATTGTCTGAATTCTGATTCTTTTTGTGTATTTTGCTTCCTTTAGGTTTTCTGAATACAATAGATATTCCAAATGACCCAGCAGCCCTGCTGTCATTGTGGGATCCAGGTGGGCTGGTGATGCTGGGTATGTTGTTCTCTCACTGAGCATTTGGATAGGGACGAGGGCAGAGATCAATCACTCTGTGAGTCTGAGAAGGATTTGGGTAAGCTGCTGAAGGAAATGCAAAGGATTGTAGATGATACACCTATTGGGAGTTGTCTTGCTATCCACATCATGAAAAAGCCTGTCTCTTTCCTGCAAAGGGAGACACTGGTTGCACCAGAAACTGCATCCAGTGTGGAAGCAAGCCAGAATTTAAAAAAGATCGGGTGAGAAGGCAATATAAATGGAGAAAATTAGTTTTGAACTTAAGATTTTAATAAGACTTCTGACATCTCCCAGCCCAAGATTTAGTGTGTCTGAATGCTTGCTTGCTTAATGAAATTATGCAGAGATAACAGAAAAATCAGAAAAAAATGTTATTTGAAATTTCAAATTAACTTAATTCTGCAAGTTAATGACTTTGTCATGGGATGTAAAACTTTGAATTGAACCATTACTTTTTTCTCCACTGTTTTCTTTGAATTTGGTTATGAAATGAAAAATATCCTTTTTTCCACGGTGTTAGAGGAAAGCAGGTGGCATCTGATCATTAATTATGTTACATGGAAAACTGCCATATCCAGTAGACTGCAAATATCTAGTTATAAGATTTCCAATTGACTGGCTAGAAATGTAGGTGGGTAAAGAAAACAGGACAGTGTAATGGAATTCAGTTTTTCCCTTCTCTGGCCAGTATTCTTGAAGCACTTTTCATTTCATAGATGTAATCTCACATGTAAAACTTTCACTTTAGAGGTATATTATTTGATGGTCTAGACAGACTATATCCTGTGTCTGTAACTAGAGTCAAAGCCACATTTTTTGCTATTATGTATTTGGACAGTAGAGATATGCATGTTAATTACATTGAACACGCAGTTTATTTAAAAAAATCGAATTAATTTCTTATGTGAATGCAGTGGCTTATCCATGACCATGCACATGATGAGGGGGAAAAATTTAGAAACATTAAACTCTTGCCTGTGTGGTAACGTAGAAACATATTTGGTGAACCTTTACATTATTACTAGCTTCTCAGTTCCTTTTCAGTGGAGACATTGGTTCAGTGGCTCTGACATTGGTTATACTGTGTATTGTAGGTGCATTATTCATTATTCTCTTTATATGTCAAGGCAAGTTGTCAGCTGGCTTTGGGGTGCAAAAGAGAAATCTTTATCTCTGTCAGGTAATACTAGACATAACTACCCTCAAATGATTTGGGTCATGTGGTCTACTCATAGTCTGCTTGTGGTCTACTAGTGTCTGCTTGTTTGGGATTTTAAAAATCCTACTGATGAAGATAATGTCAAGTCTGCTGCAATTTTATATGTCAAAGAAATAAACAAAATGAAAATCTGGAAGTGGGAATTTAATCAATGATGATGATGGCTAGGCTTCGCAAATGTCCTTCAAGCCTGCGCAGTGGATTTTTTAAGTGAGGCACAGCCTGCGTGGAACTGGCCCCACCCTTGCTCCTAAGGTTCATCTGCCACGGCCGAGTGAGCTTGGACGGTGACAGCGAAGTCCTCAGGACGAGAACCTACAGCACCCAGTATTCCCAGGAGGCCTCCCATCCAAGTGCTAACCAGGCCTGACCCTGCTTAGCTTCCGAGATCTGATGGGATCCAATGTCAGGGTGGCATTTAACTGCCTTTATCAGTAATAAATATATGCTAAAAACAAAATCACAGTGTCTCTACATTGTACCCTGACCATGATGCAATGTGCAGTGTGTAATGTATTGCCATTCTGGAACAGTAGGTCCTAGTACACACATGGCTCACTGAGAGATGAGCAAATAGCCAGACTGAAGAAACTACCAAAGGAAGACTACTGAAAAAAGTCAATTCTCTATCAGAAAGTAACAGATATAATGCAGGGCCTTTGAGTCTGAGCAAACTATCACATGTATGCTTCAAAGACATATAATTCTGTCTAGTCGAATGACTTACCCTGTTAAAATACATGCAGAATTATTAATGTCTCAGTATTTTTAAAAACATTAAATGAATGAGTGGAAATAATTGCTTGAGTTTGCAAATATGCTGTGTAATACTCACCTCTTTGGATGAGCACTGGGGAACAAATGTGGTAGATCTGAATTAAAATATTTTTACCTGAATCAGAACTATGTCTCATTTTTGACTGAATTCCTTGGGTTTAGATTTTCAAATGATATATAACCAATCATTCCTTAGAAAATCACCTCCCAGTTAATAAATACTGATGTTTGGAGAAATCGGTAATACAAATGACTCACTTGGGGATCTGTACAGAGGCAGCCAAAGTGCTACTAAAATCCCCTCTACACTTCTGTGCCTCTATATGTGCTTTTCACCTTGCTGTGAATAAAACTACTGTACCCTTCTTACTGTAAGCATTAATGACTACTTGAGAAATAAGGACCTCTGCTTTAATGAAACAAGGAACAGTATTAATGATCAGGGAACCAGATGTGTGGTATTTCACCTCTTTGAAATACTGAACAATTATGTTACTTGGAATTTACTTTGTGAAATGCTATTTTTCCTTCCTCAGATTTGCAAAAATAGTCCCTGTTTTCCTTTTTACTTATTTTTGGTGTGCATTTTCCTTGACTGCAACCATGACTGTAACTTTAAGAAAAAACTGTGCATGGCTCTCACCCTGGCTGGGACTTTAGGAGACTTCCAAGAAGATACATGGTATCTGGGAGATGACTTTTTTTTTTCTAGTTACAGTACTAGTAACCTTAGAACTGATTTTCTGTAACACTGGTGTTTCTTCATCTTATCTAACGGGACCATTTACAATTTTTAAATAATTCTTGGAAGAAATAAATGTCATCACTGAAGTCAAGTGAGAAACTGGGCTAAATACACTCTTGGCCCTCAGCAGAGAGATGGGGGATGGTGAATCACACAGAAACCAGAACAAGACAAAGTTGTAGTGTGTTTTCCAGCTGCTTCCAGAATCCTGGAGATGCAATGTATCAACAAGGTATCAGTATAAACCAGGGCTGTTTTGAGACTGATTTCCATTTGATATCAGGGTGGCTACTGGCAAGAGACCCTCAGCTCATTAACACAGCAGAACTGGGATACAGATTCACTCCTCCCTCTAGGATTTCAGAACAGCAACCCAAGCAGAGCACTTCCTTTGGTCAGTCCAAACCCACAGACTGAGAACAGGGAGGAGTTCTCATTAATTCTTGAAGAGAAAAGGCAGTTGACAAGAAAACATAAGCCAAAGCAGACTATAATGGTTCCAGATAGTTGTAACTTCCTGATGTTGTGACCACTTCCACAAATTGACTCTTCTCCAAGGTAACAGACTGACAAAATTCCAAGTTCTTTTTTGTTTATTTCTTTTCTGACATCAGTGTTCCTTAGCCATTTCCCAGAATACATAGTTGTTGATCTCTATTTTACCACAGTATTTTCTATTATCTTTTAATTCAGCCCAATGCTGACTATTGGCAGTATGAATAACCTCTTTGTAGCTCCAGAAATCATAAATAAACTCCAGAAAAATACAGTCTTGAGACTCTTCAGAAAAACAATATCAGGTCTGCAAATACAGCGTTTGGCCTGTATTCTGGGACTGGACACCAGGCATCCTGCTGGAGACTTGTGGCAGCAGTTGTCTCTCAGTGCTCCCTGAACAGCTGATCCCTGAAGCAGTTTGTTCCATAAGTTTCCAGTTACTTCATCAAACCATGGTTAGTGAAGGGCCAGACCAGGGAAGCAGAGGGGATGACAAAGCATTCTCCACCTGTTCTCAACACTCTCCAGTTTTGTACCTACTTACTGTGCATAGGTAAATGATGCAACAAAAGTACTTCAGAAGGTTGGTTACCTCTGCCAGCAGTCTCTGTTTCTACCTCACTCTTTTCCCTTAACCTCTGCCCACACCATACATAAGGGTGCTTAATAATCAAGTTTGGAACATGCACATGTTTCTTGTATCACAAAGCAGAAGGATATTTCCATAAAAATTGTCCACAAAACTAACCAAAAAATGATCATCTTTCCTCAAAAGCTGCCACTTGTTTCTGTCTCAGGTTCTTGTTGGCCTTCTTGGGGACGGTAGTCAAAAAAAAGGCACCAATATTACTGCTACCTGGCCTTTACCCAAGCCCTAAAATGAAATTAACTTAAATTGGAAAAGCTGGTACTTCTTTCCTCTTTGCAAATATTTTTGAAATTTTGCATAATTTGTAATCAAATTTAAACACTTTGTGAAGCAGAATTAGCATTTCCATACAGTTCCTATAATTTATAGGAGTACTTTTTCCAACATCTTTTCAGCGGCCAATCTTTCATCAGAATGGTGATTATTTTGAGTAATAAGTGATTCCATCTTCTTGATCTCCAGTTAGCTGTGTTTCTGTAACTTCTATTCATTTTTGTAGCCATAGTGATGAAAGCTATTTTTTGCCAAAGTCATAACTCTAAAAATGTATTTACATCTATTTTATATCCTCAAACCTGAACACGCTATTAACACAATTGTAACTTTGATCACTTCTCTGACGACACCCCCTTGTTGCGGGCGAGAAGCTTGCGTGCCCTCATGAGGTTGTGTGCTATGCTAGCAGTGGTATGTGCCTCTGATAGGGTCTCCCATGCCAGGCAGGTCTCAACTGAAAGGTCAGACAAAGTGTCCACGGGCAGGATGGGCTCACTAGCCCCCCAACAACCATCACAGGAGAAGGACAACTCTAACTCCAAACCTGGGCAGATGGAGCTCGCTTAGCCCTGTAAGGTTATCCATCTAAGAGAAGGATACTCTAACCAAACCTGCGTCCTGAGATATTCGCTGTCGCTGTCCAAGCTCGCTAGGCTGTGTCAGATGAACCTTAGGAGTAAGGGGTGGGACCAGTTCTGCGCATGCCGTGTCTCACCTAAAAAATCCATTGCGCAGGCTTGAAGGGTTCACCCACATTTCAAAGCCCTGTAGTGACAGGTGAGGGTCGAAATGGCAAGTGATAGGAAGCGCTGGAAGCTACAGCCCCAACCCTGCGTGCAGGCGGTTCAGGATATTGGTCATTCAAGACTTGACCGCGGAGATGACAGTCTTGTGGGGTAGCATCCTGAATGACCAAGCAGCCTTTTCTAAGGACAGCACTGCATGCTCCTCATGGACAAGGGCCTAGAAAAGATGGCCTAAACAAAGCTCATCTCCATACCTGGTTGGATAATCATGGCCAACCGGCATCTTCCATGCGGTCAAACAAAAACAAAGTCAAAGAGAATTCAAAGGCATACACCTGCCTCCAAGGGTGTGTTCAAATTGACACTCGCATGTTGAAAAATCAGAACCATGCTTGATACTGTAGATAGTGAACGTCCTGAGTGTCGTTCTGCTCTAATGGCCCACGAACTGTCATGACTCAACATCGACGTTGCTGCTCTTAGTGAAGTTCGCCTTCATGAGGAAGGCAGCCTTAAATAACATGGTGCCGGCTACACACTCTACTGGTCAGGCAAACCCAAAACCGAAAGACACCTTTCAGGAGTTGGCTTCATGATTAAAAACTCCATTGCCTCCAAACTTGAAAATTTTCTGCCAGGTCATTCCAATCGCATTATCTCCTTACACCTCCCACTACACATTAAGCAACATGTTGTTCTTTTTACCATGTATGCCCCAACTCTCCAAACTCACCCAGTGGAAAAAGACAAATTCTACACCGATCTGCGCTGCCTCACCCAAAAGGTTCCTGCAGATGATAAGATCATAATCCCTGGTGACTTCAATGCCAGAGTAGGTAAGAACTCTGAAACCTGGAAAGGACTACTGGGCAAGCATGGCATTGGAAACTGCAATGACAATGGATGCCTCCTGCTAGAGTTTTGTGCAGAACACCAGCTCACCATCACCAACACTATCTTTCAGCAGAAACACAGCCTGAAGAAAACCTGGATGCATCCTTGATCCAAGCACTGGCACCTCTTTGACTATGTCTTAGTGCAACAGAGAAATGTTACTGATGTCCGTCATATCGAAGTGATGCCTAGTGCAGAATGTCAAACAGACCACCGCCTTGTGCATTGCAAACTTTACCTCCACTTCAAGCCCAAACTTAAGAGAGGTGGCATTCCAAGAAGGAGGCTCCAAGTTAACATTCTTCAAATCTCAGGACTGGGGTAGGAGCTGCTTCTGGAATAATATAGACACAAGCAGCGGTTGTGAATCACACCAAAAGCCTTTATGAAGGCTGGAGTCTTCAGGCATATGGATAAGGAAGTGGCTTGGCAAAGGGGTGTACACTTGGAACAGGTTCGATACCGCAACAGTCAGTAACTTAATACAACCAATAACAAAGCATCTGAGGGTTGGATTCAGGGAATAGGCTTGAAGAGGCAGGGGCGGGAGTTAAGAGATGAAACCGCGTGGTGACCGCCTGGCACTACTGGCTGCAGCCCGCCTCTGCCGACCAGCCATGAATGCCGCGTCTCTGGCACCCAGCTGTCTGGCCGGGACCTGCGGCACTCAGCCCGGCTCTGGAGCTTACTAGCGGGGGCCCCCAGGGATGGTACCAGCCCAGCTGGGACTCGCACTACACCGTGCGGCCCGCCGCTGGGGGTCCCAGCGGCTCTGCGACCCGCACAAACCCTGCCAGGGCCCGTGCTGTCTCTGCCGGGGTAGTGGTGCTTTATCCGCAGTCGCAGTGTATGGCACCGCTATCGCTCGTGTCCGCAGTTCCCACGGGTGACGGCACCCCCCAGGGGGCTGTCGCTATCAGCCATCCCCGCGCACACTTGCGGGCGGGGGGGAGGTCCCCCAACAGGGGCACTCCCGGGCCCAGTGGGGACCGGGTGCTCTCCGCGCATGCGCAGCAGGATCCCTTGGCATTGCCATGGCAACACTGGGACGGGACCTCACTTCCAGTGTTGGCAGAAATCGCCACCTATGCAAGGCAAAGCCCTCAGACAACTCAACCCAAAACTAACAGAAACAGATTAAAACAGTGCAAACCTAACCTTAAACCTCTGCTTCTGTTTCTTCCCCGTCTTCGAGGGAAGGTATATGTACATTCAAACAGATACAGTGAGAGATAGCTTCCAGGTAAACCTTCAAACTAGACTTAAAGATAATCACATAGATCCCACTTCTGAAGCACTTTGGCAACATATTGAACACAGAATCCTGCAGTCCTCTGAAGAGTCCTTCGGGATCTCCTCCACGAAAAACAAAGACTGGTTTGATGAAAACAATGGAGAGATTCAAGAATTGTTGAAGAAGAGAACTGCTCACCAAGCACACCTCACTCAGCCACCTTGCCGTGTAAGAAAAGCCTCCCTTCGTCTTGCATGCAGTAAGTTCCAACAGAAACTTCAAGACATCCAGAACAATTGCTGGCTTAACCTAGCAGAAAAGACTCAACTATGCGCAGATTTGGGTGACCACAGAGGATTCTATGAGGCCCTGAAAGCAGTGTATGGACCCACACACCAAAGCTTTTGACACTGTGAGCAGAAAAGGCCTGTGGCAGATCTCGGAGTGATTAGGATGTGCTCCCAAGTTCCTCAAAATGATCATCCTGCTACATGAAGATCAGCGTGGACAAGTCAGATATGGCAATGCACTCTCTGAGCCCTTTCCAATAACCAATGGTGTGAAACAAGGTTGTGTTCTTCCACCAACTCTATTCACAATCTTCTTCAGCATGATGCTTCAAAGAGCCATGGCAGACCTCGATGAAGAAAACGGCATCAACATCTGAGATCGTACTGATGGAAGCTTACTCAACCTAAGGCAACTGAAGGCTCCCACTAAGACCCTAAATCACCTTGTCTGTGAGCTGCTTTTTGCTGACGATGCTGCCCTTGTTGCTTACACAGAAACAGCTCTGTAGAGCTTAACATCCTGCTTTGCAGAGGCTGCTGAGATTTTTGGGCTGGAAGTCAGCCTGAAGAAGACAGAAGTTGTCTACCAACCTGCACCTCAGGAAGTCTTCTATCATCCCACATCACCATAGGTGAATCAGAGCTTATGTCAGTCCAGCAGTTCACCTGTCTGGGAAGAATCATTTCCTCGGGTGGTAAGATTGACAAAGAGATAGACAACAGGCTAGCAAAGGCATACAGAGCCTTTGGAAAATTCCATAAAAGAGTCTGGTGCAATAAACACTTGAACAAAAGTACAAAGATCAGTGTCTACAGAGTCATTGTACTGTCTACTCTTTTATATGGGTCTGAATCATGGGGTCATCTACCGCCACCACCTGTGGCTCCTCAAATGCTTCCATCAGCGCTGCCTCCGTTCAATCCTAAACATCGACTGGTCTGATTACGTGACCAATGTGTCTGTTCTTGAACAGGCAGAATCAAGGCCATGCTGATGAGAACGCAGCTGCGCTGAGCAGGGCATGTCTCCAGGATGGAGGATCACCGCCTCCTGAAGATTGTGCTCTATGGTGAACTCACCACCGGCTGCCACAAGAGAGGAACCCTGAAGAAGAGATACAAGGACTCCTTGAAACAATACCTCAGCCTTGGCCCTATTGACTGCCACCAATGGTCCACTCTGGCCTCCAGTCGGGATTCATGGAGACACAGCATTCACGACACTGCTGCTTCCTTTGAGAACTCATGCAGAATCAGTCTTGAGGAGAAAAGACAATGCAGAAAGAACCGCTCCTTGCCAGTATTGCCAAAGGAGTCGTTCCGCTGTGCCTTTTGTGTCCAGACTGGCCTATCCCATATTGACCTTTTTAGCCACCAGTACGCTTGCAGCAAGCATGGGTAAAGCCCTTTCCAAATCTTCATTCACAAAGCCTAGCCATGATGATGAAATTTGATGACTACGTTCTTGAAATAGTCTTATACCAGTTTCCTTGTGATGTATGAAATATTTTGAAGTTTGAGACACTTAAAGAACTTCTGGTGTGTTCTCTAACATTTGCTGCATTGACAGCCAAGACAGAGTCAAATTTTTGTAGTCAGTAGATTCCACATGAATTTCTGAGGCATACTTAAGTAACTTTGTCAAAGTTTGGAGAAAATGATTTCCAATCAGAAGCAGCAATGCAGGAAAACTCGTCTGTACACATAGGTATTTTATTGCTTTCATTGCTTATATGAAATTATTGGGACAGAATTTAACTGTTTCCAGAATGCAGCAGTTTTCAGTTTAACAGAATTATTTTTGACTCCTTGTTCTGAATTTCACATTTCTTTTAAGGAAAGTATAATTCTAATGATGTTTCCAAATGCTTATAGTGTTTTAAATATATAATCTTTGAGATTTTTATTGTGCCTTGATAAGGAGAACCTGGAAGAAGCACAAGTTGGCAGGCCCACCTTTCTTCTCCACTTTCTTAATGTGCCTTTCTTGCCTGCCACTTCTCTACCTCAGGCACTCAGCCACTAGACTCTTTATAAAATGAAGGGAAGGTCCTAATGTCATGTATGAGCTTTGAAGCTGTTAGGAAATAATAAAAATCTCAAAAAAACGAATAATCAGGGCAATTTGTTTGAGATATTTCAATGTGGCTCACTGGCTATCTTTGAATTGTTTGAGTTTGGTTGGAATCATTGTGTATGCAAATTTAATTGCATTTCGGGCTGCTCACAGTATGGGGGGAGTCTGGGAGCCAGTTCATCCCGGCATCTCTCTGGTTTTTCTGGTTGTTTGACCTCCCTCATCTGGATGGGGGACTTAGGCATCTCAGTGTAATTCTTTGGCACAATTTGAATTTTTTTACCCTTCTCAGCGGACAGTAATGTTCATACAACAATATATAGGCTTTTTTTTTCTTTTTCCATGTAGACATTTTGTGTGTAGAACTGCTATAGGTTTTTATTGAAGCACTGCATAATTTGGAGCATTTAGGAATTGTAATGGCCTTCTGAGAGAGTTTAAACATATTTTTTGAATGATGCATGCAGTTCTCTTCTCTTTATGTCCAACAAATAAAGCTATTTGGATAACATCTTCTTGCTGTCTTGAAACAAGTCAATCTTTGCAAGTTTCTGTGAATATAAACTTCACACTAAGAAAGTGGCTTAGCACAGTACAAAGTTACAGGGAAAGAAGATGGAAAACTTATGCAAACTCTCATTTTAGACTGGGTTTCTTTTTTCTGAGATGTTGAAATTTTGTAAATACTTTGAAAGAAGATAACTACATCTTCCTATAAACCAATTATTTCAATTTATAAAGATTCATGAAACTATTGGTCAAATTAATTAACAGTTTTTGGAATTAAGATAGTCTAAAGAGAAATCATGGGCCTAATATTCATGACAGAATTAGTGAGGAATTATGGCTTAATTTCATTGGTATGATTTTTCTTCCTTCTATTTTTATATTTTTCTTTTAATTTTTTTTAATATAGTTGATGTGTTGTTTGGACATTAAAACATAAAAATCATGGCTAATGAAGGAGATAAAAACTGGAGTAGAAAATTATAACAGGCTATTAAACTTAATGATTTATCCATGTGATACTTGAATATTGACATATGCTTTTGTTTTGAAATTTATAAGTGCTGTGATAGATGATTACTAAATTCTAGCTCACAGTAACTTCTGTAACACTTGAAGAGTAGTGTTGGTTCTTTGAGCTGAGATACTTTTAATACAAGCAGTGTTTAAGCCTTATATTTAGTGGTAAAATCTTGTGCCATCTTTTAATTTTTTTTTTCATTCACTAAACAAAACAAGTAGCTTCAATCATGGCCACTGATCCAAAGGTTAGAAGGAGGCTCTTCCTACCCTTTTTCTATTATTATTTTGTTTCACTTTATTGGAAATAATATATTGATCTTACTGATTCAGTGCTTACTTAGTAGAGTTGCTGCATAGATTTTCATGGATGTGTCTAGTTTACTATTATTTCTGTGCTGAAACCCATCAAGAATAGCAAAAAAAGGTCTGAAAGCATTTTCCTGAGATGATTTGTACTTTAAAAATAGATCATGAATGAAATGTTGCCTTCACGGCAGCCACTAGAACTGAAATTTCCATAACTGCAAAGCAATAGGTAAAAGATACATGAAGATTGAAATCTTCATACATTCCATTCGTGCTCTGAAATCATTAAAGAGCTTTAAATAGTAAGCAGTGTAGCTAGAAAGTGTTGCAGAGATATCCAATGACAGTCTACTAGGATATGATCAGCCCTGGCAGGCGCTATGTGGTTCCTGGTGCAATCTGGAAAAAGCAGTCTATGAAGACTGGAAGTAACTGTCAACATTCTCTTTTATCAAAATCTAGCTCTTTCATCATCTTCTCCTCAGTTCATACTTAAAGTTTTGGATATGCAGCTAAACCCATGCCTAACATGGTTTTGAATCCACAGTGGCATGACAGAATGCACAGTTAGGGTAATGAATCTATCACTCTATAGGAAGTTTTGACTGTAGCTATGCAGGGGTAACAAAGTAGAAGATGAGGAGTGTTCTGAAAAATCCTTTGGGAAAACTGTTCAATGGAAAAAACAGAGCAACTCTGTCCTCAGGTGTTCGGCTGTGGAATTTGAGTTGGTGTTGCATGCCAAAAAATGAAAAGCGTTCTATTTATTCCATGCACTTTACTGAAAAATTAAACCAAATACATTATTCTAGGTTACAAATTACTAACTTTATTTGGCATGTGTTTACTCATTTAGGAAAGAGTCTTATTCAAGAAAGCCTCTAAGTATTCACTTAAAACATAGTAGATGCTTAAGGACCTTATTGAATAAGGGACAGAGTGCTTAAAATTAAATTAGGAGGTGCACATCTTTTTAGTGTAAAAAAGAAAAACAAACAAAAAAACCCCAACAACCCCCCCCCCCCCCAAACTAAATCCTAACTGAAAATTGAAGCAAGGCTTCCTTCCATAGTAACTAAGTGGTAATAACCTCTACAGCCAAAGAGCTTTTCTGAACTTAAAAAATACTTAATTTTAAAAAGGTACTGAACCAGTACCTGTATAATCATGTTTGCAATAAGTATGAGAGCATGCAAGACCTACCTGTACACTAATATTGCTCTGACTGTTTTTTGGAAACTATTCAAAAAACTCCAGGAGAGTCTGATTTACTGAAACACGTTCTTTCACAATGCCCTTTATTTGCCAGAAGCTAAAAGAATAAAATGGTGGAGATATCTGATGGCCAGAGATCTTTCTTGTTTTGCTCCAATATGTGTGTTTTGAAAGGATGTTTATTTCTCCTGGACTTTTTACCAAGAGAGAAAAGAAACAGATATCAGGTTGACTAGGAAACTGGAGTTTTAGTTCTGGATTTAGAATACAGACTCTGTGAGGGAAATGTATACATGTGAGGATTTTAAAACATGCACTGTCAAAACCAGCCCTAGTATTCTACAGAGGTCATATATAGGTCCTTAGTGGAAAAACATCAATTATCTAGACTTCATGAAATATGGAGTGGTTTTCTCTGTGTAGAAAACAAGCCAAGTTAACAACTATATATTGATAAGCGCAAGTACCTAAGTGCAGCAATGAATTCTGAAAAAGCATGATTTAAGCTTCAATACCTACAAAATTAAAATGCTTCCTATACAGACTGAGTATACCAAAAAGTGTAAAGATTAATGAGAATAGCTCTGATTCAACAGTATTTATTCTAGTCATGTAAAAACTCCCATTAAGAAAAGGGGGATTTTGTTGGAGGTTAATGAACAGGGTATATATAATCTCTGAACAGAGTAAAACTCCAGGGAGCAGTGGAAAAAGTATTTCAAACAATTGTTGTCAACCATTAATAAGAGAAGTGAAAGCGGTTGAGTTCTTTTTAGATACAAATCATCAAACGCCAGAAGGAGATTATTTAAAGCCAGAAGGAGCTTATTTAAAGCCAGTTGTAAAGGAAAATGATAAATATTCATCACTGTAGCCCAAGACCAATCATCAGTGAATTATTCAGCTTCTCCAGACTACACCCTATTTTTCTATGGATAAAAGCATATTTTCCCTATGCTTGCAAGTTGAGAATTGAACATCAGGATTCTGATGAAGAAAGGAATAAGAATGTATATGTACTAAATTAAGACTCTGGGTGTTTCTCCCTTTGAGCATCAGTGATACATTCAAGATATTGGTTTCACAGGTATAGAAAGAACAGCAACAATCTTCTCAGAAACAGGAGCTGCTGTCAACAGAATTATTGATTGGGAAAAGAATTGCCTTTCTCCCAATGCAGAGCTTTTGGTAGACTACAGTAAAATCTCATGTGCAGTATGACTCAGCTGGAGTGATATGTTCATTTCTGGGCTTCCCAGTACAAAAAGACATGGACTCAAAGGAGAGAATCTTGCAAAGAGCCACAAAGATGATATTATGCAGGTGTATAAATACTAGAATGAAGATGGGGGAATGAGACTTCTCAGGACTTCCAGGACAGGACATGAGGCAATGGGGTACAAATTAAAGCACACAAAATTTACGCTGAACACAGACAATCACCTTTTTACTATAAAAGCTGACAAACACTAGATTGCCCAGAGAGATACTAGCATTTGTTTTTATGGAGATATTAAAAACAAACTGAATACAGCCCTGAGCAACCTTTTCCAGTGGGAGAAGGCTACCTCCAGAGTTGTCTTTCAACGTCAACCAGTCAGTGACTCAGTGAATGAAAGGAAGAAAAATTGAAAAGCCTCCAAAAGAGTCTTAATATGTTTACCAGTACCAATTTAAAGGAAAATGGATCATAGGCATAAACCAAAGCTGAATTCTCCAAATGCAATCTAGGTCAAGACTAATAGCATGTTCCTGAATTAGTGTTCTGATGTTTCAGAAAGGCTGTGTTATTTGGACTTCAATAGGAGCTTTTGTGCACCCAAGGATGAATACCTACTAATATGAATATAATATGAATACCTATTAATATGAATTCAAAGCTGTGAGTGAAACTATAAGGTTTTGATTTTGTGATCTGTCAATCTGAAGTTAATAAATTCTATCA
The DNA here is from genome assembly GCA_021164005.1 of Willisornis vidua nigrigula. NCBI lineage: Eukaryota > Metazoa > Chordata > Aves > Passeriformes > Thamnophilidae > Willisornis > Willisornis vidua. The sequence goes on along the minus strand of JAJPCS010000239.1, from coordinate 2,221,728 downwards.
GTATCTAATTGTCCAATTCAATTGCTATTCAATCTTCAAATTCAGTCATTTGGTGGTTTTATGGTTACAATAATTTGTCTGCTGAGGGGGATCAGTTGGGAGATAAAAATAAAACACTGGAAAAAATAAATATCTATTGTTGTGACTTTGAATCTGTGTGGAAGTTTGAAAGAATAGGCAATAATGTAGAGTTAGTATTTAGTCAGAATTTCTATATACTAAAGGTATAAACAGAAGAGTGTATTATATCCATCTAGATATAGAAAGGTCAAACTTTGTATTGATGAGAATATGGAGAATCTTTAAGAAAGCAATATTAACACAACATTTGCTTTAAAAACACAATTGCTGCTCTCAGCTCCCAAGTCTGTGTCTGGCCCCACAGGAAGCCTATTCAACAATAAAAGGAATATCAAAAAGTGCCATCTTTGCATTTTCTATCACTTCATGAGTTGCAGCCAGGAGTAATAAGCCACAGCTACAGCAGAAACCAAAATAATAGTCCAAACAGTTGACTATAACAACAGTGATGGAACCATAAAGGCATCTAAAATCAAAAATAAGTAAGAGGGGAACAAAATAGAGCATTGTAATTCTGTAGCCCAGCAAACTAGCTCTTGACTGTAAACTGGGGAGACACAAGTCTTAACTATGACAATAAAAATATTATTGGCTTATGAATGTGGTTCCTGCATCCATCTGGTTTGAGATAGAATTTTTGGCTGTAAGACATACATTGTATTGTTCAGTTTTCACTTTATAAATCTGTTTGTCCACAGAGTTCTTGGAAGAGGTTCCTGGATTCATCTAGTATTATTTAAGTGGCCATTGTATATAAAGCCTTATTTTAAATTCACAGGAGATAAATAACAAGTGTTCTGTCCTTGTTTACAAGATATCTAATGTCAGTAGTTTGAGTAAATAATGCTTAACATAAAAAGTAGTTTACTAGCAAGACAGCAGGAATAATGAGAAATACAATTGAGAAAGAGATATTAAAATTAACTGGTTCAATACTCCAGAATTGGTAGAAGAATAATAAAAATAGCCAATGTTATTTTAAATATTAAATTAGAAGAATCTTTCAAAAAAAATATTTGCAGAAATAGCAGATACAAGAATCCACCAGGAGACATACAAGCTGTTAAGAATTGTGAAATGAGAAAGTAGAGCACCAGAAGTGTAAGGGGAACTCAGTTTTGAATGATCTGAAGTAAAATTCCACCAATGTCTTATGCTATGACTAAATTTTGAGCAGTACACACACCTGGATAATAAAGGCTTAGACACTGAAATATAATGTACTCTGATAGAAAACAATATAAATCATCTTATGAGAACTGTATCAGGGAGACTCACATTATAAAGCAGTTTTCATTATCAAGATGTGATAGTCAAGATGTTATTCACCAGCTGGTAACTTAAATAGAGTCAGCCTTCTCAATTTGCATACATGTTTTAATTCTGTGTTGGGGAGGAGCACATATTTTCTAAGATTGGAAAGGATGGTACTAGTGAAATAAAGAGGGGAAATTCAGCAAAATATCTTCCTCTTCCTTCTTTTCTAGCTTATCTCTTTCTGTCTCTTGTGTCTTGTCATGAAGGGAGAGATTTACATGCATGTCTTTATCTGTTGAACTGTCTGGTATCAACTCCTTTTGACCAAACAAAGTGTTAAATGACCTTCTTGGTCCTTCACTATGAATTTACATTTTTCAGTCTTTTGGAAAGGCTTCAAAATTCTTTGTCTTTGCTGTTCAGAAATAAACCCCATATGCCTGGTAAATTTAGCATGTCTCTCTATTAGCTTATTAAAGCTCCACATGTCTGCTACACATCTGCTCTTATGCACAATGTTCAACAAATAGGCTCTGTCACCACTGCTGAGATACTGAATTTGAAATTATTAAAATTTAAAGCTAAAGATATCAGGAAATATAGATGGCCACAATGTTAAAGCATTTCATTGGAATGTAGCAATCTTGATGAGCAAGCATGGTCTTATCGTTGCTCCTCAGTTTCAATAGCAATTTAACATGAAATTTTAGTATATAGTGGGAATTTCCTAGGCATTTTTTCCCTGATATATGTGAAATTATGATTGTAAACACTGGCTCATGACCTGTACTGGCTCTATAAAATCTTGTTCAAAGAACATCTTCCCTAACATTTCTGACTTGCAAATGAAACAGCCAAATTTAAAATCTTATGTGGTTCCATAGCTGAGTGAAGATCAGCTTGCTGTTCTGTCAGCAGGTGCTCCTAGTAGGTGCTGCATTGGAGTATGCTTTTCTATATATCCTTATATAACTGTAGTTGGTAGCGATTTATACACCCCCCATTAATTCCTCCTTTTTATACCAATACAGAATTCCCTAAGAAGAGCTATCCAGACCCTCAAAGCCAGGAGATTAGTGTTTAGTTAAGGAAAAAACTTCCCATGTTCTACATGTTCTCTTTAACTTGCTATAAATTCTTGTTGTCTGAAATTATGGGAATGCAAAATAGTCTGATGCATGTTCTTACCTATTTTTGACTTTAGTGTTTTGTAGACCTGAGATAATCTGAGAAATAGTATACTTTGCTAAACCTGCATTTTTATTTTCCATTATATGAAAGGACAAGTAGTATCAACAGATGCACAAGGTGTTCCTTCAATTATTATTTTTACTTGCATTAGCTGTACTAAATAGCTGTACTAAATTAGCTGTACTAAAAAAATACCTTTTCTCTCATTCCTATGAGGGTCTAAATAGCCTGTGTTTTTATTCCTATTACACATTAGTATAATCAAACAGAAAACCAAGTATTTTTCAAAAGCACAGCTCTTGATTATTTTTACTACATTTGTCTTGTTTCATTTGTTTATAGTGACCTCAGAGTCTGTTCATATTATAAACTTATATGCAGCATATAGAGTGTTAAATTGAAGGGAAGAATAGCCCATTGATCATAGTGCCAGTAAAGGACTCAGGAGATCCATATTCAGTAACCTGCTTCATCAGTTTCCTTCCTGTATAGTCTTGGCAAGTCTGTTAGATTTGCAAGGCTGTTTCAGTTCTGAAATATTCTCTGATAATCTGTCTTTTAGATTATTAATTTCACATCTGTCATACAAAGGTGATAACACAGGATTTGCAATTGTGGGGATATTTGAACTACATATGGAACTGCAAAAGGCAATATAGAAGTTGTTAGGTGGCTAGTCAGACCTCAGCTTCATATCCTTTATTCCATTTTGTCTTTTCTGAAATGAAAAAAAGTAATCTCTTTGAGCCTCCAAAACAGGATGGCTGAATGTGCTCAGGAGTCATTTGGGAGAATGCTACCTGCCATAGGCCAAAAGCCAGTGACTACTCTTGCAGTTTAAGTCCACAAACACAACACCACTCATGGCAAGTGTTCATGACTAGGTGACTCTTCACCTGGAGGTCACTGATTACTCAGTTTTGCCTTCAAGCCTATGAATGAAGCTCATCAATAGGAAACTCATCAGAGATCTGTGTGAATTGGATTCAAATGGATTTGCACAGCTATAACCACTATTGTGGATATTTCCATACTTAGCTCCACAGTGTAATTGCCCACAAAGTCTTTCAGGAAAAAGATGCTCAGTTGAGAGCTATTGAAAAGGGAGAGTTCTATTTTTACAGTTTGTGTCAATATCCTGTGTTTGAAAGTCATTATTCTGTGTTTGAAAGCCACTTTTGTATTTTACGTGACTTACAACCCAAGCAGGAGGTGACTACAATGTTAGATGTAATGTTTCAACAAGGGATATAAACACAACCAGGACAGGAGCAGGAAGGTAGAACCTATTCTTTCCCATAGCACTTGTTTGTGAGCTTAACTTCTATGAAAGCTGATCTGTGCCAGACTGGGGGACAAACTGTTTCATTTCTTGGAGGAGAGTGCTCTTTATAGTAGAGATACCTGGTTGGGATACTAAACTGCTGCATAAGCCATGCAGAAAGGGGCTGTCTTTCCCAGCTAAATACTGACTCTTGTGTTTCCTTCTCTCTCACAAGTACAGGAATTGTTGGAGGCATGACAAAAAAGAATTACAAAGCTGGCAACAATTTAAAAATGTCTGCTTAAGGGAATTATTCATCAGCACAATGATTCATGCTCACCAGTTTTTCAGAGGAGAGTGTCACAGAACTTTTTTCCACTGGGAGGAGGGAGACAAGGGGCAGATAGGCAAAGCCAATTCCAAGGCTTGGCTCCAAACTCAAGAGAAATGAATGTGAATTCTCTCATCTTTCCTGCAATATTTTCTCAGCTCCTGGATGTGTGGAAGGAAAAGGAAGTTATTCAGGATCTCATGACTTTTCACTACGTTGCTGCATTTTGGTTTACTGTTTGTCTTATGTCTACATCCCAATGTCTCTCAAAGGAACTGATTCCTACCTCCCTATTCTGTTACCTCTCAATCAAGGCAGATGAAATCACCTGACTACCCATAAAAGGCTACTTGAATATGCTTTTCAGGCCTGGTTAAGATTCTATTTAAACATTTAGAAAGATTTCAAAGATTAAAACGTGCCTTGGTTTGGGCCTATGTTATCAAAACCATATTTGGGAAACTTCTGGGTATTAAGCTCTGACATCATTTCAGGAGCCATAAAGTTATGACTGTTTAGAGCCAGCCTTACTCAGAATATTTAGTAAAGAACAAATGAGAACTGTGGCCCTGGTTGGGAAGAGGAAAAATACAATATTTCTAAAATCCCAGTTTGAATTTAGTGTAGTTTCTTGGCAATCCTCCAGAAACAATGTCTTGATGATTCCTCATATTTTTAAATATTTTAATCTTCTCACTTTATTTATACTGAGGAAATTCCCCTGACCCCTACACTCTGTGCATAACAAGAAAGATGTATTCAATTAGTGGAGCTATATTGTTAGAAGTATTCCCCATTCTACATGATATGTTTCAAGCTCCTTACTTAAAGAAATTACTTTTTTTTCATAAAATGGAAAACTAAATGTTTATTAATCTTTTCCAAGTGTGTAAAAGTAAATAAAAAGGTCAAGCTTTAATCTGCCATTAACAGTTAAAATAAGATCTTACTGCACATAAATGTGTGCTCTGATGCTGACCATTAAATTATTCACTTTCAAAGTGTGTGGCCCTATTACATTTGGAGATTCATATACAGCTCACACATACATGCCTCTGTTTCTAGTAGCAAGGGTATTTTGATATGTACCAAACACCAAAGCCTGGAACTGACATCATTCTTTGGCAGACATATGAATATTTTGTATTGTAATTGCTGGCTTGCATGTCAGTACACTCCTGCTGTCTAATAACCAGAATGATATCCTTGTGCTTGAGATGTTTTGCCAATCCTTTCTATTGGCTAAGCAAATAAAGGTGTTTTTTTTTTACTTCCTCATTTAAGTGCTTGCAGTGAACTTTCCCCATGAAGTGTTTCGCAAGCTGGCTCTTCTGGGGGTCATAAACAGGGTCAAAAATTCCCTCTACAGCTATAACTCTTCCCCTATAGGTACATTGGAGGGGGCGTGGGGAGGTGGTGTGTGTTACCAGAAACATTTTCCTGTAAAATAAGGCCATAAACATGGAGAAATGTTTGCAGTCATTGCTGTAGTAGGCAAAATTTTTGGCAGTAATATTAATCCATTTTAATTCCAATATTTAGAGCATAATTTGACAGAATGAAGATTTATTCCTGCTCATGAACAGAAATCTCAGCCTTATTCTAGAGTTCACTTTTTGCTAGAAAGAGCAGTACTTTCATTTTACATATAATTGAGCCAGATTAATAGATACATATTGTACAAGCAGCTTAATTGAAAAAAGCTGAATCTTTTCAGTGATCAGAAACAAACTAATTTTTCTGGAGATATAATTTTCTTTAAATCACTCTGACTCACTCAGCATTGATGTAGATATGGAAATCACTATGTGAAAATATTGTTGATGGGTGCTTTAATTATTGTCTAGAATTCCCTCAAACCATCTTGTAATTTGATATTAGTATTTATCTTCTGGTTTCTGGAAACTGCTGTTTACCCATAAAATGTGTCAGCACTGAAGTTTTCACTGGAATTTTCCTAGTAGTACAAACTAAATTGCAATAAGGAATATCACATGGAAAAAATGGTATTTCTGGGCAGATAATAGTCATAAGAAATACTTCCCTCACTCCAAAAAAAGGAGTAGCTTGGTATTGATTGTAAATTAAATCATTAAGCATCTTTAATTGCTTGACACACTTCATATTTTTAGAAAAAATGGAATCAGGAGGATTATAAAGTTACTATCACTGCTACAGAACAAGGTTTTGTTATCAAATAGGGAAGAAAAGGTAAGAGAACACAGATCTGCTCATTTAAAGTTGATTGAGCCTTATAGTCCTTTTCTTGAGAATTAACAGGCACAGTAGCTAACATCTACAATCCTATTTCTGTGGAGAATAGTGAAGGCATTGAATAAGAGGAAGAGGACAAGTTTAACAGCTGACAGACTATGTTCCTAATAAAACTGTAAGCACATTGGATCACATAAAAAGAGCTCAAAATGACCCTTAACAATTCAGGCAATGGCCTGGAGAAGAAAAGCCCATTATTCATTAGAACGAAATACGCCATTCTGTGCAGAGAAAGGAACAATGAGTAAGTTGTCTCATCCTTTTGTGGCCAAGTAGTATTTCTACAAAAAGAATCTAGAAACTGTAGGAAATTTAGCTTATGCTCAAAAAGGATGTCACGTTGTGATAGAAATATGGACACCAAGTGGTGTGCATAGCATACAATACAATATAGTCCTGAAGGATGAGACACCAAAAGCTGTTGGGCAAACCATTCCCTTTCACTGAGGCAGAAGTAGCTTTATCTAAGCAATTTCTGGCATAGTTGGAAGTCTATAAACTAAAATGTAAAAAACTTAAGTTGCTCCAAAAATGCTGCCCCAGGTGTTCTGTTTCTTCTCAGTCTCTATCTCTTTTGGAAAAAATAGCACTAGTTTCTTTCATTTTCCTCTTGAAGGCCACATTCTGTGACTTGTAAATCTTCTAATTCCCGTTGATCTCTAAGCTTCTTGCAATACAGTACTTATCATCCCCGAAAGTGATTACTGTTTTTCAACCTGAACATTTCAATGCTAAGCAGAGAGAAAGTTCTAGAGAGGGACCTCAGTGGATCTAATTCTAGACTGAAATCTGAGTGAAAAGGAGTCAGGAGCTATTAGTTTTGGGAGAAGACCCATATAACTCAGTGTAATACAAAAAAAAAATCACTTAAAAATGCTAAAAGTCTCATTTTTTTTCTTCTTCCAAACGATTCTTTCGAAACTTAAGTCCCAGAGGCAGATTCCAAGGTTTGTCAGAAAAGTGACAATTGTCTTTGTGTGCTTCCCACATGCATTGACTTTAATCTGTTTCAAAAGTTCACCTAAAATGCTGGCTGGAAAAAGTTCCCAAGCTGTTGTCTAGAGGGAGCTCTTGCCTTTGTTTGAAGCTGTGTTTTTCATCATAGAAAAGTATAGAAAAATACATAAGCTTGTTTGAAAACTGCATTATTCCTTGGTTTAAATGTTTAAATAGAATCATCATTTATGGGAATACTTTAAAACATCAGGTATAATCAGTTCTGATATGTTTTGTACGTATATATGTATATGTGTGTGTCCATAATATATACATATATTTATCTCAGCCTGAAAGGCTTAAATCTTTCTAAAGTGTTTCTAAAGTGTGAAAGTATTGGACACCCAGCCACTCAACAGACTCTGCTTATTTTCTTTTCTTTAAACCAGCAGCCAGATATGAATACAAAGTCACTTAAAACTCTCTGAAAGACATATTATATCAGATCACTCTCATTATCTTTCATAAATGAAGTATAGATTATGTATGTAAGTTACTTGAAATGTATTGGTATTTGTGCTGTGAACCATACCATGCACATGTCCATTTTTAATTTTCTCCTTGGTACAGATACTGTACTTCTATGTGATGTTTGGCCTTGTGGTGAGAGCTTAGACATGAATTGATGCACAATGGTCTAATAAGCATGCAGAAGCTGTGTAAGAAATGTGAGGGCACTGGGACTCAGGGAGAGAAGAAACAATATTTTCTTTCTAGAACTAAAGAGAATCTCCTGTGAAGTGGGACAAAAAAGCCAGTAATAAGAATTTACTTTCTCTGTGCTCATAGTCTTCAGCTCATACCTGGAATAATCAGGTGAAACTTCACTGACCAAACTGTGGTCCAGCTGCATCCACGAAAACAGGCTGTGTATAAAGCAGAGGATTGGTGCTTGGCTGTAGTTTTGCTCTCAGGCATCTTGCTTATCAATTTTACAACTCTGTGAGCTCTCAGCTCCATAAAGTGATTATGCACAGAAACGTAAATCATGTTATTAAAATTATAAGAGCAAAAGTTATATTACAATGTTTAAGGACTCTATGTATGACTTGCAGTGAGCTCTCATTGTTTCATGAAATCAAAAGTGTCTTCACAAAATAATTTCTGAGAACATTTTAGCTAGGCTAACCTGAGTTGAAATCAGTATTACATATATATATATATATATATATATATATATACACACACACACACACACACACACACACATACATAAAAGAATGTTAAGTAGATGAGTTGACAGGGTATTTTAGTTGAACTAAAACAGTTGTCAATTCCCAAGTTGGAGTGTGCCTATCAGCTTGGTCCAAATAAGAATGTGTTGCCCAGATTCTAACAATTATCAGCTGAAAAACTTTAGATTAAAAGTTGATTTTAATGGGCAATTTATTTATTTTAGTGAGGGAAAACCCTCTGCTGTCTTGTCAGGCCCAGGCTACTGTCTCTGTGTCTGAACACACTGGTTCAAACTAGATTGCAAAATAAGGTGAGCATCACCATCAGCAGTTCAGAGTTTTCTCATTTTGGAGAGTCTGCAAGCCCAGATAGGCTCTGATCCAGTCCCATTTATCAACTTTTTATTCATGTTCATAAAGGCAAAACTTTTCCTACAATGCTAAATAATAACTAATACACTGGACAATTCAAGCTGCCCCCATGGTTCATGCCCATGGCATGTCTTTGGGCTTATGGAGGACAGCAAGGCCAGGGCTGCACAGTTTCTCAGGGACACAGAGTCTTCCATTCAGAATCTTTCTAAGGTGGCAGTATTTGAACAAAAGAAGACTCATGTGCATTCTCTGTTCTTCTTGGAGCAAATTCATTAACACAGGGCAAATGGAGTGGGAAATGCAGAGCCATCCTGTGCTGCAGGGGGGCAGCCACCTTTAAACACCTCCTGCTTAGAGAGGTCCTGACCTGTGCCAGTCTAAAGGGACTCCATTCCAAGTCTGAGTAGAGTCACAAGGCACTGTGGTCATGTTGCCTTTCATAGGCAGGAAGTTTCATTGGCATGTTTCTACATGTCTCCATCCTGCACCCTTGCCTCGCCAAATAAGGAGGCAGAGACCAGTTTTACCCCAGGGTCTCAATGGGGTGTGGAATACAATGTATGCACCAGTAATATATCTTCACAGGGTCGCTTCATGGGATTCATCACAGTAATTGTCTCTCTTCTCCTCCTCCCTCATTTACAATACTCCATGGTGTACTGCTATGTCAGTGCTACCCCAGTCTTCCTAGATTTTTGAGGCTGGTGGCTGAATGATGCTGTGTTTGACCTTAGGAAACTAAATAATTGTGTATTATGACAGAATTGACAACTAGTACTGGGCCCAAACTGCTTCTTTCTATAGCTTCTATCTGCTAAACTGGATTTGCTTTCTCCACGCTATTGATTAAGTGTTGAGCAGCAGACCACTAAATCTTTAAAAATATTTTTAATTGAACTGTACCTGATTTTACTTACCCATATAATTTTCTTGTTTTCTTGAGAGGGCTATTGTGCAAAAAATTAGGTGCACTGGCATGCAGGCAGATTGCTGTGAAACTGTTGCTCTTTGTGAGAATGTACAGTAAGTATGTTTTCCCTGAATTCAGTTCAGTTCTTTGCTTGCTTTACAATCATAAGATCCTAGAATAATAGAATGGCTTGGATTGGAAAGGATCTTAAAGATTATCTAGGAGGTTCTTGGAGTGTATAAAGGATAATTTCCTTCATCAACTGGTAAATGATCCTACCAGGGGTAAGGGCCCGCTAGACCTACTGTTTACAAACAGAGAGGGGCTGGTGGGTGATGTAGTGGTTAGAGGCTGCCTGGGGCATAATGACCATGAAATAATAGAATTTTCAATACTCAGAGGTGCAAGGAGAGCCATCATTAAATCCTCTACACTAGACTTCCAGAGGGCAGATTTTGGCCTATTCAAAAGACTAATTCAGAGTATACCCTGGGAAACAACCCTTAAAAACAAGGGGGTCCAGGAGGGATGGACATGTTTTAAGCAGGAAATTTTGAGTGCACAGGAAGAGGGTATACCAGTGTGCTGAAAGGCCAGCCAGAGGGGAAGACAGCTGGCTTGGTTAAATAGGGAGATTCTGAAGGAAATCGGATAAAAAGGAAGTTTACAGACTGCGGAAAAAAGGGCTGGGTACTTATGAAGAATTTATGAAGATACCTAGGTTATGCAGAAAAAAAATTAGGGAATGAAAAGTGCAATTTCAAGTTAATTTGGCTAATTCTGTTATGTCGGGATGGATTCACAATATATGGCATGGAGAAATTCCTGCCAGAAATGGGCTTCTGAAGAGAATCAACCAGCCACTGATAATGCTTTAACAACTGATGTTTTTAATATTGTTTAAATGCACAGGAGGTCTTGTTTCTTCTTCCCAGAATACCCCTGTAAGCTCAGGGGGCTGGGGGAAGATCGTGACATCATGTTACCTGAAACCCTCTCCCACTGAATGTAAATCCCTTTACTCCTACTGGCCCAAAGCCAGACTCCCCCTTGTCCCTTATTGGTGAATTTGAATCTCCCCAAAGTCCATATAAAACCTTGAGGTTTTTTGTTCATATAAAACCTTGAGGTTTTTAAACTGAGATTGGACATGGCACTGAGTGCCATGATCTAGTAAATGGACTGGAGTTGGACCAAGGGTTGGACTTGATGATCTCAGAGGTCTTTTCCAACCCAATCGATTCTATGATTCTATGATTCTATGATCTTGTCCTAGCCCCCCTGCCATGGCAGGGTTATCTTGCGCTAGACCAGGCTGCTCAGAGCCCCGTCCAAACTCACCTTGAACACTTCCACATATGGAACAGCCATAGCTTCTCTGGCCAACCTTTTCCAGTGCCTCACCACTCTCACAGGGAAGAATTTATTCCTAATATCCAATCTAAACCTACTCACTTTCAGTTGGAAGCCATTCCTCCTTGTACTGTCACTACAGGATCTTGTAAACAGTCTTTCTCCATCTTTTTTTAGAAAAATCTTGCCTTTTGGTGTCCCATCTGAGGACTAATCTATGATTGGTCACCAGTTTCAATCAGTCAACAGTATCTTCCTTGAGAAAACAAAGTTGGAAAGCATACTCCAAAATCAGCTACTTTCTTGTTAGTGTTCCCTGCCTGGCTGTTGCAAACAAAGGTGGTGGGCTGCATCAGTAAGTGATTTCAGAGTCAGTTCTAGGGTTTTATGTGCTGTCCATGAACATTTCCTTAGAAAGGCAGAACTCTGCTGCACAATTAGGGAGCTGCAAGGTTTCTGAGTTTTTACAATTGTTTTACAATTTCTAATTCTAGTGTGATATTAAGTGGCAAGTAGATTCCAGATTCTGGGTTTATTTTTGCTTCCCATTGACCGTTTTTTGGAGAATGTGTGAGGTCAGAACTTCAGTAAATAGAATTATTTTTTATTATATGTGGTGATCAGCCACTTACAGAGGTTGCAAGTCCTATTTAGTCCTGTTTATTGGGGACAAAGGAAAGTCTAAGCCAAATTATTATTGAAGTGCTTAAAATAGGAGGGTGCGTGGACTTCAGTATTGTGGAAGATTTATTTGGCTCTATGAAAAGTGATGTGTGTTGCTCAGAGGACACAGAATACTGAGGTCTGGGTTTACTGACAGTCCCAATATGCTGCTGCTGTAACTTCACACCATCTCAGTTAAAGCACTGCATTGAATTCACACTCCAGTAGTCACTGATACAACAGTTTTGTAGATTTAAAATGGAAAAGGCTGCAAAAGGAAATGAATTTTTTTTTTAACAGTGAATTATTGCTATTTTTGTGTTCTGTCTACTGCAGGCACACAATCCTGACATGTTTCTTATGCTCATAAATAACTGTTGCAATCTGCTTAATTATTGCAGAAAGAACTTAGGTTTGACTATTTTCCCAAACAAAATTCAAACTTAAAAACAATTGCCTGTTATATTCATTATATCTCTGTGGCTCCAGGAAGGGGTCTGGAATGCAGTCTTTGAAATGCAGATGTGATGCCTGGTCCCTCACCACTCATGTGTGCAACACAGCTCGTCTCCGTTCTCTGGACTGCAGTCAGGTCATGTGGATCCGTTGCTCATATGAAGCTATTTCACAGGCTACCCCAAGCTAATCAGGGCCAAATCTTGATTTAGCAGAGAAAGAACTCATATGTAGCATGGCAGATCTCAGTTTTCTTTAGGCAGGCAGAGCCCCAGTCTCTGATGGCAGGCAGCTTGTTTGGCAAAGACAGAAGATGAGAGGGTGAGGTGAGGTGGAGAGGTGGGAGAGAGATTCTTAGATGTGGTAACTGGTTCTCTCTCTCCTTTGTCCACACACCCTACCTAATTTCCAAGGTGTCTTTTTTGAGTTTTTATAGCATCCAAAAAAGCTTACACATGGTATTTTTGCGCATAGCTTGCAGGCTTCAAAATAGCAGAAAACTTTTTTGGTGCTGGCCAGATATTTTGTGAGAAAAAATCTGGTAGCAGGCAGGATATTTGTTTGTAAGAACTCTGGTCAAATTGCTGATATGGCAGGTAGGCTCTGCAGGATGTGTTTGGCTAGGTGTTTGTTTGTGAGAGTTTTCTGGCCGAGTTGTTCCAGCAAGAATATCGGCTGACATAGCTCTTTGTGATGGGATGTTTTTTTCTTTTTTTCTACAGAGGAACAATGGCAGAATATTATTTATTACATTTCTATGTTATCTGTGTATAACAATAACCTACATATTTGAAGTGTTTGGGGTTTTGGAAAAGAAATATGGTTGTATTATACTGTAAATTTAAAAAAAAATGGCTAACAAAGTAAGTGAAAGATGAGACATGTATTTACTTTTCAAAAATAGATTTTTAAGCACCTGCTATGCAAACTCAATCTCTGATTACTCTTTTCTCTTGCTAGGAAATCAGGTGGTTTGCTAAAGAAGGTTGTCACTTAACAGTTTTGGATAATTTATTTATCTCCTCTGTTTTGAGGGTCAATTCTTTAAATGGTTGCATGTGCAAGGCAAACAAAGCATAACAGTACAGAATACTGCCCATTGCTTTATGTAGCTGCTGACTGGTTCTGGTCTTGGATGACGACGTGTAACAGTAAAACAAATCATCCTTGCTAAGGCTCTCGAAGAACAGTCTGCTGAAGTATCCATAACACTATGGCATGTGTTTTGCCCTCTAGGAGTGTATTATGCAATGCAATTTAATAATTTTCTTATCTTTCTTTCATAGGGAGAATAATGACGCATGCAATGGGGTTTGTTTGCCCAGAAGAGACGTTGTAGTCCTTCACACACTGGGCTATGCTGTTCTTCAGTGAATGCTGGCAGGCCTTTTCCCTCAGAGGACAGAGAGGCTTTTAGAGGCATTGACAATTTTTTTGTGCAGTATCAGCTCAGCTATTGAAGAAGCTTTGTCTCCTGAAGAGGTCTACATTGTGGTGTTGTTCCTACGAAATCTGGCCATGGTAGAAGCTCTCTACAGAAAGAGATTTAGCACTAAAGTACTGCATGAGGAGTATTATTTGCATGTATCTAAGCACAACTAATTTTTCAATGTGGAGCAAAGCATGATTTTCAACTAGAAAGGATACAAATTGGTATGTGTGACAGTAAGAGTTCAGTATCAACAACATATCTCAAAGTACTTTTAAACTGGGAAGTTCAGGTTAGAAAAAGGTAGGCATGTGTTATTGTTTGCACCAAGACAGTAAACTTTCCAAAGCTGTTTTCTCCTGCTGACCACCAGCTGCATTCCTCAGGTTTAGCTTTGTCTGGTATGTTAGCACCTCAACTGACTGTTTCCGACATGGAGTAGTTCTGGGGCCCAGGTCACGGAAAGTTTAATATGCATATTTCTTCTTGCTTCTTTCCAGATCATGTGTAAATTACCTGCAAGTGGGTTTTTAATAGGATCAGAAAAAGAGACATTCCTTTTCTAGTAGTCTAACAAGAACATTTTGAGACATTTCCCCAGACTTTTACCTCTAAAAGTGCCTAAAATACCTGATTTTTCTTTCCACTGAGTATTTCACTCAGTAGTAAAAAAGCCCACATCTATGGGTCTACAATGCAATTTTGAAACCCAACAGGGAACTGTTACTGTCTCAACCTTTTTTTTCCTCATCCAAGTATGTGATGTACAATGCTCTGTGAGAAGTGTTAATGTAAGATGCAGTGAAAAGAAAATATATGGGTCCATCTTCTGTTTTCTGCTGTGTGTGTAATTGGCTCCCTAAATAAGTATATCATACTCTGTGTATTTGGTGGCTTTATATTAATATTAATTTCTGACAGGCAGGTTGACTTCCAAGATACATCCTCCAACATTGCTTATAGCAATGAAGTTTTGCAGAGTCAGTTGAATCTAGATAGCAAAGTCTAGATCTGTTTTGGTTGCTAAATCCTGACTTTTCATTTCTTTACCAAATAACACAATATTATTTGAAGAATTTGTCATATGATTCAGTTCCATAGAATAGAGCAAATGTGGTAACGGTTATAAAACCTTGTTAAGTGCATAGCCCTGAGACGCTGGAGTGCTCTCAGTAGTGATAGCGAAAAACACTTCAAAATAAATAACTGCTAAGAAGCTTTTTATCTTTTTAGGAGCAAAGGTATTTATTGACAATGTTGGAGGCAAGCCAGTTCATACTGGGCAAAAAGTTGCCTGGTTTGTTTGTGTAAAATGAGCCATTTATACGGTCTTGAGTTCATAGCTAACACATTCCAATTTCCATATTATGACTGGTCAAAATCTTGGGTGGAGCTTTCCTTTTGGCTTGAAATTTGGGTAGTGGTCTCTTGACTTCATTCTTGGGTGGTCTTGAAGCATCTTCATTACTGTTGGACTTCTGCCTTTTCTTTGTTCAGTGACATGACCTGTCAAACTTGTAAAATCTTGGCTTTAACTCTACAAAATCTTGGATCTTTACCATTTCATCCTATTGAAGTGTCTAGCTTACTTTAATTTATGACTTGTAATACATGGTACACTGGTCTCTATAATTGCAAGACAGTACGTACCAGAACAAAGCAACTCCATCACTTCATGCTGTTTCATGAGTTAAGCAGCCTTGCTATGCAAACAACATTTTGCAAAGCAGAATTAGAAATTTCACAAAACTAGGGTTTTTGGTCTCTTTTCTCTTTCAGTAGCTACAGTTTTCCAGATCCCTATTCTCCCTGTTGGTTTTTTGCAAGTTTTTTGGATTTTTTTTTTTAAGATCCAGCAAATGTATGCCAAGTTAATTAGACCCATATGTCTCAAATGCATTCATTAACCAAGATCCTTCCTGTCTGTGAGAGTGTTCCCAGTAAGTATAGTTTGGCTTGCAGTTGCTGGATTGCAGATTCAGCACATGAAACTTCAGAACATTATTCCCTTCTCTGAAAGCATTTGAACTATTCTGGAACAGAGGTGATCATGAAAAAAATCATTAATGACCTTTAATTCTTTGCTTGTATGCCATGCAGTGTTAGAGTACTGAATTATTACTGTGGTTTCTGTAAGTCAAACTTTTATTAAAAAGTTGAATAGTTGTTGCAAGAATCCATAATAGGTCTTTATTTTTGATTTTGAAGGAAAGCATGTTAGCAGAGAGCTAATAGCTATAGACATCCGTCACAGAATTCATAATATTAATGCATGAGGCAAGGATGAGACAAACTCTCAATCACTACACTTTTATTTAGCAGTTTGAAATACAGTTCTCTAAAGCAACCAAAAAAAAAATAAATAAAATTAAAAGCCTAGACATCTACTAGAAAATATTGCATTTGAAAAGAAACCTCTGAAAGGAGACTTGCAAAACTAACTGTGATTAGATGAGGCAGAGAATTGAAATCTATGTTTATTAACATTGGTAACATCACTAGCTCAGGAGTAAGGCCAGTGATTACAGTTACATGAATGGGTAGAACTAACGAGAACCAACTGTGGGAAAACGGCTCCTCAGAAAACACTCACACATCAGGGTGGAGGTAGCCCAAAAAGCCTTTATTTCCTCATGAGAGTAACCTTTAAGGGCTCGGTTAAGGGAGGGGCTTGGAAGAGGTGGAAACTGAGGAGGGATAGGATAAAACACCTGTTGGTATCCAATGCGGGTATCTGAGGGGAAGGTTCAAGAACTCAGTCATGACAGGCTCAAGGGCAGGGGCAGGCAGCCTGGAGGACCAATAGAGGCTTAGGGATCGAGGCTGCACGGGCAGAAGAGACTGGCACACTTCTGTTGGTCTGCCATTCCTGCTGGGGCTCTGGGTGGGGCTGCCACGGCTTGTGCCACTCCAGGAGTGGTGGGATCTGCTGTGGCAGGGTGGGGGAAGGGTGCGGGGCAGCCCCAGATCTGAGGGAACTGTCATGGCACCTCTGGAGCATGGACCATTCGGAAAAACCTCAGGGAAAAACACATGGAGAGGGGGAGGGAACGTGAGGGGTGTGAGAGACTTCAGGTCCTTGGGGGGTTGCATCTCAGTGTATCCCGACATAGAACTAACTTCTAAATCACCAAACCTGAAGCACACAGAGGAGCATATGTATGTATGTATGTGTATATGTGTATGGCTAGGCTTTGCGAATGAAGATTTGGGAAGGGCTCTACTGATGTGGGTGTGTCCTTCAAGCCTGCACAGTAGATTTTTTTTGGGGGGTGAGGCATAGTGTGCACGAAACTGGCTCCACCCTTTTTAAGTCCATTCCTCTGCCGCGGCCAAGCAATCTTGGATGGTGACAGTGAAGTCCTCGGGACTAAAACCTACAGCACTCGGTACTCCCAGGAGGTCTCCCATCCAAGTACTAACCGGGGCTGACCACGCTTAGCTTCCGAGATCTGACAGGATCAAATGTCAGGGAGGCATTTAACTGCCTAAAATAATTTGTAGATATGAAGAATTTAGTATCCTAGTAAGAATCATGAAGAAAAATAAATAATTTATTGTGACAATTGTTAGTCTTTGTTTATTAGCTAAGATATGGTTCTTTAGGAGAAATTTAACATGCATTTTTGAAGAGGTAATAATGCCTGATCAACCTGATAGCTCACTGCAAATAAATAAATAGTTTGGTAGTGAGGGTAGTGCAGTGGATCTTGTTTATCTTCACCTCTGCAAGGCTCTCAACACTCTCTCTCATGACATCCTCATTGACAAAGTGATGAAGTATGGGCTAGATAAATGAAGTGAGAAGTGAGCTGAAACCCTGCTGAACTGTCAGGCAAGAAAGGTTGTCAGAAGCAGCCTACTGTTCAGCTGGAGGTCAAGAAGCACACCCTGAGGGCTGATACTGGATCCAGTGCTGCTTAAGGTCTTCATTGCTTATTGGGACAATGGGACAGAGTGAACCCTCAGAAAGTTTACATATGACTTAAAACTGAGAAGAGGGCTGACACGGTGAATGTGTCACTGTTGAGAGGGACTTTGGCAGGCTAGAGAAATGGTCTGACAACAATCTCATTAAACTCAACAAAGGGAAGTGCCCGGTCTTGCCCGTGAGGAGGAATTACCCCATGCTCCAGTACAGGCTCAGGACCAACCAGATCAAAAGCAGCTGAGTAGAAAAGGACCTACAGGTCTTGGCAAGCACCATTTTAGACATGATCCACAAAGGTATCCTCTCAGCAAAGGCAGCCAGCAGAATCCTGCATTACGTCAGTCAGTGTGTTGCCATCAGGTCAAAGTGGGTGTTCCTTCCACTCTATTCAGCACTGGTGATATATATCTGAAGGACTGGGTTCAGTGTTGGGTGTCCCAGTATAAAAGAGAGAAACATGCACTACAGTGAGTCCAGTGAAGGTCCACAGAGGTGACAAAGAGACGGGAACATCTGGCCTATTGAGAAAGACTTGAGAGAGCTGTTCCTGTCCAGACAGGAACAGAGTAGACTCAGGGAGATCTTATTTATATTTATAAATAACTGATAGGTTATTTATAAATAACTGATAGGGGTAGTAAAGAAGATGGAATTAGGCTCACCTCAACAGTGTCCTGTAGCAGGATACAAAACGTTGGGCAGGAAATGAAATACATGAAATTCCATGTAAACCCCAGAAAACATTTTACTTTTTGTGTGTTCATACACTGGAACAGGTTGCTCAATAGTTATGTAGTCTTGGAGAGGTTAAAAGCATCAGTGCTCTACTTGACCCTGCTCT
This sequence comes from Willisornis vidua nigrigula, assembly GCA_021164005.1. Classification (NCBI taxonomy): domain Eukaryota; kingdom Metazoa; phylum Chordata; class Aves; order Passeriformes; family Thamnophilidae; genus Willisornis; species Willisornis vidua. The sequence continues at coordinate 2,203,201 of JAJPCS010000239.1, read as the reverse complement.
GAGCAGGGTAGGGCTTGACCATGTGCGCTCCAGAAATTCTTTCCAATCTCATCCATTCTCTGTTTCAATCAAAAAATGAAGAAGGAAAAGCAATTTTAGGGATTCATTAATGACAGAAGTAGCATCACTTACCATGGCAGGAACATCTCCCCCTCTTCTACAACAAGCTTTCCTATAGTTTTTTTACACATGGCAAAATACAATCCCATGCACAGATACATCCTGGGAGCCACCCAGCAGGACAGCAGCTTGGTAGAGAAGGCCCTGGGAGTCCTGTTGGGTACCAGATTGAACGTGTTCTTGCTGCAAAGAAGACAAATGGTATCCTGGGCTGCATTGAACAAAGTATAAACAGAAGTTTAAGGAAATGATGCTTCCATTTTTTTAAGCATGGAGTGCTGTGTCCAGTTCTGGGCTCCCCAGTACCAGAGAGACACAGACACACTGGAAAATTTTCAAGGAAGGGCTACAAGGATGATGACAGGACTGGAACATATCTCTTATGAGGAAAGGCTGGGAGAACTGCAATTACTCAACCTGGAGAGGAGAAAGATCAGGGGGATAGATACCAGAAGGGAGAGAGGACACAGACAGGCTTTTTCCAGTAGTGCCCAGCAACAGGACCAGAGGCAATGGGCTCAAATCTGAGCAGCAGGACACACTATTTTACTGCACAGTTACAGGACCAGAGGCAACGGGTTCAAATGGAAAAACAAAAGGTTTCATCTGAACAGCAGGAAACAATTTTTTCCTGTCAGGGTGACCAAACACTGACACAGGTTGCCCAAAGAGATTGTGAAGTCTCCATTCCTGGAGATATTAAAAAACGCGTAGGCACAGTCCTGGGCAACTGGCTCTGAGTGGCCCTGCCTGAAAGGTGAATTGGACAAGGTGACATCCAGAGGCTCCTTCCAACCTCAATAATTCTGTAGTTCTGTGTTTAAAGCTATCAAAGAATGTTATTATGACACCAGAGGATAAGCAAAATAATAGTAAAAAATGTACTGAAGGGATTCAGTCAGGAGAGGAAGAGGAGGGTCAGGCACTGATATCTTCTCTCTGCTAACCAGTGATAGGACACAAGGGAATGGCCTGAAGCTGTACCAGGGGAGGTTTAGGTTGGATATTAGGAAAAGGTTCTTCATCCACAGGGTGGTTGGGCACTGGACCAGGCTCCCCAGGGAAATGGTCACAGCACCAAGCTTGACAGAGTTCAAGAAGTCTTTGTACAACACCTCAGGCACATGGTGTGATCCTTAGGGGTGGTCCTGTGCAGGGCCAGGAGTTGAACTTTGATAATTTTTATGGGTTCCTTCCAATTCAGGATGTTCAGTGATTCTATGGTTATATTCATTGTAGAAACCTGGTTGGTTGCAATGCAGGGAACAGGGACCACTTTTCAACTGAGCTACATTAGCCGCTGATCCCATCTCAGCACCAGCTGTGAGGAATTTTACATTCTTGTTGAGATTATTAAAACATGTTTGTCAAGTGAGCAGGGTTCTGCACATGGACATGTAGCAGTACTATTCATAATGCTGTGCTGTTTTGATAGTAATGTGTTCAAAGAAGAATAATTCATCTTGATAAGTTTCCAACATTGCTTACTAAAACATTGCAGAAGCATGACACAAAGACTTCAATATGTGCTCAAACGGACACAGGTACTTTAACTAGAATACTACAAGCAGCAAATCATGACAAATTAGTTTCATTGAACTTCATTGTTCCAAGGTCAGGGATTTTTAAGAGTCCAGAAGATCATTTAGTTTGATTTCCAGTCTAGCACAGGATTTGAAATATTATGGATCATGTATGAAAAAAATAACGGCTTCTGTGCTCTAAAGGCTAAATGAAAAGACAATATTGTAGCAAGATTCCAGATATGCTGTAGCTCAGTCAACAGATATGTCTTTTTTTTTTTATTTTTTTTGCTATGCAGGAATATTTAGAGGTAATTAATACAACATTTTTTTTCACTGATTGCCCTGGAGGAAAATAAACATATCCCATTTCCTACTAACTGTTACACTCTGCTTGAAATGTTGAAGAAAGAACTTCAGATTTGAATATTCCCCTGAGCAAAATTAAAAATTGCACAAGTTATTTTTTGATACCAAAAACTGATTTTATTAATTGCTAAAAGATGCAAAGAAAGAAATAAGAAAAGATTGGAAAAGACTAAGATTAATTATAGAAGCAGAGAAAAGATACCACCAAAACTACCTTTTATGCCAAGCTCATATGTGAGGGGGAGAGCAGCAGTTTATGCCTTTTTTGATGTCTCTGCCACTTTTCGATGTCATCTCTCTGGCTGGAGGTGGGTGGGGTGGGATGGGGGCAGATTTAGCAGCTTTAGTTCTCTGGAATGCAGCCAGGATGTGTGGTTTCGTCGCTCACATGGAACTGTGTCACAGGCCATGCAGGGTCCCGATTCAGCAGCACCTTTTGGCTCTCAAAAATATGGTAAGGGTAGAAGGATAAGATACGACTCACTCATGTGGCATGGTAGGTCTCTATTCTCTCCAGGCTGGCAGAGTTTCAGTCTCTGGTGGCAGACCGGCAGCAGGTGGTGGCAGAGAAAAGGTGAGGGGAAGGTGAGGAGAGATTCTCAGTTACAGTAACCAGTTGTCTCTTTCCTCTTTCCCCTGATTTTCAAAAATTTTTCTTCTGGTTTTATGATGTTCAGAGGAGGTTGTATGTGGTTTCTTGGCACATAGCCCTATTCAGATATTCAAAGAGATACGGTCACTATAAACAGTAGCAGGAAAACTCCAGCAAGAAGCTCTGGTGAGAACTTCTGACAAAGCTGACAGAGAATTTTTGGTAGGAAGTTTTGTCAGGCGGAAACAATATCAAAACCTTATTTATGGCATTTCTATATTATCTGTGTGTTACAACAGCTCAATTTTGTTACTTTCCTCATCTACAAGGAACACAAGTAGAACAAACTTAACAACAGAAGTAATTCTCTAGTTTTGGAGACTTTCATGGTGCATCCCAAGTCAGTTGGAAAAGCTAACAGACCTCAGTGAAGCAGTCCTGTGTACATACATAACTCACATTTTTATGTGTAGAGTTAGTAAAAGCTATGATGTGGAACTCAACAAACTTGACCATTACCATGTTTGTCACATTTGGAATAGAGGAAAGGCATAACTAACGTTTGGTCTTCAGTTCTGCTCTTCTATCAAATCATCATCTTTGATGCTAAAAGACGTGTAAAGAATTCATGCATAAAGCAATATAAACCTTTGCAAGATTTTATACACACACACACTTCCATGTGCAAACAAAAATATATGCTTGTACACAGAGTAATTAATGTAGAATTTAAAGAGACACAGTACATAATTTCTGTGTTGGCCCTGTGTCATTTTGTTTATTTTTTGTTGCCTGTTGACTACCAAGTTTGAACTATATCATTTTTCTCCCTCTGTAATCTTCACTTGAGAAGGTGGCCAGCAGGAATACTGGTTTGGGTATTTATGTTTCCAACGCAGAAGCTGTCTCAGTAAAAATAAAGTGTCTTGGCATGGAACAAGAAAACATTACATTCACAGAAATGGACAGTGCCACCCTTTCCTTCATTCCCACCAGAGGTCAATGAAATTCGGATAAATATCATGACTCATTCCTTGCTCAGAGTTTCTTCATTCAGTAAATTGTAGATTGATTTGCTGAGTCGTGTAGCAAAGAAGGCTTGGAACATAGTGAAATACATATGCAAGTGCACAATGGGGGGTGAGTTTGACCAAAGCTGATTTACTAGCATCTTACAATTTAATGGCTTCACATTCTTTTTCCACAGAAATATATGTTCTTATGTAAGTATATGTTTTTGACACTAGAAGGACTGTAGCCACTAAATTTTAATACATCCTCTGTGTACCCTTTTCACCTTAATTCAGGATTTATGAGTTGAAAATGTGCATACTTCATCTGTACCTTGTTTTCTATTTTAACTCAATCTCTACAACACCATCACAGAGTCCTTAGTTTCATATAGGTTTCTTGAGGTTCATTATCATCAAATTCACAGGAGTAGAAAGTTCTGTTTTGTGTTTATATGAGTATACTACATTCAACAGGATAAGGAAAGTTGAAAAGATGAAGCCATGAATATACTTTCTGTCACCACTTTCATACATCAGTTGGCCACTGAAGAATGTCCCTATTGTTTCTACAATTGCTGTTCCTACAGAATTGCAGTGTAGAAAATAACATTACACTGTAGAAAATAAAAAGTACATGTATGTCCTGGTTTCATCTGAGATAGAGTAATTTTGTAGCTGGCAAAGTGATTAGCTTCAGATTTAGGATGAGAATGATGTTGGAAACACACTGATGTTTTGGTTGTTAAATGCTTACATTAAGTAAAGGACTTTTCAGCTTCTCACATGACAGGGAGTAGGTTGGGCGCATAACAAGTTGTAAGGGGATACAGTCAGGACAGCTGACTCAACTGCCCAGAAGAATACTCCATACCATATGGAATTGGGTTTAGTGTATAAACCAGGGTGAAAGCTAGCCAGGGACCAATGACTGACTATCAGCTGGGCATCAGTGGGCAGGTGGTGAGCAATTGCGTTGTGCAGCATTATCTTGCATATTCTGATTCTTTTTTATCATTATTGGTTGGGGGGGGGGGGGGGGGGGGGGGGGGGGGGGGGGGGGGGTATAACCAGTTTCTATGCTTTTAGACTGTATTTAATCTCAACCCACTTATTTCACTTTTTTCCCCCAATCCTCTCCCTCATCCCACTGGGATGAGCAGCTATGTGGTGCTGAGCTACCTGCTGTGTTAAAACATGGTATTATGTCCTTGAGTCACTGAAAATTATAACTCTGTTACAAGACACTGAAGCAAAGGATTAGGAAACTTTTAACTTAATGAGCTCATCCCTCATGGGAAGGGACATGGATGTTTATAGATACATCCTGTTTTCTTGTGTTCTGTATTTCTTTATGAAGAGTGAAGTGTTGGCCTACATTGTAGCTCTGAGCTTCTGGAGTTGGGCAAAGCCCAGATGTCCAAACAAAGCAGAAATTATGTCAACTACTGGCACATGGTAGAAAATACAGTAAAGAATTCTAGGTATGTAGGTACACTTGGAGATTTGACAATTTTATAAGGAAAGCAAATGCACAGGACATCCTAAAATCCTTCCTATTAAAAGAAACATTGTAAGGAGTGAAGTACAGTGATAGAAATGTTTGGCTGGGTTTGTACTTTACAACGAGGTTACCATAACACTTGGTTAATGCTGCCTGAGTCATATTGCTTTTACAGTACATATACAAACTGGTTTAAGATTTATTATGCAGTAAAACTCATTAGAAAGATGTGTGGATATTCAGTGCCATGTAAGTCTCTTTTTAGCTCCAGGCTAACTTTAAAATCCTATTCTGTACTTTTTTTGGAAAGCTGGTAATTCAAATACTAGTGTCTGACAGAATTTAGGACAATTAGATATTAAGGGTCAATTTAACTTGTTTTGTTTTGTTTTGTTTAGGAAAATAACATTTTAGTGCACTTAAAATTAGAAAAAGGAAAAAAAGCTTTTAAGTTCCTGATTTTTAGTCCCCATGCCTGTCCAAGTATGCTGTTGGAGAAAGTAGGTTTTTTTGTGTTTCTGAAGTGTTTTACTGTACTTCAGTGCAACTTGGCTATCAGAATATTTTATTGCAAGTGTGGTGGATATATTTTACTTCATCTTTCTTGGGAATTAAAGGGAGATATTCTGTGACAATATGGAATGTTTGAATGTTTTAATTTAAATTTTGCCACAGGTCTAAGGCCATATTCAGATCACTTGCTAAACAAATTAGTTGGAATTCTTCGTAGCAAAATTGGTTTCTCCATGACTTGTCCTTCATAGAAGTATGCAGGTTTCTACATCTTTTGAAGCAGATCTTTTGGGCAATTTATAGACTTTACACATTATGGTAGATGTCATGTCACCTTCTTATTCCCACAGCACCTATGGCAAACCTTCTACAGTGTCAGATCATTCCTCATCTTCATAAAAGTTGAATGAGCTACAACCATGGTTGAATTGGTAAAAGTGGCTTGTGATGACCATTTCCTATAAAGTTTTGAAGTCCGCTAATAACTGTTGATATAGCTTGCTAAGGAGGAAAAATAAATAAAATGGTTGTAAAAACAAAATGTCCCTAAACAGTGAGCCTATGAATGGCAGTGTGCGCTCATCTGCTGCCAGAAGCACTTCCCACTAGGTTTATGTTCTCCCCTTGGTTTTGTCTGTGGATTTAATGCACATGAAATGTGTCCTGGAAAAAAAACAATACACTGTAAACCTTTTGTAATAATATTGTTTATTTATAAATTTTTTTTATTTGTTTGCTTATTTTCATGGCAATAGATCTAGACACTATTCTGCTCTGAAATGCTACATAAAACACTTTTCTGTAAATTATATAATCTAAACCTTTAAGTCAGAGTTTGGGGTTTTTTCTAAGCAAAAAGTAACATCAATTAAGAATGTCTTAGTTTGAGGGAAATACCAAAATGTTTACCAAAAACAACAGGAGAGGATTCCTCCACAATAATCACATGACTTCTTATTAATTTAAGAAAAAAGGAACTTTAATTAGAAAATGGTTATAAGAAGAATAATAAAGTAAAAAATGTCGATATTTTTTGAGCTCCCGAGGGTTTGGACGCGAGAGTCAAAGATGTGTCCTTCATAGAAGTATCATCAGTGCTCTGATTTATTGTTTTTACTACACACACACATATCGCATACTTACTGAGTCCACGGATAGTACAGGAATATCATTGATCAATGGCTAGGGTGTGCTTGCCTTATCACGCAGCTGGATTGGTACTTTTCTCAAAACTATGCCCTTCTGTATCAATGTGTTTACCTGCTTCTCCTAACGGCTCCTGCATTTTTTCCACTGTTTACTGCTCTTCTTGAAGCAGGCTTAAAGATGCAGGGGCCCTGTTTCCCTTTCCATGGGCTGGGTTGTGCACATAAACTTCTAAGCTCAAATTTTTCCCACAATTGCCCTTTTTTCTTTTTTGCACAACCCTGGCCTGGTTAATTGTCTTCAATACTAGCCGTTTCATATAACCTAAGGCACAGCTAAGCACAAGCAAGTAGATTAAAATAGTAGTTAAACACATAACACTTCGCTTAAATAACTTTTGTAGCTACTTGGTAATACACAATGACTTAAACCAATTACTGAAGGGAGAAATTGAAACTGTTAATTGCTAAAAACTTTCTTGCAGTTGTTTAAGACTTTCATGTATAGATTGGGAATGACTAGATAGGTTTACACAACACATTTTTTTACAGTCTTTGCATTTATGGCTTTGAGCTAACAGCAGGAAGTTTATGGCCGCCCTATTTTGCAAAATTGCATGTTTGATGCTATTCACATGAGTGGTCAATTTTGAAAGGATTTTTGGCATTACGTTCTTTTGCTGTTTAACAAGTTAATTGTTGAATTAACTTTAAAGATTTTACAGTAGCTTTTATTAAACATGTCTTAAATGGGTCTTTGGGTGTTGCTACAGAGAGACAAAAAGAATTTTCTTCAGTTTTGTTAGCAATCAAGGCAATAGAATTAAAATAACTATAGTGTTTTGAAAACTGAATAATTATTAAATCTTAGCCTTTTTAACTAAAAATCAAAAGCAGATGATGTTATTATTAGCTTTTTCATATAGTCTTTTAGCCATCTTAAATTTACATGAAAAGACACTGAATGATTTGACAAATTCATGTAGCACATCTATCCAATTCTTCAGAACTAAGGCCTTGAATTAAAAGCTGTGCTGAAAGCAAAGAAAATTAAAAGCAACTCTACTTTGCAATAATGCATACTTAATACTTATTTAAATCAGTGGTAAGACAGGCATTTAAATTCTTCAGGTAGTTTTTCTGGTCCTTAGAGACGCATTCATCAGTCAATACAAACATTAGAGGACAGACATACACACATACTGTCATTTTGACAATTTTCTTTTTTTGTAATTGTGCCATAAAACATAGCAACAATGGCTTTCTGCAGGGCCCTTGCAGAAGACCAGTTGCACTTGGTGTTAACTACAGCACAATTGTCACAATCACAAAAAATCTCCAATTTAGTTTTCACCATAGATAAAAACTTTTTAGTTATAATCCATCTATAGTCCATTTTGAAGCAATTTGTTTAGCTATTTTTATTTATCATTCACTCTATTATTCACTCTGTCATTCACTTTTACTGTCACTTCTCTCCCCCTTTTTATTTTTAGAACCAGTAATTTAAATGCTGCTCTATTTGCAATGTAGCAAGCTTAACCTTAAATAGGAAAAATACTAGTTAACAATACAGTTAAAGCTATAAATGTAACCTTATTCTAATGACTTAAACTTTTACTAAAATACCATTACTTTGCTAACTTAATTAACATTTTAACTTATTTTCCTTAACATCTTAGCTTTTTAACAAATTAAAAATATTATTCTATTAGTGTAACAAATTAATTTTTTTAACAAAAGAAAAAACATTATTTTATTTGCTTAACATTATTATCTATAACAAATGAAAAAATATTTTTGCCAGCATTGTTATTGATGCATCAAGAAAAACTTAAAAACTTTAACAGAAATATAACAACGTTACACAACATTATTACTATAAACCGGCTATGTTGCATTGAGTCTTACATTTATAAAAGCAGACTTTAACACTTTTAAGTCTTGCAATTCTAGTGCTATTTATGGTAAATATGCATTCTTGTATTTAAAAGAACATAACTAACTTAATGCTTTATAATTGAAACCATTATTTGTTTTAATTCACTTTTGCACTCTAAAAAGAGCTTGTTTTGAAAATGCTTAAAACTAACAGATGGAAACACATCAAGCACCATCAGGTGTGATAAATTTTGAATTTGAGGGATCAAATTTAAAGCTTTAATTAGTCACTTTCAAGTTCTGTCATCTGATCTTGATTCAGTCAGAGGAACCTTGTTGCTTTTATCCGTTGCTGACTTTAACCTGTAGAGACAAAAATAGAAACTTTTTCGTAGATTATTAAATGCTTACAACACTTTATAACCATTTAATAAATGCTGAATTAACAAGGGAATCAGTTTAACAGACTTTTCTTAGGCTTTTGTGTTGCTGTCTGAAGTGCTGGAGAAAGATGCTGCATTTTGTTTTGCATGTTGTATTGCAGAACTGTGATTGCAGGGCGTTAGGTGCTTGTGTCCCGTCGTCCCAAAGGCAAACTCTGCTGATGTGTGTTAAGGTCTGTTTAGGCTGCTTGTTTTCTTGTTAACTGACCGGCTTTCAGTCTGTCAGGGGTATGCTGGAACCAAAATTCCCAAGGTTCTTTGCGTGAATACTACATTTCCCATAAGCCATTGCAAGGAGCTGATGACATAATGCAAAGCTTTGCCTGTCCAACTACAAAAACCACAATGGCCTATGAGACTTGCGCATGACAGTAAAAGCTCGGTGACGCATAGGAGGGAGCTCACCTCCCTCCCCATCAGAGGGGAGACTGGCCCCTCCCATCTCAGTGTAGGAAGTGCCATTTTCAAACTACGCAGGAAAAATTCTTTCACATCAGAAAGCTGGAATACAACTGGAAACAAGGTTTTGCAGCCTCCACAGATGAAAACGAAGCAAAACAGAGTTAAGAGAGCAGTTTTTGGAAACTTATGGCTTTTTGCAGGCTGAAGAGAACATGAGGAGCTTGGAGATGATACAGAACAAAGCCCACGCGGCGTGATAGGGGCTATACTGTCCATTGCAAGTACAGATTCATGTCCCATGTCCTGTTCTGTGCTGTCTTTCTTTCTTGCGCCGACTCTGGGATTGTGTGCAATGAAGCGAGGGGCAGCGGGAGGGGAAATGCGGCGATCCCAAGGCAGCGAAAAAAAACCAGCAGCATGCGGGAGCGGCATGGGGCAGTTGGGCAGCAGTCACCAAAAGTGGAGAGAGATGGAGCCGCAGCGGTGGTGGCCAAGGCTGAGGGGGTAAAGAGGTGGCAGCAGCTTCCCACAAGAGACCAGAGACGGACCCACAATGCCAGCTTCGGGCCGGCGAAAACTAGCGGCAGGAACAAGGGGAAAGCCAGCGGTTGTGCGCAACTTTTAAAGGTGTCCCCCTCAGAGTGGCTTGCAGCGGGGGGCTGCGGTGGCGGGAGCAGGAGCCAATCACGGCTAGCACAGAAAACCGCGGCAGTGTTTTCGGCTTTTATGTTCTGCCACACGTCCCTTGCAAGTTTCCTCTTATTTCTGAGTTCATACCAGAGGTTCTTTCTCATGGCTTCCCACATAAATAACGCAGGCGGGCTTTGGAAAAAGCCTTGCTCTTTAGCCCATACAACGAGCTTTTTAAAGAATTTTTCGCTGACTGCCTCATTTCGCTTAGCTAGTATACCCAGCAAAAGCCATATCGCAGCAGCCATCTCGGCACCCATTTTTTCAATAAGCCAAGATGCTTGATGGGACGGGGAGAGCAACTCCCACTTTTGCTTACCACAGACCTTTCACCTCGCTCCGCTGGTAGCCTCTACTATCCTGCCTTTCCAGCTTCCACGACCGGCGTAGCCGCCGATCACAGCTCCCTCATCCAGTCTTCGATATCGACCTGTGTGAATAATTTATTGCCACTTCTTTGCCCGTGAACTCCACCAATTAAAGTAAAAAATGTCGATATTTTTTGAGCTCCCGAGGGTTTGGGCGCGAGAGTCAAAGACATGTCCTTCATAGAAGTATCATCAGTGCTCTGATTTATTGTTTTTACTGCATACACACATATCGCATACTTACTGAGTCCACAAATAGTACAGGAATATCATTGGTCAATGGCTAGGGTGTGCTTGCCGTACCACGCTGCTGGACTGGTACTTTTCTCAAAACTATGCCCTTCTGTATCAATGTGTTTACCTGCTTCTCCTAACGGCTGCTACATTTTTTCCACTGCTTACTGCTCTTCTTGAAGCAGGCTTAAAGATGTAGGGGCCCTGTTTCCCTTTCCATGGGCTGGGTTGTGCACATAAACTTCTAAGTTCAAATTTTTCCCAACAAAATAACTGTTCTTAACTACTATATATATATATATATATGTAGATATAGATATAACTGTAAACAGACCAGAGCAAACTACTCCCCCAGCACAAAAAGTAAAAACAAAAGAGAACAACCCCCAAACGGTACATTCCTCCTGGAGCAGTTATATTTATGGACAGTGTCAGTGTCACACCTTGGCTAGCTGTGAGGTGAATTCTCAGTCTTTTCCCAGCAAAGCAGAGACAAGGGGTGAGCACTCACATGAACTCTCTCTCTCTTTCCTTTTCCTTTGTCCTAAACGAAGAAGGAAAAGCTGGGAGTGGAGGGATGGTGATAGTTCCCAGGAAGGAAAGGTCTGCAGCATGTCCCGAAAGTCGCTGTGACTCCTCTCTCTCTCTCCCTCTTTCCAGTTGCTCCCATGGCAGGGTGGGCGGCCACGACGCTGCAGGCGATGGTGAAGCCGGGGCAGCGACCAGGGCCACAATGCCGAACCAGGAGAATAGCAGTGGCAAGAAAAAGAAAACATCTTACTCAACAGCAGCAGCGATGAGCAGGAGAATGGCTTCCCTCCCACAGCAGCACACACAGCTGCAGCGTTCAGCCAGAGCTGTGGATGTCCCCAAAAACAAAAGAGACAGTGGAAACCTGTTCCCTGCCACACCTTCCCCCAGTCTGCCCCCCACCCAAAACGATCAATCAGGAATTGGTAGCAGTTGACTACTTCTTTTGTTAACTAATGGCTTGGGGAATTAGTGGCAGGGAGAGAATTTTTCCTTTAGCACCCCAAAAATACAACAAAAAGAAAAAAATAATTATAATTACTTAAGAGAAAAAGATCTACTTTTCTCTTTTGCTTCTTTCCCACACACAACAGTTCTCCCATCTACCAGAAAATTTTTTATTTTGTTATCTTTATGGGTCATCTTTAATTTTTTTCTGCAATATGTGTATTAGAATTATGGGAGAAAATGCTTACATACTAATGTCAAGGTAGTAATCTACAATGTTCTGTTTAGTTATTTTTATAATCATATTTTGCAGCCCTCTCTAACAAACAATCCATAAAACATGTTTGTACATAAAATGTATTACCTTTCAATACTATACTATTCAACTCTATTTTAAAATTAGCTCAAAAATGAGCTCCCAAAAGTAGATAATCTTTAGAAAAGATAAAGTTTATGGGATACTCTGTTAAATGCTTTAGTAGCCAAAGCATTGTATTGGAGCAAAAAAATTAAAAGTCAGGCAGAGAAAAGTCAAAGTTGCGTTATCTAATAAAATTGTTTTATTTGAATCATTTTTAAATAAAATATGTTATTTCTGATTAGATCTAAAAGGAAAAAAAGGAAAGGTAGTCATTACCCTAATGCAGGAAGTAATTAATCCTGAAGAAATTTAATGTCTACCAGAAGATCTTTTTTCTTTATCTATCTAAAAACTCTACAAGAATATAATCAACTTCTTCACTAAGAAAGGGGACACCTAACAATGTATCTGACATTTGCTTTCCTATATCTTGTCTAGAATTTTTGTTGCTTCAAAGCTGAGAACTGAGTCATAAGCAGCCTTAACTGATGTAGAAAGCTTAAAAATGAGAGTAAAAAATTGGCAAAACGACTGGCATGATGTGATTTTTGACCTGCTAGAAGAAATAATAGCCAGTATTATGGGGAAACTGAAAGTGAAAAGTTTAGCTAAATTTCATGCTTTTGAAAGGTAAACTGTTCAAAAGTCCTGGAGTACTGGAACAGATATTTAGATCTGGGGCTCACTGTATAACAGCAAGTTTGCAGACTACACAGTCTTTTCTGTATGTCCTGGGTTTAGTTAGGCCTAAATTTTGGTGATGCCGAAGGGGTCTTTCATTTTTGATTTTTCATTTTGCAGATTTTAGGGACACAGTAGATGTAGCACTGTAGATTTTTAGTGAGTTAATATTTAGCAACTTAAGTATAAGGTCCTTCTATCTCTACCTCTGCTCCAGAACAGGCAGCTAAGATCTTCTAGCTGTTTAGTCTCTTTCTCAAGGTACAAGATTGGAGGATATCAGAGGGAAACATAAACATAAGCCAACAACCTTGGGACCCAGAGCACTGGAAAGCATCCAAAAGACCTTTATGTGCTGAAGAGAAGGAGGTGGATAAAGACAGAGGGTCTTGACGACCCCAGCCTCAATTCCAGGGGGGTTGGACCAGGGGTGGAACCAGGGCTGGACTAAGAAATGTGTAAAGTATTGATTGGAGGGATCATATTATAAAAGCCATGGAAACTAAAACTGGAGAGCATGTGCATGTCATCATGTTTCCTGTGGGCCGTAGGCCTGTGATATTAAAGGACCTTTACTTTTTATCGTATCCTACATTACCTTGGCCCAGAGTCCTGCTTTGTGGGGTGCACTCATGGCATCATTGGCTTTTATTTAAGAGCAGGCCTCAGATTATCAGCTGACTCAAGCTCGGTCAGGCCAGCTGACAGCTGACTTCTACTGGCCAATGGTATTCCATACCATATTCTGACATCATCTTGGTATAAATACAGTGTAGGGAGATGCTTAGCTCAATTGCCATCATGGCTGAGGTAGAGACAGGACACTGCTGCCGTTCTGCTGTGCTGGGCCTTACTGCTGCTACCACTATGTCGCATTTTGGTTTAGTTGGGGTGTTTTTGTAGCCAGAATAGTGAAATTTGTGTTCGGAGGGTTCAGTTTTCTGTTGGGTGGGAAGGTGAAGGAATTATTTTTTATATCTAACTTGTGTAGGTGTGTGTTATATTGTAGTTTTCTTTTAATTTTCTCTGTATAGGTATATAAACCTGTTTTAAGTTTTAGGGTTTTTTTTCTCCCTTTTCTCAACAAGGGGAGGGAGCTTCATTGGTTTGGTTCATACTTGGCATTTTGCCAAGGTTTTAAACCAAAACACTGTATCTTCAGGAAAGGAGATTATTGAAACATTTCAGTGATTGAATTTCTTAAATCATAAGAATATTTAAGTACTTTTCAAAAAGGAAGAGGAAATAAATTTTGTGTAATTGGCAGTTTAAACAAAAACTGAACAGTGTATTTTCAGTTAAGATTTGTGAATTTTAGAGAACTTCCTGCCAACAGTGAAGGTCATCCATCTGATGCCTGAAAAGATTTTTAATAGAGCTTCTTGTGTTTCATTATATTGTTGACACAAATGTGGCAGTGCTAGGCCAGGCGAAATAATCGAAAATGACTGGATATTCTCCTATCTACGTGACAGATATCAGATGTCACTTGCCATACTTAAGTCCTTTAATACAAAAAAAAAAAAAGACACTAAGTATTTCTAATGCTTACAGGTCCTCTTGTTGCCAAATCTCAGGAGTAAGCTGCACTAGTCCTTGCAATAAATTAGGGCTCTGGGAATTCTCTCGCACCCACCAGTGCAGTCCTCAATGGCCTTGCCTGGTAAAGATCAGTGTTAGGGTTTACTATGAGGCTCATGTTAGCTTTCTTCAGAGGAATTTCCCAGACTGCCTTACTGCTCTTTACCACAAGACCATGAAGTAGAGCACTGAGGAGGGGGCGGAGGAACGAGCATTCTACCATTTCTTTTCAGCCTGTTGTTTTTCAACCCTGTTCTTTTCAGGATTGTTTTTCAAGCTCAGCATATGTTTCAGAGGCAGGAGAAGGCCAGGGCACTTGGATTGCTGTCTTAAGTGAAATTCCAATCAGTGTAAGAATTGGCTTTCTAGGCAGCTATTAACTTGCAGGTGTCCTGGACTAAAATGTGCAATGTGGTTAAACAAATGACAGCCAGGCTATGTATATGCAGCTTTGAAATATTTCTCAATATGAGATGAATAAAGAAAGATATTTATGCAGACGTATTTTGATGTACCTACATAAAATTAAAAGTGAAATTATGAGAATTTTGGCCAAAGCAGTTTCAAATCTGAAAGACCTATTGTACTTAAAAGAAGGTGAATCAGGAGACCTTATTTAGGCAGAAGAATCTGACATTCACAGGAACTTTGCCTATGAAATTCCTGTGAAGTACCACGTGGTTTTGCTACCTGTTCATTACATCCCAATGGCAGGGTATTAATTTATAACTGATTCAATCTCAATACTTCATTTGTTTGCTATCACTGAATTTTAATTTTTCTGAAACTGTGTTCATTTCTGAGAACACAGTGAGAGTCCCTGAATCTGTTTAGCACTGCATATGAAGTGGGCCTGAGTGACTGACATTGAGTATACTATGACCTTTCAAAATAATGAAGAGATCTGTTAGATGTACAGAAACTTTTTCTTATCAGGAGTATATTTCCCAGGATAGGACAGCAGCAATAATCCCAGAGCTGGAGCTCAGCCCTGAGATCTCCTGCAGCTATATGCAACACAGCTGGACTGCTGCTGAAGACAGGAATGGTTTTGCTGAGGTAATACTCATTACTTGTTTTTGTTTGCCATCTGGTTGCAAATGGGTGTATTTTCTCAATGCATGTTTATTTCAAATATTTGCCAAAAGAATTCTGATTCTTAGCTTATTGCTATATGTTGTTTCTGTCTACTGTCTGATTAAAAGTCATAAAACAAACAGTTTGTTTCAGTTTCCATATTAGATGGGCTGTCCATAATCAGCACAAAACTTAAAGGGATTTGAGAACAACTTCTTTAAAATTTAACATAAACATTATAGAGAATAGGCACATTCCCCATAGTAGTGAGATTAGGGATACTGCTTTTCATCTAGGTACATGTGATGCCTTCAACCGTAAGTGAAGCTATCCTGACAAAATTGCAGCAAAATAAAGATTACCTCCATTTTTCAGATGAAGAAACTGACATAGATCCTGTGACTTGTACAATTTCATGCAAGAGGTATGTAGCAGAGCCAAGAACTGAACAAGAAACTGAGTGTCAGTCAAGTGCCTTAGTCACAAGCACATCCATAATCAGAACAGTCTCTTTTAAAGGCCATTTTGTCTTGGGTTGAGCTGGCAAAATGCCAACTGTCCAAGACAGAGTGAAAATGGAAGAGGAGGGAGAGGGAAAAACCCCTCCAAACTAGGTTTATGCTTAAACTAAGTGTATATATTTATACAGAAAAGAGAAAATTAAGAGAAAATTACAATATAACACACACTTACACAAGTTAGGTATAACAACAATTTTTACCTCTCACCAAAACAGATTCTATTACTTTTGATCTATAAGCGCCCCAAAAGATTCCCAGCAAGAAGAAAAGTATAACAAAAAAATGTTTCTACTTCCCTGAATTCAAACAAAATGCAAGTAGTGACAGCAAGAGCAGCAGGGCCTACTCCAACAAGACAGGAGCTGCACCACGTCCGGCTTGTACCTCGGCCATGGTGGAACTGACTTAACACCTTCCACACACTGGCTCTTACCCCTTCTGAGATGATGTTGTAATATGGTATGGAATAAAACACTACTGGCTAGAAGAAATCAGCTGTTAGCTAGCTCAGCCCAGCTCAAGTCAGCTGACAATTCCAGGCCTAGTCTGAAATTTAAAACCTAAATTTTAGGCCTACCTGGCTAAACCCATAATACATTTGTATTTGTTTCTCTCCTTCCCATTAATCTTCCTGTCAGCAAAAATGAATCAAAGAAGGAACTGAATGCAAAAGGAAATACTAAGGTGGATTTTTTACAGTAAATTCAGATGTCTTTAGTGTGTAATAAAATAAAAAGTATAACCTAGCTTATTAAAGGAATGAAATGGTTACATCAAAATGAACTGGTTTTAACCAACAGTGTAGCAAGTGGACTTTTTTGTGTACTTTTGTCATTTCTCATGTATTTTGGATTGAAAATGAGGTCAATACAAGGTGTTCTTAAATTTAATTTTTGCTTCTACTACACATTAGCCAATTGACACTGTGGTCTTCCTCATTTACACTAAGATTGACTGATCTTTTCCCCCAATAAGAAAAACTTTACATTCTCATCAGACTTGTATGTAAGCATAGATGAGATTCATATTTACTAGCTTTACAAATTTGAAACAAAAGTTAATATTCTCAGTCTATGTGACAACTGACAGAAAAACCTTTTGCGATGGGAATATTCATTCATATCATATATTTTTCAAAACAAACACTAAACCCAAGTTTATAATTAACAAGCAGCAGCTGGACATATAATTGTAAAGTGGAATGTTCATAATCCCTTGATAATATTCAGCAAAATTTTAGCCAAATGGATTTTTTTCTTTTAGTTTAAACACTGAACAGATGAAACACCTTGTTTGCAACACCTGTGAGAAAGAGTCTCTGACCTTTTCTTGGGATTTGAGTAATTTGTATTTAGACCCATACTCTGAGGTCAAGACTGTGACTTCAAATCCTTGCTCACGTCAAAAAGAGTAAGAGTCCACTATGGAGAAACTTTGAAATAACAGCTCCTGGAAGTAAAATGGAGTCTCCTTCCCGTGTATCACAGGCAGCTATGCTGTGTGGCTGTGCAACCTCAGGGTTGGCCAATGGTGACCAAGTTCACACACTAGCTCTCCATGTTGCTATCTTTGTGACCTGGAGAAATTGCTTCCCTTCTGCTTAACTTTCATTTTCCTCCTTTCAGCTTTTGTTGTGAGATTTATCGGAGCACCGTTTGGACTAATCCTAGATAACAGGTTTGGATTTTTGCTAATTTATTTTGTAACAGAAAATAGTGGCCATCAATGTTAGAATTCCCCTTTTACAGATCACATGGCAGAAACTCAGAGTTTATATTTACTTATCAAAAGCACATCAGAGGTTGCCAGATGAGGTAGAATCTCAGTACAGATCCTCATGACCCCATCTAGTTCCTTAGAGAAAATCTTTGAAAAAGAAATATTGCTGAGGTTTTTCTCTTATCTGTTCATCTCTCATCTGACTCCTGCGATATGCTTATTTCCCAAACGGTTTGTCCTTTTCTATCTCAAGAGCACTCAAGAGTTTCACAAGTGACAGAGGAGCATAGTTCACTGGTCTACTTGTGCCACAGCTCTGTGACAGTGTTCTTCCTGTGTGTGACAACAGGAATGCAGAATGGATGGATCTATGCAGAGAATAGACTTAGAAGTGTGACCATAATGCAATTCAGTTTTATTATTGAATGAAACACTTTTTTCCTTTTTTTGTCAAATTTGTAATTGAAAAGAATCCAAACTGTGTCAAGATTGTGTCAAGATTGAAAACAGAGAAGGTTAAGGGGAAAAGATAATACACAGTCTGTGAGAAAGCATGTGGAATATAACAGGAGGCATTGTTCTGTTCTGTCCTAAAAGTGAGATCTAATGTTGAAAGAGACCATTAACTGCTTCTTTCTACCTAGTTTTATCTGAACAATCACTATGAGTAAATAGGCACAAGTTCAAATCTACTAGAAAAAAGGATTAGGTCAAAAGTTTCACTTTTTGTCACAGCTACTACAAGTGAATGAGAATAGACCGGTGAATAAAAATAGAAGGTAATCTTCCAAAATCAGGATAAAGAATTCTGATGCAGAAACTATGACTTGGAAAGCAGACTATTGAAAATCTGCTGGTGTTTGACATCTTATGCATCTAGAAGTTTTTAATATGAGATATTTTTCCACTGTGTTTTTCTTCAAGAACTATATAGTCTCATCTGGTAACAAACATTTATTATTGTATTTACTGATATTTCCCCTGAAGAACTTTTTGCTAGTCAGAGCAATTTTGGTTTCTGAATGTGTTTCTAGAAAATGCTGGTCAGCTGTTTTGAAAACTTTAACTAAATTTCTGATCCTCATTCCTTTTTTTTTTTTCCAAGAAACAGTGGAAAGGATGTTTGTGCTTTTTATTTCCCCACAGTAAACTGAATAATTTCTAAATGGCAGATCCCACAGCCCTCTGTTTCTCAAACATCTTGTTTGGTCCATATTTTTGCATCCAAGTCCTCTGAGACATTCACAGAATCATAGAATGATTTGGGTTGAAAAGGACCAACCTCTCTGCCATGGGCAGGGACATCTTCCACCAGACCAGGTTGCTCCAAGTCCCATCTAACCTAGCCTTGAACACTTCCAGGAATGGGGGCAGCCACAACTTCTCCAGGCAACCTGTGCCAGTGCCTCACCAGGCTCACAGTAAGGAATTCTTTCAAAAATAATACCCAATCTAAACCCACTCTCTTTTGGTTTGAAGCCATTCGTAAACATTTCAACAGGAAAAAGTCTTGTCGTTTTCCAAGTGTTTTTGTCTAATTAAAATTTTCAGGTAGTTGATTAAGAAGTGCTTTCGAAGACAGCAT
Source organism: Willisornis vidua nigrigula (assembly GCA_021164005.1). Lineage (NCBI taxonomy): Eukaryota > Metazoa > Chordata > Aves > Passeriformes > Thamnophilidae > Willisornis > Willisornis vidua. The sequence continues at coordinate 2,183,904 of JAJPCS010000239.1, read as the reverse complement.
ATTCTTACGAAGACTTTAAAATTTTCTCTTAAAGGTGGAAATGGTGATCTTGTTTTCCAGACTTTGAGGTATTTAGATGCCCAAGTTTTGTTGATTTCATATTCTCATGTGAGTTGAGACACACAGGCCCACACCTCTAGAGAGACAGATAAGTGAATCATTTATTGAAATGCACATGCACCTTTTATATCCAGGGAAGGGGGCAGTTACATAGGCATAGTTGCGTAGTAACCTAGCCTATGGGTTTTGTTGCCGTGAGTGCCCCCAAACACAGGACTTCGAGCCAAGTTAATGTAGGATAAGATAAAAAGGTACATTCTTTAATGGCCAGGCTTGGGGCTTTTAGGAATACATGATGACATCTTCGTGCTGCCCCCTTCCTCTTTCTCCCAGAACACTGATTTTTATGGGTTTTTATAATATTGCCCACCCAATCCCCAGTTTACACATCTCTCAGTCCAGCCCCAGTCCCACCCCTGTGCCATCCCCCAGGATTTTGGGGCTGGGGTCACTGGGACCCTCTGTTCTTCATCAGCTCTTCTTCCTCAGGCTTTGGAGTCCTTCCAGTGTTCTTAGACTCAAGGTTGTTGGTTTATGTTTGGTCTTGTTCTGCAGGCCTTTCTGATAATCTTCAGCTCTTGTCATTCTTTAAGAGAGCCTAAATAGCTAAAAGAATTTGAGCTACTAATCTGTGGTAGGGGTTAGGATGTATAAACAATGAGCATAAGCTGTTACAAATATGAACACTACATTTGCTACAGTTACTGTGTTCCTAAAATCTATAAAAATGAAAAATCAGAAAACCCCTCTGGCATCAGTTTAAAATCCATCTCCTGGGCATGTATGGTTGGGTAGCCTTTTTCATGTCTTTTGCATAAACTCCAACTCCCAGCATGCCCCGTGGCATCCATCTTGCAAGGGGTGATTTTTTTGAAATGCAGGAGAATTCAGGTGAAACGTAAACTCGAGTTCAGTTCCTGAAGCACAGTGAATTTTCTTGTCACCAGTTGATAGTAAACCAATTGTCAGTAAGCAAAATAAGTGCCAGCACGGTATTTATCTCCTATTCAACTTTCAGTATCAGTAAGAAAGGCAGTGTAGTAGAGTGCCTTGGCATTGCTTTTGGACTTGAGAGTAATAAGTTTCCAAATCCAGAATTGATTTGGAGTGTGAAGCCAGTTAACTCACTCCATCTGCTACTGTTCTACCTCCCTCTGCATAATCTGTTTTATAGCTTTGAATCACAAATCCTCTGTGAAACAGGTAGCTTCTTACTTAATGTTTAGAGTACAATGTGCCCACATTTCAACTGGAACTCTCCTATTTTTATATTGGATCCAATAATAATGCCAATGGAGTTTTTGCTTGCTTTTCCACAGGAGCACAACTGGGCTTGTTTGCAATAGTTTTGATTATTTACACAAACCATTATGACACCATCTCATCTGTCTGAACCTAGACATTTATCTGTCTCTCCCTAGACAGACATTCCTCTCTGGTGAGCCTATAATAGCTTTTCAGAGAGGATACTGTTTCTGCCCTGAAAAGTTTGCATGACACTCAAAATAAAGACTTTCATCACGTGTGCAGCAGCTTTCCCTTCTATCAGCTGCCCTTCTTAATGTTGGGTGTTTACTTACTGTATACCAGCCCAAAAAAAAGTGAAGAAGCATTTTTTTGTCCCTGTGATTTAATCATGGGGCCTCCAATTTCAGCTTGACCTCAGCTCCTTTCAAACTGTTTTGCCAAATAAAGCTGGAAATTGGAAACAGGGATACAGGGAGGAGCTCTATATTTGTCCTCTGCAATTGTCTACCATTTGCTGGTACTAATATTTTGTCTGATGGTGATCTCTAATATGAACTCATGCAACTTTAATGATCCCTACAGAAGGGTTAGTCCATGCTGTGTAATATCTTGCAAAGTGTATCAGTGGTTTTCTACAGACATTTTAGGAGTTGTTAAAAAAATGCTCAAAATCACCTAGAATAAAGAAAAGGAAGTCTTCAGAACACTTCTGTGGGGTACATAAACCAGATAGCTCAGGAAACTAATAAGAGGAAAACAACTTAACTAATGAGCCTGCCAAAAGACTGTAAAATTTTTCTCAGTCTGTTGGGTTCAAAATATTACATCTGAATATATAGAACCACAGGATAGCCTGATTTGTAAGGGACCCACATGGATCATCAAAGTCCAACTTCTGGGCCTGTACTGGACAGCCACAAGAATCCCACCAAGTGACTGAGAGTATTGTCTAAGTGCTTTGTGATATGTTTAATAATGCAGAAAACCACTAATAACCCAGGAACACTAACAACCTTTGAGAGTCTTGCCTTTGCTGTTTCCCAGTGAATTGTGCAAGCAACTTGATGTAATCCCACAAGCTTTGGGTTGCCCATCTGTTCCTTGGGTCACTGAAGGATGCAGATTTTTATCTTTTTCTATTCTTACCTTTCTGTTGCATTCTCTTCCAAGGGATCTTTTTTATGACCAGGATGGAAAATATTATCAGATGAGAGTGATCTCAAATATTTTCATGCAATGGGAAAATAATTTCCTCTTTCTAGCCAGGTATGATGTAGATTTCTCACAGATGCCTTCATTGCATACATTAATAGCAAGACAGAGAAACTGCATGGAAGGTGGTGTTTATTTTATTTTCTCCACCTGTGCTGAACTGCCACACTCGATATTCTGAATAAATCAGGAAGAAGAATGCCAGGAAAGTGGTGTAATATTATATACATATAATTATGGGGTAAGTTAAGATACTGGACTTCAAATCATTTTACAGCCTAGGGGGAAAATAAACTTTCTCTTCTGGGTTGGCAGTTGCATGAACTGTAGCTTTTTTGTGCAGGGTTTCTCCCCGTAGAAGATTTATTCTCTGTTTTCTTTTCATAAATCCCAGATGAAACTTTTAAATCCAAGATAGTTTGAAGCCACTGAACTTTCCTAAGATTTGCTCTAGCAGCTTATTTGCATGGAACACAGAAGTCTGAGGCAAGAATGACTGCAGACTAGAATGTACCATAGATCTCTGCCAGAAGCTTTGAACTCAGGTACAAGTAAGTAATTTCCAAGTAATCTGGCCCACACAATGGAATATTTCCTGTCTGGATGAATTACATGCTGCCTGGGTGGGCTTGTGCATGGTGAGAAAAAAACCCCAAAGATTAAAAGTCCCTGCTCCACTAGAGCGAGGATGTCTGACATGCTGAAGACTGCTGTAAATGTTTTGGATTTGTCCAGCCACAGGCTGATCAAAGGCTGCAGTGAGTTTTGCCTTATTATCTCCTATTTTATATCAGATACATAAATGTAATAATTTCTCCTTGTCCTGTCAGTGACTACATGGAAGATTAAAAAGAGAGAAAGAGAAAAATTTTTTTAAGTTTTTATTATTGAAGCATGTCATTTGAACATCTGCTACCCTTAGGTGGAGGCTGAGGAGGGGAATGAAGGAATTATGTCATTTTAAAATCTTCACATTTCTGAACACAGGGTGATTACCACCTGACGAGATTTAGAAAGAAACTTCCCTGGACTTGGTTCTTCAGGTGCCAACCCCTGTTGGTCATGTGATGTTGAGCCTTAACTAGCCAGTGTTGATCAGGGCAACCACTTTATGTAGAGTGTTGTCGCAGGTTTGGCTTAGCTGTTACCAACCCTGGACTGGCCCCCCTTCCCCCTCCCAGAACTTCCCAGCAAAGGCAAGGGGAAAAAAAAACTGAAAAGAAACGCACTCAAAAGAAACTGAACTGAATAAAAAGAATAAATTATATTTCCTAATATTCACAATCAGACTGTATACACAGTACATAGGATCCCACCCCCAGGGGAGAGGGAGAAAGGGAAAAAGGGGAGTGAAGATAGGGAAGACACAAACCCAACCTAACAAAACCAAACTAGAAAAACTTAAACCAAATGAATCACACAGGCATAATTAAAAACGTCAAAGAAGGGGAACAGGCATGAAACAATCTCACCCAGGACAGGAGAACCACCAACAACCGGAGGGATCAGAACTCCAACCACCTCCCACCAGCTCCCCAGCCGAGGACGAGATGACCAAACCACTTCCCCCCCTGCTACGTGGAAGACACGCATGGAATACTTGCAACTTCCTTAGATACAATGGTTACTGGGGAAGCCATGGGCCAAACCATTACATTCTCCACCCCTTATTCCACACTGATCTTTCCACGCAATCCTTGGATTCTTGCATTTGCTTATATCCCGCACATATATATATATATATACATATAATCCATATACGGTCCTTCGAGGCAGATGTCTTGTCATCAAGGATCAACATCAGCATCAGTTCAGCTTTAGTTCTTTGCCTTTTGGTTAGAGTCACAGTTCCAAGTTCAGAACTGGTTCACAGTTTAGGATTGCCTTATTGTTGGACATCATGGGATACCAGTACTGGCTTTGTTTGGGTCTTTCTCATCTGGTGTCTGGTTTCCTGCAGAACACAACTCAAAGCACATAATTAGTTTTTCCCCAAGGTTAGATTGCCTTGGGGCACACACTGGATTTCACCATCTTTCCTCATTACCCACCAGGTGTTTCCGGACCCTTGGGCAAAAACAATCCCACGAATGGGTTTGCCTGGCTCGAAGGAGGAGTAATCCAAACGGATTTCCCTAACATGCCTCTCAAGTGAATCGCTGGAACTTTGTCTCCATCTACCGTGTGGAGGGATTCTGCTTGGGCAGGACCAGCTCGATTGACAGAGCCTCTGGTGTTAACCAACCAGGTGGCCTTGGCTAAATGCTTATCCCAGTTCTTGAAGGTTCCTTCACCTAGTGCCTTCAGAGTTGTTTTTAACAGTCCATTGCACCTTTCAACCTTTCCAGCAGCAGGTGCATGATATGGAATGTGATATACCCATTCAATACTATGCTCCCGTGCCCAAGTGGCCACTAGATTGTTCTTGAAATGAGTCCCATTATCTGACTCAATGCGATCTGGAGTGCCATGCCTCCACAGGACCTGCTTCTCAAGGCCCAAGATAGTATTCCGGGCCATTGCATGTGGTACTGAGTATGTCTCTAACCATCCAGTGGTCGCTTCAACCATAGTAAGCACATAGCGCTTACCTTGGCTAGTCTGTGGCAATGTGATGTAGTCAACCTGCCAGGCCTCTCCGTATTTATACTTGTCCCAGCGTCCACCATACCAGAGGGGCTTCGACCTTTTTGCCTGCTTAATGGCAGCACAGGTTTCACAATCGCGGATAACCTGGGAAATAATGTCCATGGTTAAGTCCACCCCTCGGTCTCGTGCCCATTTATAGGTTGCGTCCCGGCCTTGATGGCCTGAAGCATCATGGGCCCATTGAGCTAGGAACAATTCTCCCTTTTGCTGCCAGTCGAGGTCTACTTGTGACACCTCAATCTGTGCAGCTCGGTCTGCCTGTCTGTTATTATCTTGTTCCTCGTTAGCTCGACCTTTGGGCACATGGGCATCTACATGGCGGACTCTCACGTTCAATTTCTTTACTCTGGCAGCAATGTCTTGCCACGGATCTGCAGCCCAGATGGGCTTCCCTCTACGCCTCCAATTCATTTTCTCCCACCGGTCTAGCCATCCCCAGAGAGCATTTGCTATCATCAATGAGTCGGTGTACAAGTAGAGCCTTGGCCTTCCTTCTCTTTCTGCAATGTCTAGGGCCAATTGGACAGCTTTGAGTTCTGTGAACTGACTCGATTCGCCTTTCCCCTCAGTGGCTTCTGCCACCTGCTGGGTGGGACTCCACACAGCTGCTTTCCACTTCCGGCTCCCCCCTACAATACGGCAAGAACCATCGGTGAAAAGGGCATAAAGCATCTCTTCATCTGGCTGCTGATGGTGGAGCTGATGGTGGAGCCTCTTCAGCTCGACTCACTGACTCTTCCTCTTCTTCATCTGCCAGGCTGAAGTTCCCACCTTCAGGCCAATTGGTTATAATTTCTAGAATTCCAGGGCGATTCGAGCTCCCGATTCGAACACGTTGTGTAATCAAAGCAATCCGCTTGCTCCACGTAGCATCGGTGGCATAATGTGTAGGGGGCACTTTTCCCTTAAACATCCAGCTTAACACCGGTAGTCGAGGTGCCAAAAAAAGCTGTGCTTCAGTACCAATTACCTCCGAGGCTGCTCATATGCCTTCATATGCCGCTAGGATTTTCTTCTTCATAGGTGTGTAATTGGCCTCAGAGCCTTTGTATCTTCGGCTCCAGAAACCAAGTGGTCGCCCTCTTGTCTCACCAGGTACCTTTTGCCAGAGGCTCCAGGAGGGACCTTTATCTCCAGCTGTGGAATAAAGTACATTCTTCACATCTGGTCCCGTCCTGACTGGTCCAAGAGCCATGGCATGTGCGATTTCTTGCTTGATCTGCTTGAAAGCCTGTTGTTGTTCAGGACCCCATTGGAAAATGTTCTTTTTACGGGTCACAAAATAGAAAGGGCTCACGATCTGGCTGTACTCGGGAATGTGCATTCGCCAAAGCCTATGGCTCCTAGAAAAGCTTGAGTCTCTTTCTTATTAGTTGGTGGAGCCATTGCTACAATCTTATTGATGACGTCGGTTGGAATCTGGCAACGTCCATCTTGCCATTTCACCCCAAGGAACTGAATCTCTCTGGCAGGTCCCTTGACCTTGCTCTTTTTGATGGCAAAACCAGCTTTGAGGAGAATCTGAATAATCTTTCGTCCTTTTTCGAAGACTTCTTCTGCTGTGTCTCCCCATACAATGACATCATCAATATACTGGATGTGTTCTGGGGCCTCACCCTTCTCCAATGTGGCCTGGATCAGCCCATGACAAATAGTTGGACTGTGTTTCCACCCCTGGGGCAGTCGGTTCCAGGTGTACTGCACGCCCCTCCAGGTGAAAGCAAACTGCGGCCTGCACTCTGCTGCCAAGGGAATGGAGAGGAACTCATTAGCAATGTCAATAGTGGCATACCACTTTGCTGCTTTGGACTCCAGCTCATACTGGAGCTCCAACATATCTGGCACAGCAGCACTCAGCGGTGGCGTAACTTCATTCAAGCCACGATAGTCCACAGTCAGTCTCCATTCTCCATCTGATTTACGTACAGGCCAGATAGGGCTGTTGAAGGATGAGTGTGTTCTGCTGACCACCCCTTGGCTCTCCAGCTTCCTGATCATTTTATGGATGGGAATCACAGCATCTCGGTTTGTATGATACTGTCGCCTATGTACAGTTGCAGTGGCCATCGGTACTTCTTGATCTTTGACTCGGAGTAATCCCACAACAGAAGGGTCTTCTGAGCGACCAGGGAGAGTAGACAACTGTTTGGACTCTCCTTCAATCACTGTGGCTACACCAAAAGCCCACCAGTACCCCTTCGGGTCCTTGAAGTGTCCTCTTTTTAAATAGTCCATATCAAGGATGCTAGGGGCTTCTGGTCCTGTCACCATGGAATGCTTTTCCCAGTGGTCTCCTGTTAGGCTCATGTCAGCCTCTACCACCGACAGGTCCTGAGACCCTCCGGTAACTCCAGAAATAGACACGGTCTCTGTACTCTCATGTTCCGATGGCATTAATATACATTAGGCACCAGTATCTACCAAAGCTCGGTATTTCTGAGGATCCGATGTGCCAGGCCATCGAACCCACACAGCCCAGTAAACCCGATTATCATCCTTGTCCCTCTCCTCCTCCTGGCAGGAGGCAGGGCCCCTCTATTGTTGTTCCTGGTCAGAGCATTCTCCATCTGACATGTGCGATGCTCTGTCAGAGGCTCCTTCATTGGCATGGGGGGACTTGCTTCTTTTGCATCTCGGAGATCGATGTTTCTTTTCCGGGGTCTTTGCTTCAACTATGTGGACAGCTTTCTTGCCAGCTAATTTCTGTTTTAATTCTTGCAGTCGGGCTTTAAGTTTAGAGGTGGGTTCACCATGCCATTTTTTCATGTTTTCCCCTAGTTCGCGTAGAAGGGCCCACAGCAAACCACGCTCACTCTGTGTCTTACTCCTGGGGTTTCTAGTTTTCCCTCGTGCTGCATGAGATGACCGAGAACGGGAACGGGAATGAGAACGGGAACTGGAACGAGAATAAGAACGAGACCTTTCTTTGCGACCTCTAGAACGTTTGCGTCTAGGTTCTTCTTCATACACAGAGAGTTTAGCATTCCTCCGATGGCTTCCAGTTTTCCCTCGTGCCGCATGAGGTGACCAAGAACGGGAACGAGAATGGGAACTGGAACGAGAATAAGAACGAGACCTTTCTTTGCGGCATCTAGAACCTATGCCTCTAGATTCTTCTTCATACACAGAGTGTCTAGCATTCCTCTCTACCCTTTCCCCACTGTAGAGGGAAGAATGCCGGAATTTAGAGGGGACCCTCATGGTTTCCGATATTCTCCGTATCCAGTGACACATTCTGTCAACGTGTATCTCATTCTCGTCCATACTTAGAGGGTATGCAGATATCAGACACGGCATATAAGACTTAGGGGACCCATCCATCACCTTATCCCACATCGGCTGTGTGCATGGCATCTTCTCTGGGACCAAGATGTCATAGTAATTTGGATCAGAGTATATAATCTCCAGCATGGCCAGTTCCCGCAGATACTGGATGTGTTCTTCTGCGGTATTCCACTCTCTCGGAACACTCACCAAATACTCTTTATATGGGTATGTTGCCCTCACGGCATGGAGGATTTGGGTCCAGAGACTGGATGCCATCTCCCCCTGTCCCATTTCCTGTTCTATTTCACGGTCTCGGGCAAGAGATCCCAATAGTTGTGCTTCATGACCTTCCAGCACATGACTACTGGCCCCCTGGTCCCAACATCGCACCAGCCAGGTGAGGATGCGTTCATTGGGCCACCGACTGTAATCCCTTCGTATATCTCGAATCTCCTTTGGGGTCAATGATAGTATAATTTCACTTTCCCTCATTATTTCCTGTCCATCTCTCCCACGTACTATTCTCTCTACCTGTGTTTTTACTCTTCCACTCCTCCGTGGAACCTCTCTCACTTCCTTTCTGACCCTCTCACGCGAAGGTGGGGATTGTTCACGCCGTGAGGACGAGCTTCTATGGTGTTCACTCCGGGGGGATGGACTCCTATGTTGCCCACGCCATGGAGAGAGACTTCTACTTCGTTCGAGCCGTGGGGAGAGACTCCTAGCTCGTGAACCCCGTGAAAGGGAGCTCCTGCGTTGTTCATCAGGTCTGATGAATGGAGGTAGCACATAGTCCTTGAAAGGCCAGGGTAAGGGCCTTTCCCGGTCTTCTATTCCCTCAAATGTAGGTCTAGTACGGGAAGGTGGAATCACACCTCCAAAGGAGAGTTGCCTTTGGTGAGGCTGAAACAGTCCTTCTTCAGGCTGATGGAAACGCGTTGACCTCCCTTCTTCCTCCACTGGGTACTTGCGTATGTAGTCAGAGCACCAATCATCGAATGTTATTCTATCCCAGGATGCTTGCACCGTCCCTTTCCTTTCTCCAGGCACGCCTCTGGTCTCTTTTGGACGTGCCTCCAGTCCCATTAGGTGTACCCCATCTCTTGTGACCACTCCTCCCTCTCTGGCGGCTGCTCCCTCCTCTACTGTGACTATTCTTTCCTCTCGTGCCATCGCTCCTTCCTCTACTGTGACTACTCTTTGCTCTCGTGCTGTCACTTGTTCCATCATCACAGCAATTTCTTCCTCTCTCACAGCTGCTCCTTCGTCTGCTTCTTCTTCTTCTTCTTCTTCTTCTTTTTCTTCTTCTTCTTCTTCCTCTTCGTCTTCTTCTTCTCGTTCCAATTGCGGAGGTGGCTCTATGGGTTTTGTAGTCTCCTTCATCCTCGCTGTTTTCTTCTTTATGGGGGCAATGGTAATCCTCCGGTTCATAACTTGGGTTTGAGTTCCCACAGAGCGAATAGGAACTGTATCCGCGTTGGCTTGAGTCTGAGCTTCAACTGTGGTCTTGGTGGGCTTAGTAGGGATGGCAACTTCCAGATCTTCAGCTTGCGTTTGAGTTTCTACAGAGCAAATGGGAGCTGTATTAGCGTCGGCCTGAGTCTGAGCTTCGACTGTGGTCTTAGCAGACTTAATAGAGATGGCAACCTCCAGATCTACAACTTGAGTCTGAATTTCTACAGAGCAAACGGAAGCTGTATTAGCCTCAGCTTGTGTCTGAGTTTCAGCCGTGATTGTAGCAGGGACAGCAGAAATAGCCTTGTCTGGATTTGCAGCCTGAGTTTGGGTTTCTACCGAGCAAACAGAGACTGTATTAGCTTCAGCCTGCGTCTGAGTTTCAGCCGTGGTTGTAGCAGGGACTGCAGAAATAGCCTTGTCCAGATTTGCAGCCTGAGTTTGGGTTTCTACCAAGCAAACAGAGGCTGTATTAGCTTCAGCCTCTTGAGTTTGGGTTTCTACAGAGTGGACAGGGGCTTTGTTGGCCTCGGCTTGGGTCTGAGTTTCAACTGTGGTTTTAGCAGGGACAACGGAGATAGCCATGTCCAGGTCTGCAGCTTGAGTTTGGGTTTCTACAGAAACAGCATTGACCTCATTCTGTGTTTGGACTCTGCTTTCGGTAGTCTGAACGGAGACTACCCGGGTCTCGGACGGCATATTTCCATTTCCTATCCTGTCCTCAAGCCATTGACAGTAGTCCATGGCAAATCGATAAGCACTAGCCAGGCCCCAACACAAAGCAGAGACTCGCGTATACGGGTCCTCGTAGGAAAAACACTCTTCTGATAAACAGCGGGCCACCTCAACAGAATCACACACTTGTTCTGACGTGAACTTCCAATTAATGGGGGGCGAGATATGCCCTAGCACTTTACCGAGATCCAACCAAGCCCCATCCCACCCAGGGACTGGCCTGTCCGAAGCCCCTTCCAAAGTTCCAGCAATCCCCCCAGAGGCATGGCCTTTCTAAAGTCTAAGACAGGGGAAGCAACAAAGTGCCAGCGTTCTTCCAATCTTACACAACAATTTCATTACCTTCATGACCCCTAGTGCTGTCAGAATACAATGTAGGTAATAACTGGGACCAATTGTAACAGTAGGGATCTCTCTTAATAGGCCGTTAATGTCATATTTTAACAGGCCTTTAATGCCACATTTCAACAGGCCTTTAATGCCACATCTTAACAGGCCTTTAATGTCAAGATTCAGGAGGACCTCACATGGATGACATTCATCAGGTAGACTTAGGTACGTTCCTAGGAGACCTCTCAAAGTGGGAGTAAGCGTTACCACCATCAGTATGTAAAAGAATAGAAAGACACTTAACAGGAGGCCTTTCACTACAAGAGACTGCCGGGCCATGCCAGCCCTGGGGGCATGGTTGGAGTGACCTCCTCTGGTACCTCTCAGGTAGTTGCTAGAAAGGGTAAGAACCATTCTTTCTATTGTTTACCTTATGCCTGAGTCCTCTGTTCCCAAACAAAAAACCTTGTTTATATCAACAAAGTGCTCTTGACAGTTTTCCCCGGACACTGTTCTCTAAAACAGAGAACTATTTACAAAACAATCCAAGGTCAATCTCGGTGGAACCTCCAACAATGTTGCAGGTTTGGCTTAGCTGTTGCCAACCCTGGACTGGCCCCCCTTCCCCCTCCCAGAACTTCCCAGCAAAGGCAAGGGAAAAAAAAAACTGAAAAGAAACACACTCAAAAGAAACTGAACTGAATAAAAAGAATAAATTATATTTCCTAATATTCACAATCAGACTGTATACACAGTACGTAGGATCCCACCCCCAGGGGAGAGGGAGAAAGGGAAAAAGGGGAGTGAAGATAGGGAAGACACAAACCCAACCTAACAAAACCAAACTAGAAAAACTTAAACCAAATTAATTACACAGGCATAATTAAAAACATCAAAGAAGGGGAACAGGCATGAAACAATCTCACCCAGGACAGGAGAACCACCAACAACCGGAGGGATCAGGACTCCAACCACCTCCCACCAGCTCCCCGGCCGAGGATGAGATGACCAAACCACTCCCCCCCCTGCTACGTGGAAGACACGTGTGGAATACTTGCAACTTCCTTAGATACAATGGTTACTGGGGAAGCCATGGACCAAACCATTACAAGTGTCTTCAAATTGTTTTGCCATACAGCCTGGAACCTTTCACCTGGGAAGAGCCATCTAAGAAGTTATTAATCCCACTGGGTGGGTTTCTGAAAGTATGGCTGCAGGAGGAAAATGTCCTTAGTGCTAAAAGATAATTACTTTTCATGACCCATTTTCAAAGTGTTTGCTCTGGTGAAAAGCTGAAGTTTCTCATTTGTTTATATCTAACACTGTGCAAGCTAATGATGGGTGATCTCTGTACTCTACAGCAAACAGCACTTGGAATCTGTATGTCTCATTCGGCTGTTCTATCACTTCCTGCAGTAACTGCATCCCCCTTCCCAAAAGAAGCAGATATGTTTTGGAACTCCTCCCCATAGTGGCGATCAGTGTCTCAAGCTGGTCATCACTGGGGGAACAGGAACATAGAGTGGAGAGTTCCACTGCACTGTCATTTTCAGGGAAGTAAATTGAAGTCCATTCATTTAATATCTATGAACAAATCTTACAGATGAGCTCATGATGTCCTTGAGGAATCAGGCCTGAGAGCTCCAACGCACCAAGTCATAATGCTACCCTTCTCCATTTTTTTTTTTTGAGCTAAAATGTAATGTAACTGAATAGTTTTATCCAAGACTAACAAAAATCAATCCCTCATGTAGCTCCATTAAATTTATTGGAGTTATGCCAAGCATGACTTTGGCCAATGATATGTTTTCTCTGAAGATGTGAATTATCTGTAACACAACTTCTCTGATTTAACATTTTGGACAACAGACTCATACCAGCAATTCTACAAAACCTCAGAAACCATCCTTGAAACTTTCCATAACCATTTTTTTTTCAAAACTATGTAAATTGTTGTTATAGGTTTGGAATTTTTTGTAGAATTTTTTCTCCCCTTACCAGCAATAAGGTTTTGGGAGCTGTGGCCCTGCCCCCAGTGCCAACACCTAGAGTTAGCCAACAACAGAGTGCTTAACTGGTGGGCATTCCAACTTGATTGCTGGGAGAGGTGGAGTGGGGTACGGGTGGAGAAAAGTTTTCCTTTTCTTCAGGGTTGGGGGAGATTTCTTCGGCTATTTCTTTGGCTGCCCTGGCTGCAGTGTGGAGGAGAGCCCTGTTCCTTTGCTGGATTGGTGGAGGAACTTGGAGCTCCCTTTTTTGGGTTTGAGCCCCCCTCACCAACTCCGGGTGACCAGTGCTGTCCAGAGAGAGAGAGAGAGAGAGAGAGAGAGAGAGAGAGAGAGAGAGAGAGTGACAGAGGTTGCTTCCTGGTGCTGGACCCTTTCTTCTTTCTGGAGGCTTCTTGGGGGAGTCATCGCTACCTTTAGATTCGCTGCAGACATTTCTGAGGATGACTTTAGTTGCAGAGGAGTTGCAAGAAGCTATCGTTCCCCATGCCTAGTGCTGGTTTTCTTTGAGCAAAGGACAGGAGACAGCCTACACCCCCATCATGAAAAAAAGTTTCTGACCCATCCATTTTGCTGCGACCAGCCAGGGCGCAACATCGCCACCTGCTGTCCATAAATATAATTGCACTGAAAGATGGCAGAGACTACTTCGTTTTAAGGGGTTTGGTTATGGTGTTGTGGTCTTTTTCTGCTTTGGTTTAGTTATATGCAGATATATATATATATATAAAAATTAAGATCTGTTATCCTTTTCTATATGTTTTCTAATTAAAGTATTTTAAATTTAAAGGGGTGTAGTGGTTATTGAGGACTAGTCTAAACACTTGGGTTTTCCCCGAAAGTGAAACATTTCTTGGTGCCCAACGTGTGGCTCGAGCGAAGAAGGAAAACAGTTCTTGCGTCACCATATGTGTATTGAGTTTTAAGTCCATCAGGACCACATTGTAAAATATATTTTCTATTTTTGGTACAAATTCATGCCAAAAGACGCAGCAGGTTTAAGTCTCCTGAACACATCAATTAGTAAAACTCTGTCAGACTTATGCACAGGCAAAATGAGACTGTTGAAAGGTGAGTGGGTCTTGCTGATCACCTCTTGAGTCTTCAGTTCATGGATTATTATGATTTTGTAATAATTATCCAGTTCTTACTTTGGATTATGGTGTTATGAATTCAACATCTGTGGGTCTCATTTGGATTGTGTTCTCAAGGTTGTATTCCTGCCCTAACCTGAGTTGTTGCCTCTATGGGCTTAGTGATAATGGTACTGATCCCTGGGGAGGAACACAGGGGAGTATTTTCTCTCAATCCTTCACCCATTTCCCTTTCAGGTTTGCTACAACAGCTTTTGGGAAGCTTACATTCTCTCTAGATCCCAGAGTTATTTTGCTCTGTGTGGTTTGTCTGCAAGTTTGTGTCATTATGGCCTGTCTTATGTTTGAAGCTAGGGCCAGGGTTTTTTGAGAATGCATTCAGAAGCCCACCCCAGTGCAGGGGGAAACGGAAAAGTCATCACAGTGGTGTGGGACGTGGCTAAACCAAGAGAACTGTCCAAGCTAATGGAAGTTGCCCCTATTCAAAAAAGGAAATAGAAGACCATATCAGTTTGTCCAGAGGGCAATGTGGGGGTAGTGGCACCTTCACAGCAGCAGACTCAGAGCCAGAGGTCATTACTGAGTTGCTGTCATTCAACAGCCTCTGTGGTTTGCGGAAAGACGTTCCTCAACACCTGGGCAAGCCCATCCTGGTTGATCCGAGTGTGGGACCTTATGGGTGAAACCTTACAATTTGATGGTGGCGAAGTCAGGTATTTGGGGTCTCTGGCCCAGGATGTGGGTATCGAACAGGTGTTTGTGAGGGAATTAAAACCCCTTTCACTTTGGGCGCAACTTCTAATGAGTGTAAGAGAGAAGTTTATAGAGACATCCTGCAGGAACATCACAGTAAGACAACTTGGAAGACTATGGAAGAAGGAATACTACATCAGAGGGAAATGGCACTGTTAGAAGTGCTTTTTTGGAATGGATGGGCAACCCAATAATGACTCAGACAAGGTCAGGTTTGCATCACAGATGTGGTGGAGCCTTTCATGCCAGGGGCCACCCGAATGCACCAATTTCCTGGCATCCATGTATAGGCAAGGGAAGCGAGAGACAGTGGGCTCTGTAACAAGTAAACTCCGGATATATGAAGGAATGGTCCAGGATGCTCTACAGGCCCATATCTCTACTGATGCCGTGAGAGACCCCAACCAAGCAGGACTCTGAGCCGAGTTAGTATAGGATAAGATAATAAGCAAAGGTCGTTTAATATCAGGCGTAGGAGCCACAGGAATACATGATGGCATCCACGTGCACCTCTCAAGCTCTAGTTTCCATGGCTTTTATAATAGGGTCTACCCAATCATTACTTTACCCATCTCTCGGTCCAGTCCCAGTCCCACCCCTGTTCCACCCCCCAGGAATTGGGTCTGGGGTTGATGAGACCTTCTCTTCCTCAGTTCTCCTCTTCCTCGGGCTTTTGTAGTTCTTCCAGTGTTCTGATTTCTGGGTCACCGTGCCCCATGTTTATGTCTCATTCTGCAGGCCGTTCTGATATGCTTCAGCTCTTTACCTTGGAAACAAGACTAAATAAGTAAAAGAACTTGAGCTACTGATAAGTGGCAGAGGTTGGCATGTGTAAACATTTAACTTAAGCTGTTAGAAATACTAGCACACTAAATCTACACTTTACTACAGTTACAAGTACTTCTAAAATCTATAAAAATGAAAAAATCAAAAACACTTTGGTATCACTACTGTAGAGACGTTGGTTGAGAGTCTTAAAACACTAACTACAAAGGTAAAAGATGAGCAGAGGAAATTTAGAGAGGAGATTAAGGAAAGTTTTCAAATGGCAGCTGTGCAAATCAGAGTGTCTGAGATCAGAGCCAGATGACCCCCAGCTAGAGAAAGTGGACCTCATGAACCGAGATATGGTATTTCCTGGCCAAACATGGAGAAGACATGGGATGGTGGGATGGGAAACCTATCTGTGTCCTAGCAGCCTGAATACAAGAATTGAAGGAGAGTGGAAGAAGATTGCTGAGAGTAAGTGTAGTACCAGTTTCCCATGGGAAAGGATCTGACCCACTAGAGGATACCTCTCAAATGTATTCATTGAGAAAAGCTCTGATCTCTACAACCAAGACCAGTATTAGAGGGGCCCTGCCTCTAGCAAAGTAGAGGCACGGGAAAACCGTGTCTATTGGACTGTATGGATTCAAAGGCCTGGCACATCAGACACACAAAAATATAAAGCTTTGGTTGATTCCGGCGCTCAATGCACATTAATGCCATCAGGACATGTAGGCTCAGAAACTACTTCTATTTCTGTGGTGACAAGGTCTCAAAAGTTGACTGTGCTGGAAGCTGAAGTGACCTTGACCGGGAGAGATTGGCAGAAACACTCCACTGTGACTGGTCCAGCTGCCCCATGTATCCTGGGTATTGACTACCACAGGAATGGGTATTTTAAGGACACAAAAGGACTGGATGGGCTTTTGGAATAACTGCTGTAGAGACAAAAGGGATTGAACAGTTGAATTCATTGTCAGGTCTCTCAGACAGTCATTCTGCTGTTGGACTGCTGACAGATGAGGAGCAGCAGGTGCTGATTGCCACCTCAAAAGTGCATCTTTTGCAATACTGAAAGAGCCATGACGCTGTGATCCCCATCCATAAGGTGATCCACGAACTGGAGACTCAAGGGGTGGTCAGCAAGACCCACTCACCCTTCAACAGCCCCCTTTTGCCTGTGCGTAAGTCTGATAGAAAATGGAGATTGACTGTGGACGATTATGGTTTCAATGAAGCTACTCCACCACTGAGTGCCACTGTGCCACAATTGTTGGAGCTCCAGTATGAACTGGAGTCCAAGGCAGCAAAGTGGTATGCCACCACTGACATTGTGAATGCATTCTTCTCCATCGCCCTGGCAACAGAGTGTAGGCTGCAGTTCTCCTTCACCTGGAGGGGCATGTAGTACAACTGGAACCGACTGCCCCATGCATGGAAACACAGTCCCACCATCTGTTATGGTGCACTAGAGAAAGGCAAGGCTCCAGAACATCTGCAGAACATTGACAACATCATCATATGAGGGGATACAGCAAAAGAGGTTTTTGAGAAAGGAAAGGAAATCATCCAGAACCTCCTGGGAGCCAGTTTTGCCATCAAACTGAGTAAGGTTAAGGATCTGCTTGAATTGATCCAGTTCCTGGGAGCGAAGTAGCAGGATGGATGTCATCAGATTCCAACAGAAGTCATCAACAAGATCACAGCAATGTCTCCACCGACCAGCAAGAAGGAAACACAAGCCTTCCTGGGTGCCATAGGTTTCTGGAGAATGTATATCCCAGAACACAGCCAGATTGTAAGCCCTCTCAACTTGGTAACCCATAAGAAGAATGATTTCCACTGGGGCCCTGAACAGCAACAAGCCTTTGACCAGATCAAGCATGAGATTGCTCATGCTATAGGCCTTGGACCAATCAGGACAGGACAAGGCATGCAGAATGTCCTCTACTCTGCAGCCAGGAATAATGGTCTGTCCTGGAACCTGTGGCAGAAAGTGCCTGGTGAGACTCAAGCTTGACCACTTGGATTCTGGAGCTGAGGCTAGAGAGTATCCAAAGCCAAATACACTCTGACAGAGAAAGAGATCCTAGCCACTTATGAAGGAGTTCAAACCACCTTAGAGGTGATTGGCACAGAAGCACAGCTCCTCCTGACACCCTGACTACCAGTGCTGTGGTGGATGTTTGCAGGATACGCCACTTCCACACATCATGCTACTGATGCTACCTAGAGCTAGTGGATTTCTTTGATCACACAGCACACCAGTACTGGGAAACTAAATTGCTGTGGGATCCTGGAAATCATCACAAACTGGCCCGAAGGTGAGTACTTTGATCTAGCAGATGAAGAGGAAGAAGAGCAGGTCACACGTGTGGAGGAAGCTCCACCATACAACCAATTACCAAAAGAGTAAATATGCTATGCCCTTTTTACTGATGGTTCCTGTCGCATTGTAGGGACAAACCAAAATTAGAAAGCAGCATGTATGGAGCCCCACAAAGCAAGTTGCAGAAGCTACTGAAGGAGAAGGTGAGTAGAGTCAATTTGCAGAGCTCAAAGCCATCCAGTTGGCCCTGGACATTGCTGAACGAGAGAAGTGGCCAAGGCTTTACCTCTATACTGACTTGAATGGTAGCCAATGCACTGTGAGGATGGTTAGACCGATGGAAGAAGGCCAATTGGAAACGCAGACAGAAACCAATCTGGGCTGCTGATATATGGCAAGATATTGCCACCTGAGTAGCGAAGCTGATCATGAGAGTCTGCCACATAGATGCACACATGCCCAAAATTCGAGCCAATGAGGAATGTCATAACAACCAACAGACCAAGCTGCATGAGTCAAAGTATCACAGGTATATCTACACTGGCAGCATCAGGGAGAGCTGTTCCTGGCTCAATGGGCCTTAGGCCACCAGGGCAGCGATGCCACCTATAGATGGGCATGGGACTGAGGGGTGGATTTAACCATGGACATGATCTCTCAGTGTAGGAAAATGCTGGAATAAATTTCAAGGAGAGCTGCGCTGGAAAAGCACCTCGAATCTGAAAAGATTCAACTAAGAGACTCATTATTTAAGTTTTAAAATTATGTTCTTGCTTGCTATGGGTTTTTTACTTGCAAAATTTGTGTCACCTCTCTGTTACAGCTCCCCTGCAAGGCAGTTACACCACACCCTGCCTTGTATTGTATCTACTTCTCCCTCTTTTGTGTCTCCCCTAACAAGCTATCAGCCTGAGGATGAGCATGTACTGTTTTTTCCCAGGCTGGGCAATAGCCTCCCTGCCCTTAGGGGGTCCCTGGAACCAGGACAACACAGCAGCCTCCCCCCACAGGAAGCCCCATGATCAGAGGGTCCCTCCATCCCCCTCCCCTCTCTGCCCTGTTATTCCAAGCTGGGAAACCCCATGTGAGTCTCCTATGCCTCGTGGCTGGGGGGGCAGGGCCAGGGCTCCAGCCAGCCCTGCCCCTGTCCTTAATTCATTGGTTAATGGACCTTTGACACTGCCCCTTCCTCAGTTTTCACCCAATCCAGGCCAGATCTGGGGTCTGCCCCCTGAGATCTGATAATACCTTGTGGATTGTTTGAATAAACACTCTCACTTCCTTGCCTGGACTTGCCGGGACTGCCTTGTTTCTTTCTCCCTTCTCTGCTCCCCTCGGACAAAGGGGAAAACAGAGACCCTCCTCCCTTTCCTTCAATGCTGCATATCTCAGGTTATCCATGACTGTGAAACACGTGCTGCCATTAAGCAGGCTAAGAGAGTGAAGCCCCTATGGTATGGTGGATGCTGGGATAAGTATAGGTATGGAGAAGCCTGGCAGGTTGACTGCATCACACTGCCGCAGACCCGCCAAAGCAAGCACTATGTGTTCACCATGGTGGAAGCAACTACTGGATGGCTGGAGACACACTCAGTGCCTCACTCCACTGCCTGGAACACCATTCTAGGCCTGGAAAAAGAAGTCGTGAGATGACGTGGCACCTTAGAGCAAATTGAGTCAGATAATGGAACTCATTTCAAGAATAGCTTAGGTACCACCTGGCAAGAGAGCACGGCATTGAGTGGGTGTATCATGTCCCCTACTGTGTACCAGCTGCTGGGAAGGTTGAACAGTGTAATGGACTGTTAAAAACCACTTGGAAGGCATTGGGTGGAGGGACTTTCAAATACATGTAGCAAAGACTACATGGCTAGTCAACACTAGAGGTTCTGTCAATTGAGCTGGCCCTGCCCAGTCAGAATCTTTTCACACTGCAAGTAGAGATAAATTCCCTGTAATACACCTAGGAGGTATGTTAGGAAAAAGAGTTTGAATTAACTCTACCTCAAGCAAAGGCAAACCCATTTTTGGGATTGTCTTTGCTCAAGGATCTGGTTACACCTGGTGGGTGATGCAAGAAGATGAAGAAACACAATGTATACCTCAAGGAGATGTTATCTTTGGGTGACCTGTTGATAGTGCTATATCTGTATGTACATATCTGGAAACGTGTGTATAGCTGAAATATGTGTGTATATAGTTGAAAGGTGTGGAGGTGACAGTGAGTCTGTGGATCCTCTGATGCCTGAGGTAATTGATGAGGGAATTGATCTTAAAGAGTTCAAGGTGTACCCTTGAAAGAAAAGCAGTTTAGAGTGCACCCTTCAGGAGAAGGAATCACCCGGAGAATGTGACAGACCTTGTAGCCAGTAGAATGTTTCACTGTATGCTTAGAGAACTTACTAGCCAATATTGTGATGACATGCTGTATACAAGGGTAGATAAAAACTGAAGCTGTAACTAAAAATGTAAGGTTTTGTTCTAAGTTCAAAGCCTTCTGTTCCTGCTGCTACCTGAACCTGCCTAGACCTCTTCTGACCACCATAACTAACTCACCCCCTTACCCTTACAAAATGTTTAAGTCAAATATGGGGTGTTGGTATGGAAGAAAAAATTTGGGGTGGATAATGTTATAGGTTTGGAATTTTTTGTGGAGTTTTTTCTCCCCTTACCAGCAGGAAGGTTTAGTGTGGAGGAGAGTCCTGTTCATTTGCTGGACTGGTTGCTGGACTGGTGGAGGCACTTGGAGCTCCCTTTTTTGGGTTTGAGCCCCTCCCCACCAACTCCGGGTGACAGGTGCTGTCCACACAGAGAGAGGTTCCTTCCTGGTGCTGGACCCTTTCTTCTTTTTGGCAGCTGCTAAGGGGAGTCATCATTGCAGATGTTTCTGAGAACTAACCTTAGTTGCAGAGCAGTTGCAAAAAGCCATCATCCCCCACGTCTAGCGCTGCTTTTCTTTGAGCAAAGAACAGGAGAAAGCCATGAAAAGAGGGTTCTGACCCATCCCTTTTGCAGCGACCAGTCATGGCTCAACATCGCCACCTGCTGTCCATAAATATAATTGCACTGAAAGATAGCAGAGACTACTTCGTTTTAAGGGATTTGGTTATGTTGTTGTGGTCTTTTTCTGGTTTGGTTTACTTATATACATATATATATAAAAATATAAATTAAGAACTGTTATTCATTTGTATACATTTTCTAATTAAAGTCTTTTCCATTTAAAAGGTGCAGTGGTTTTTGAGGAGGAGCCCCTTCTGTGGTCTAGACGCTTTGGTTTTCCCCTACACTAATACAATTGTGCAGAATGAAACATCAGGCCACATAACTTGTATAGAAAACTTACAAATATCTTGTTTTGTTACTGAATGTGTTCTACCTTGTGAATAGGACCTTGTTTAGACTGATTTTCCAGAAGAAAATGCTGCCACCGTGTAAAATCTTTTTTTTTGTAAGAATTTGCAATATTTTTTGTTTAAACATATCAATCAGCATTTCTGAGTTTAAACAGATTTCCAGTTATATTCTTATGCCTGACTTCAGGTTTCATTGGTAGTGACCACACGATCAAGTTGTATTCTGATATATGGATATCTGTAATAAGGTGGCTGTGTTTATTGCAAATGTTTAATTTTAACGTATACTAAAATTATTTGTGTTTCCTTTGGAAATTTTAAATTAAGCAAAACAATATCACAGTTCTTGATTTGCTGAGGAGGATGTACTCTGGTTAAACTTCTGAATACTGATTCTGAGCTAAATTTTGGAGGACAGTTACCCACCAGAATCATGAGAACTTTTATTTAGCAATAATGAGATATGTGTCTGTTTCATTATAATTCCCCTCAAATATAGAGGTAACATATTTAGTACTAACACATGTAGCCTTCACTACTTTTGACTCAAATAACTGCAATTTTTCACATTATTCAATTGGTCAATTTCAGTCTTTGTTGGATAATTAAATCATTAAGATTGTTCTTTAAAAATCTAATAGTTGAGTCACTATAGAAGCCCTATCTCTAACCAGGTATAAGTTCATTTTTTTATTTTTTCTAAGTAGACAAACATTTAAAGAATGGAAAACTGAATCAGTTGCAATACATATCAGTTTTATCACTGACTGTGTTAAAAGTTCAAACACAGGAAGATGGTGTTGGGAGGAGTCTCTCAGAGAATTTTTCTCACTCTACCAACACAAAGGTTTGGGCTTGGAGTGCCAGGACTGAGGACAAAAGATGGCTGATGACTTTCAGATTCCAGCTGAATGGTGGGATGGAGGTGAGAAACAGAACCCCAGCACCTGAGGTGAGGAGAGGTTTTTTTTTTGTTTTCTCTGTGTGCTGGCTTGATTTTTTTGGTTTTTCTTTGGGCAGCTGCAGAAAAAGAGCCACTGCTTGCTGGTGAAAGCCCTTTTTCTGGCTCTGCTCTTCGCTTTTCCCCCCTCCATCTCTGGACGTCCTGAGCTTCAGAGAGAGAGAGAGAGAAGAGAGTCACAGCTGCTTCGGGACATGCTGCAGACCCTTTGTTCCTGGGGACCAATTTAGACTGCAAGAAGATTCCTGGGAATTATCACCATTCCTCCACTCCCAGCTTTTCCTTCTTCTTTTTGAACAAAGGACAAGGAGAGAGAGAGAGTCTGCATTTTCCTCCATGAAAAAGACTCCATCCTGTACCACGTGAGTGTTCACCCCTTGTCTCTGCCTTGCTGGGGAAAGACTGAGAATTCACCTCTCAGCCAGCCGAGGTGTGACACTGACACTGTCCATAAATATCACTGCACCAGGAGGGATCTACCATTTGGGGGTTGTTCTCTTTTGTTTTTTACATTTGGTGCTGGGGGAGTAGTTTGATCTGGTCTGTTTACAGTTATATCTGTATCTACATATATATATATAGTAGTTAAGAACAGTTATCCTTCTTATATCCATTTTCTAATTAAAGGTCCTTTTTCTTCAATTTAATAAGGAGTGATTATTAGAGAGGAATCCTCTCCTCTGCTTTTTGGTAAACATTTTGGTTTTTCCCTCAAACTTAAGACAGAACATTATCCTTCTTTTCTGTATTAGTACAGATGATGGTTCTAGATTACCAGATTACTGAATAACCATGTGGATTTGGCCATTTTGGTTGCATTTTGTGGGATTAGGAGGTCTGAGGACACCTCATCTCCCC
This sequence comes from Willisornis vidua nigrigula, assembly GCA_021164005.1. NCBI lineage: Eukaryota > Metazoa > Chordata > Aves > Passeriformes > Thamnophilidae > Willisornis > Willisornis vidua. Next base: position 2,160,823 of record JAJPCS010000239.1, on the reverse strand, counting down.
CATATTCAGTTATTGTGGCTTGAGACTCTGCAGATTCTTCTGCTGGCCAAATGCATCAAAATGCATTTTGTTACACTTTTCTGGATAGTGCATGAAAAGATAGGCAGTGTTTTTCCATTCAGTTATAAGGTTTTTAAACTAACATTTTAATGAAACATAACATTTAAGCACTGAATTTTCTTCTGTCTGATAACAAATATGTATATGGTTTTCATTAAGAGGAAGTGTTTACCCCCATTTACTCCTGATTTCACCCCTTTTAAAATGGACAACATAAAAAGTCTGGAGATTTCCGTATCTCATATTTCTGCTCTCTCTCATCTGATTAGTCCTGTGACACAGTCCTCTGTGACCTACCAGTTTCTAGATCTCACCAGTAGTATTAAAATATAGCAAAATCAGTTTTGATAGCTGCCAAAAAAGACAGGACATGATTTATTAGTAGTGAAATCTTGACCAGCTCTTTCTTTATCCTAGCAAGCAGTTAATGATACACACCACTGTAAGACACTGTTCCTTTTGACCTTTCTCATTATGAAGCAAAAAATATTTAGATTTTCATTGCATTTCCTGACCAAATAATGATTTTTCATTTTATTTAATAATAATATTTCAGACTACACTACTGTCCACATTTGTACATTTGGTGTGGCATCCCTGAATCATCCATGACCAAGAAGTGTGAAATCAGTTGTTCTAAAAATATTTGCCTTGAACTGAGCTAGCAGCTAGGGAACTCTGTGCCTACGTTTTACTTGCTCTTTAAGTAGTTTCTGTTTATTTCCTGTGCTTGATGGTTACTGTACTTGACCTTATTGTTGATAATGCAGCCTTGTTTGAAGCGATACCATTTTCATTCAATCATAGATTTAAAAGGTTCTTTTTCTCTTCAAACTAAAACAGTATTAAGGTCCATAGAGATTGTACTGTACTACTCTAAAGACTCACTGCATAGGAGAAACTATTTGTGAAGTGCAGAGCAATGTTAGAATCCATCCACTTCTCCCTCTCTATGTATATAAATTTATATTTTCTGAATAAGAGTATTGTATATCCAGAACTCTCATAGAAGTTTTGCTGAAAAGGTAAAAAATGACACCATTCAAAATGAAAGGAAGATCAGTGTTGCATAGATTTTGTTTTCACTACTTCTAATGTAAGGCATTTAAACCCAGAATACAGAAGTGGAAAGATTTTTTTATTTTTTTTTTTAACTCTGGTATTTGGTTATTGGATCAAGTCTGCCCAGTTTTCACTGATATAGCCATGTTTCACCAGAGCAGATTTAACATTGTAGTTCAAGCTTTAAACATTTTCAGACATGTTCAGAGACCCAAATGCCTGGAAGAGAAATAACTTTATATTTCACACAGAAGGCAAAAATTGGTAGTAGGGAAGCCAATGAAAAATCCCTGTAAACTTCTCTGGGGACAGCACTTAAAAAGCGAAGCTGTCTACAGCTACTTGTCCTTCCAATCACAGTTTGTATTTAAAGTTCCTGTCACTTTTTTTTTTCAGAAATAACTTAAAGAATGAATTTAGTTCCATCCTCCCTGCCTCCCAACAATTAAGTTTATGCATCACATGGATATTGAATGCTGCACAAGTAGTAGTCTTTGAAAAACTACACTGTTGAAGTAGCTGTTGCACTTCCATTGAACACTAGTCAGCCTAGAAACATCAAAAGGGTCTGTAAGAGTCCCAGTGCTCTGACAGTGTCCATCATCAGCTTCTGCACAATCCATGGGTATTGTCCCAGCTACCTCTTTAGGGAACTTCTTTAGGTGCTGCCCTGAAAGTGTTGATGGGCTTAGGAACTGGCCACGGTATGAGAAATACAAGCACATTCCAAGAGCCTCTGCCCTCCACCCCTCTTAGTCTGCATCACAATTTCCATGTTTTTGTGTGATGAACTTGAAGATTAAAAAGTGGTTGTTGAAGAGAAAGTGAGAGGATACAGAGTACTGTCTGCACAGTGTACTAATTCTGTTGGTACACTTAGAGCTGGTTTATTTATAAAGTTGTTTATCTAGAACCCTTTATTTAACTAACAACAAACAAAACTTCCAAAATTTGAGGCCTCATACTTCATTGTCCCTTCAATGGCATGGAAAACACTGTAAGGCTGACGTAATCCTTATATAACTTCCATGTACAATTGCATCTTCCACTCAGCTGACAAACCACACCATTTTTAAATGAGCATCCTATTGGTATGTAATGCTTTAACATAACATAAAGAGCTGTCATTGTTCTGAATTTTCACACTTTGATATGCAGAAACCCTTTCAGCAGGGAATGAGAACTACACAAAATGTTATCTTGGAAGCAGAATTCCATTAAGCACAAATTTAGAAACAATGTGAAAAAACATTTGAAGCTTGTCTCTCACTCAGTACTTGGCAGATTGCAAATTAGGATTTTGTTACACACTGCACAGAATTTTGTTTATCTGCCAGTTGAGAATGATGCCAGCATCTCCAACGTTCATGGAAGAAAAATGTTCAGTACCCTCTACTGGCATATATGTATTTGTCTCTCATCACCTCTTCAAATGTCTAAATTGTGAACAGTTTTGTTTTTCAACCCTATTTAGTTAGCAGTTTTCCACAACTCTGGCAGTCAATTTTGTAGCTAAACTGAGATCAGTGGCGAGGTAGAAAGGAAGGAATTATTAAAAAGCTTGGTCTCTAGCTAAACACAGTCTCATAAACCTGTGAGTAAGTGTCCTTCTGGTAGGATACAGAGTAGTGCCCTTGAAAATAGGGTAATTTACAGCAGTTATACTGAAGCTTACCAGTAAGGATTTGGTTTTTATTCCATTTGTTCCTCATCCTTTGTTAGTAAGACAGTTGTACAAACCTTCATTAGAACTGTCTATCTACACTTTAGAAAAAGTAAAACACAAAATACATGCAGCAATTTTTGGAAACATGGTGTGGTTCTTGGGGCTGTCCTGTGTAAGAGCTGGACTTGCTGATCCTTGTGGGTCACTTCCAACTCAAGATTTCTGTGAATTAGGCCACTCAGAGACTCAGAGCACAGCTGAAATATCTGCAAAAGTGTTAGATTTGGAGCTAGTGTCTATGGGGCCACTCTCTCAAAAGATCAGTGGCAAGCTTTGAATACCCTTCTAGCATTTGCATCACTTTCAGGATGTACAATGAACAAAATGTCTCAGGCTTGTGTGTGATAGTGATGAGGTGCCAGGAAAGTTCCCCAGCTTCCTTGTGTAAAGGACTGAGTAAGCTATGTTCCACAGAGATCCTCTAGCAATCTGAGTAAGAGCTTATGGCCAAGCTGATATATCCTTCCGCATGCTATTTCAGATACAGTCTATGTGACTGCAGATCGTGTTCTGTGGACACTGTAACATCAGTTGTTATATCAGAAGATTCCTACAGCAGCTGCAACAAAATATGGAAAGTCTTGCAAGAACATATGCTGCTTTTGTCCCCTTTTTAAACTGAGATGAAAGTATACTTCAGCAAAATATAAGTATAGCATGCAGTAATTGGAATGGGATCCAAGGAAATATTTAAGAGTGTTCATATCTGGTGTTCTGTTTCAGGCTTAACACAAATTTTCTTTTAAAATGTTTATATTATTGCAGCTGGTATCAGGTGGCATGGTAAATATAATCCATGGTTTAAAAATGTATTTAGGAAAGGACTGAAAGAAATAACTGAAGGAAACAGGATTGTAAATATGTCAGCAAAAAGTTGAAACACTTTTTAAAATATCACCCATAACATAATTAATTGATCCTAAATCTCCAAATGATGTCATTCTCTTTATCTGTCATGGGTCAAAAAAACACAGAATGTAAAGTATCCTAGAAATGGTCTGTTGCAAGAATTGCAATATCTGCTTAAAGATAACCAGGAGGTGGCAGATTCACTAATTCACTCTGAAAGAATCATGCTTGCCTCCAGAATACTTTTGCATGTTACTGGTACTTTGTGAAAAGCAATGCTTCCACTACAGTTTTTGCAATATTTTAAAGACAGGGTCTTGATAAAAGCTAGGGATCCATAATGGTTGGAGGATGCAGTAGAATATATTTTGCCTGGAATTAAATTTTTGGGGGTAAAGCTGACTATAGAGCCATATTGTTTTCAGTTTATTCATTGATTAGTGTAGTGAAAATGTCATTAAACAAATAAGCCTGTACTGTCTGTACATAGGGGCGTGATATAAGCTCTTCTGAGCAGTTACTGTAGGAAAAGAGACAGCAGAAATGGTTAGATTTGAAAACTATTATTGATTTTTTTTTTTTTTTTGCACAAGGAGTCAAACATCATTTCCAGTGCAGTAGGAGAATACTGTGATTATGATCTCACTCAAACTCAGTGGTAAAGTTGCTTTTCCCTTAACAGACCCTTAAGAGTAATTTTGTTATTTCCCTGGCCCTTTGGTCACTTGAGGAAAGTGTAGGAAATGCTGGGGAAAATAATAGTGAGCAAAATAATTTCTCCCTTAGATAGTCCTGTAGGCTTTGTTTCACCTAAAGCCTTTGTGTTAAACTTTTTGAGAGGTTGACATGTCCAGACAAATTCAGACTGAGCTACAGTGTGAGACTATGTGGAAAGACATCCATGCTGGTGTCCATCAGTGATCCTGCAACGCTAGAACTGGCAGATAGTACTGTAAAGTCTGTTTTCTTCCCATTTTTCCACTTGTAGATTGCAAATCATGAGTAATGGAAAGCTTATACAGACACATGTACTACAGGAACGCTCCTGTGTCAAAGGCTACACTTTATATATTCATTCTTTACTTACCCAGCTGAATTAGAATGGAAAGAAAATCCAACACATTCTAGTATGTAAGGAGAATTTTAATATAAATCTGGAACTATTCATATCCACACATTCTGGAATCTGTGACCTCATCCATTTGTACACAATTCATCTGTATTTAGCTTGGACACAGGATGAGTGTGAAACATCTTGCAGGCTGCATATAAACATGACATCATCTAAGATTTTGTTTTGGGTTAGATGCAGCATTGCTGTGTCCTCTCTGGAGCCATGGCAAGTTGAATACAATTCTCTGTATGACTGTCTACTATTTCATGCTGCAAAGTTGTCCCATGGTAGCACTAGTGAGGATATGAACGTTCTATTCCCTCCCCTGACCTGGCAGGAACAGCACTGCAGACCTTATCTTGTCCAAGATATGACACATGTTTTGCTAGGCAATAGTGAACCTTTAACCAGCTGTGAAAATATGTCAAGAATAAAACTAAAGAAACAAATATTTTAGACATGTGACTTAGTCCATATGAAGTATTGCTGTGGCAATCAACCTCCATGATAGATGGATATTATTTTTTTAATATATGAGTCCACTGTGGACTCTAGTAAGTATATATGAATTTTCTGGACAAGTTCTATCAATACTATATTTATTCTCTCATTTGTTGTCCTTAACACCTTTACCACATGCCTTTGCACAGACGTTATACAGAGGCTTTAGTTTGGTAGTGGGAGAACACTATATAAACACCCAGCTCAGGAAGGGAGTCCTTCTGTTCACCAGTATGGAAAGATAAAAGAAGCTGGGTTAATTGGGCTCAAATATCTAAGAGTACAACAATTTATGTAAACAGTAGAAAACTCTGGGTAGATGCTTCAGAAACCAGGTGTTCATATATTAGGGGACTGGGGCATCTCTTTTAGGAGGACAGGCTGAAAGAATTGGGCCTGTTCAGCCTTGAGAAGAGATGACTGAGGGGGGACCTCATCAATGTCTGTCAGTATCCTGAAGGGAGGTGTCAGAGGATAGACCAGGCTCTGCTCAGTGGTGCCCAGCAATAAGACAAGAGGCAATGGGCAGAAACTGATGCCCAGGAAGTTCCAACTGAACAGAAGGAAGAACTTTCCTTTGCAGTGACCAGGCAGTGAAACAGATCACCCAGGGAGGGTGTGGAGTCTCCCTCACGAGATATTCCAGAACCATCTGAACAAAATCCTGTGCCATGCGCCACAGGGTGATCCTGTTTAAGCAGCAAGGTTGGATCAGATGACCCTCTACGGTTCCTTCCAACCTGCCCCATTCTGTGATAGTATTCCCTATTTCTGCCTCCTTCCTTAGCAACTGTCAATCAGTGATGTAGGAGATGTGTGCTGGTTCTCAAGATCAGCCTGTTCTGCTGGAGAACTCCCCGTGCACTGGGTACAGCAGCATATTTTAGCCTCACTGTAACTAATAATGAGGCAGTGTTACTGCTTTTGTTGCTATAAAAAATCTGTACCAGAATATCTTACTCTATTAATGATGTTCAGAAATAAAATTATTTAAATAAAAAATTGTATTGTTAAAGGAAAGGTTAGAACTCAGCTTTTGGTCAGCAGTAAAAAAAAAATTGGTAGTCAAAGAATCTCTTCCTCTGAAGAGTGTTCAGCTGGAGACACTAGGAAAGACTGTATTGTTAAAAACTTTCTCAAAATTTTAAATATATGGGATTTATTACTTGTCTTCATTGCAAAATAGAAACGGGCACTCAGAAAAAAAAATTTTTCCTCTACTGAAATAATCTGAATATCTGAGGATATGAATGTTCCACCTTGACAACATAGTAAATGTAGTAATTCACACCATAATATTCGTGAGTTCAGAATATTTTCCGAATTGTGATTTCTAATAATGATGTCCTGCAGTTCTAAACTATCTTTAGGAAATGGTCGGTCAGGCATTTAAGTGGTTCCTACAGCTCAGTAACAATTTAATTTCTACTTACATACTTTAAAACTTTTGTTATTTTTTAAGTAATTAAATTTATGAAGAAGAATATATTTGATATTCATAATGAGGGTCAAATAGAATTGTATTTCTGATGTTGACACTTGACCTTCTCATGATGTGCATATATGACTCTCTAATCCTGTCATATGAATTGAGGTTCTGAACAAACAGCTTGTCTTCATTCATATGAGGATTGAACTTAACTTCAGTGTGAGTGGCATTGTGTTGAACTGTTTGCCGATTGGGATTATGATACAAGGATCTAAAATACCACCTTTCATATCAAACTAAAATCTATGAGAATGAAAAGGTGAAAACCAAAACTGGAGTTTCACACACAAATCCTCAGATGACCAGAAACAAATAAATATTACAAAAATGCTTGCCTCTTTTGCTTTACATTAACCTTAAAGCAGTCGTTTCCAGAAAAAAAATGATGACAGATCTCCTGTCGTCGCTCCTGAACCATCTAGACATTTACAGAAATAGGCATTTGTTTATTATAGTGATACATGGTTGCATCACAGTATAATTTAAACCTGTGCCATTGTGTTATGGGTTTAGCCAGATAGGCCTAAATTTAGGTTTTAAAGTTCAGACAAGGCCTGGAATTATCAGCTGACTTGAGCTGGGCTGAGCTAGCTAGCAGCTTCTAGCCAGTAGTGTTGTATTCCATACCCTATTATGACGTCATCTCAGAAAGAGTAAGAGCTGGTGTGTGGGAGGTGTTAGGTCAGTTCCACCATGGCCAAGGTACAAGCTAAATGTGGTGCAGCTCCTGTCTTGTTGGAGTAGGTGCTGTTGCTCTTGCTGCCACTGCTTGCATTTTGATTGAATTCAGGAAAGTAGAAACATTTTGTTACTCTTTCTGTTTCTTGCTAGGTGTCTTTTAGAGTACTTACAGATCTAGAGTAACAGACTTTGTATTAACTGGGGAGTGGGAGGTTATTTCTTGTTATATATAACTTGTGTAAGTGTGTGTTATATTGTAGTTTTCTCTTAATTTTCTCTTTTCTGTATAAATACATATAGTTGTTTTCAGCATAAACCTAGTTTGGAGTTTTTTTCCTCTCCCTCTTTTGTTCTTTTCCTTGGCTGGTTGGGAGGGGGAGGAACCCTTCTTCTCTGTACTTGGGCAGTTGGCATTTTGCCAGCTTAAACCAAGACATATTGTTTCCATTCTAACCTCTTATTTACAGTAATTTTCAAAAGCAGATGTAAAACTTTAACTCTGAGTTGAAATTTGCTGAAGAGTTAGTGGTCAAAAAAAAGGCACTTTTCTCTACAAGAACACGTTTGGAAATTGTTGTTATAATTAAATATCATGGTCTAATTCTGCAACACTTTTGATCAAATGAATTTGGATGACCTGGCTAATTGATACATTTTTTTCTCCAGTCCTTAACTTCCCTGGATACAGGTCTGGAATCCTGTCATTAAATTTTCCATACAAGAAGGATAATGTAAAAGAATATGCAGCCTAATTTCCTCCTAGTGTTTGCTTAAATATAATACAATTTTTGTGCTTCCACATTACATGGACAAATTTAGCCCAAAGTGTGTAAGAATCTTGTTGGTACCAATATACATTGAGAGCATCTGGCAATTACAGAATTTTCCATAAAAGCATCGAGTGGCTTCCATACTTCATGTGAGCATACAAGCCCCATAAACCCATTGCTGGGGATCTTGCTCAGCAGGCATCCCCAGCAGCTTCATTGCAGTTTCCCTGGTTAAACTGCTGCCTCCTCTAATTGCTTGTCCATAGCGTGGTGTTTGCTAATGACATATGTGCAGAAAACATGCAGTATTTTATATGCCAAAATCAAGCAGTAGTGATTCCTGCCATGGAAACTGGACCAGGGAGTTGTAAGCTGGTGGGACAATGCCACACAAGTACAAGAACAGGAGAAAGCTGAAATCACCTGATGGGGTTTCTTTTGTAACAATTGTGCTTCTGTATGCACAAACAGCACTTTCTAAAGACATTCTCACCCCGTCCTCTAACAGATTTGGTGCCTTGCTATTTCACTGTGGGAAATGATATTTGTGTTCCACATCCTGCCTTGGCAGCTCCAAATTGTCTTTTTTGTGTTGGGCAGAATTCATGCAAAAAAATGAAGACAAATCCTAACACGCTTGGGCCCCTAGGGAGTCTTACCTTTGCAACAGTTGCACGTTCTTGGTTTCCCAAACCTTGCCTAGGAGGTGTTTCTAGATGGTGACCAGTGCATACTCCTAAATCTGGCAGATATGTATGAGAGGCTGACTGCACCACAGTAACAGATGATTATGATGTTTCTTCTTTTCATCTGGGCATAAGGAAAGGCTGTATTTGGGTAGTCAGTCTCTCCCTAAGTGCCAGAAGAGCACTTTTTATGACAAAGTGAATTGACCTCACATTTGCCTTTAAAAACACCTCTAGTGAACTGCACTTTGAGCTGGTGGGGCCAGACACAGTGCTGCTGAAAGAATTTGGTGTCCCCTGCTTGTCTCCCCCTGACTGGACAGAGACTCACAGAAGTTGCAAACCAGAACTAGGGTGGAGAGGAAGGAAGTGTTGCTCTCTGCTGGACTTGGATGCTACTATGGAAATGAAATCTTGAAGTTGCATTATGTCCCTCTGTGTGCCATTAATGGTTGTTACCAGGCAGCTGCAGTGGGACCCAGCTAGTGTGGAGGCAGTTCCCACAGAAACCCCACATGACATTTAAACTGGGCTATATGTAACCATTAGCAGTGGAAGGTGAGAAAAAGATTCCCAGCTGAAGGGAGCCATGCTGAACTCAAGCTGGATCTGTGGTTTTGCTCAGAGCTGATGGACACTTTGATGAGAGTATTCACAGATGCTTTATTTAAACTGACATAAGGGCTACTGAAGCACATGGTCAGACAGACCACAGCACATAGAATCATAGAATGATAGAATCAACTGGGTTGGAAAAGACCCTTGGTCCGAATCCAGTCCATTTACTAGATCATGGCACTCAGTGCTGCGTCCAATCTCAGTTTAAAAACCTCCAGGGATGGTGAATCCACCACCTCTCTGGGCAGGCCATTCCAATGCCTGATTACTCTCTCTGCAAAGAATTCTTTTCTGATATCCAACTTAAATTTCCCCTGGTAGAGCTTAAGCCCGTGCCCCCTTGTCCTATTACTGAGTGCCTGGGAGAAGACACCAACCCCCACCTGACTGTAACTTCCCTTCAGGTAGTTATAGACAGTGATGAGGTCACCTCTAAGCCTCCTCTTCTCCAGACTAAACAACCCCAGCTCCCTCAGCCTCTCCCCATAGGACTTGTGCTTCAATCCCTTCACAGCCTTGTTGCTCTTCTCTGGACCTGCTCCAGCACCTCAATATCTTTCCTGAACTGAGGGGCCCAGAACTGAACACAATACTCAAGGTGTAACCTCACCAATGCAGAGTACAGGGGAAGAATCACTTCTCTGGTCCTGCAAGCCATGCTATTTTGGATACAGGCCAGGATCCCATTGGCCTTCTTGGTAACCTGGGCACACTGTTGACTCATGTTGAGCTTCCTGTCAATTAGTACCCCCAGGTCCCTTTCTGCCTGGCTGCTCTCCAGCCACTCTGTCCTCAGCCTGTAGCGCTGCATGGGGTTGTTGTGGCCAAAGTGCAGGACCCGGCACTTGGCCTTATTGAACTTCATCCCATTGGAATCATCCCATCTCTCAAGTCTATGCAGATCCCTCTGCAGAGTCCTCCTGCCTTCCAGCAGGTGAACACTCCCTCCCAACTTGGTGTCATCAGCAAATTTGCTGATGATGGACTCAATCCCCTCATCTAAATCATCAATAAAGATGTTAATCAGGACTGGACCCAATACAGACCCTTGGGGAACACCACTAGTGACAGGCTGCCAGCTGGATGCAGCTCTGATCACCAGCACTCTCTGGGCCCGACCCTCCAGCCATCTCCTAATCCAGGAGAGGATACACTTGTCCAAGCCATGGACTACCAGCTTTTCCAGGAGTATATTATGGGAGACAGTGTCAAAGGCCTTGCTGAAGTCTAGACAGACCACATCCACAGCCTTTCCCTCATCCACCATGTGGGTCACTTGATCATAAAAAGAGATCAGGTTGGTCAGACAGGACCTGCCCCTCCTAAACCCATGCTGGCTGGATCTAATCCCTTGTCCATCCTGAAGGTGCTGTGTGATTGCACTCAGGATGATCTGCTCTATAACCCTGCCAGGCACTGAGGTCAGGCTGACAGGCCTGTAGTTGCCAGGGTCAGCCTTGCAGCCCTTTTTGTGGATTGGGGTGACATTTGCCAACTTCCAATCATCTGGGACCTCCCCAGAGAGCCAGGACTGTTGGAAGATGATGGAGAGCGGCTTGGCAACCTCTTCTGCCAGCTCCCTCATCACCCTGGGATGGATCCCGTGTGGTCCCATAGACTTGTGAGGATCTAGTTGGCTCAGTAAGTCACTATTTCCTCCTGGAATACAGGAGGGCTATTCAGCTCTCTCTCTCTGTCTGCCTGCTCCAGAGGCCAGTTGTCTTGAGGGCCACCTGTCTTACTGGTAAAAACTGAGGCAAAGTAGGTGTTAAGTACCTCAGCCTTCTCCTCATCTTTGTTAACTATATTTCCCTCCAAGTCCAACAGAGAATGGAGGTTTTCCTTGCCCCTCCTTTTGTTATTAATGTCTTTATAGAAGGAGTTTTTGTTATCCCTAATAGAATTGGCCAAATTTACTTCAAATTGCACTTTTCTTGCCCTAGTTTTTTTTTTTTTTGCATGACCTAGCTATCTTGATAAATTCTCCATAAGTACCCAGCCCTTTTTTCCACAGTCTGTCAATTTCCTTTTTATCCCTGATTTCTTTCAGAATCTTCCTATTTAACCAAGCTGGTCATCTTCCCCTCCAGCTGACCTTTCGGCACACTGGTATAGCCTGTGCCTGTGCACTGAAAATTTCCTGCTTGAAATGTGTCTATCCCTCCTGGACCGCCTTATTTTTAAGGGTTGTTTCCCAGGGTATACTCTGAATTAGTCTTTTGAATAGGCCAAAATCTTCCCTCCAGAAGTCCAGTGTAGAGGTTTTAATGATGGCCCTCCTTGCATCCCTGAGTATTGAAAATCGCTATGCCCCATGTGGCCTTCAACCACTACATCACCCACCAGCCCCTCTCTGTTTGTAAACAGTAGGTCTAGCAGGGCCTTACACCTAGTAGGCTTCTTTAGCAGTTGATGAAGGAAATTATCCTTTATACACTCCAGGAACCTCCTAGACTGCATCTTTGTCTGCAGTATTAAGCTCTCAGCAGATATCTGGCAGGTTAAAGTCACCCACAAGAACAAGGGCTGGAGATTTTGAGACATCCACCAGCTGCCTGTAGAATAATTCATCTCCTTCATCATCCTGGTTGGGTGGTCTGTAACAGACACCCACAAGGGTGTCAGCTTTGTTGGCCTTCCTCAAGATTCTGGTCCACAGGCACTCAACCTTGTCACTGGTGGCCTCAACTTCAACAGAGTCTCTTGACTCTGTTGAACTAAAGCCACTCATCCACCTCTCCTACCCTGCCTGTCCTTTCTGAAGAGCTTGTAGCCCCCCATACAGCACTCCAGTCGTGTGAGTCATCCCACCACGTTTCTGTGACAGCAACTATGTCATAGTTTTCCTACTGCACTATGGCTTTCAGCTCCTCGTTTGTTTCCCATACTATATGCATTAGTGTACATGCACTTCAGCTGGGCCATTGATTTTACTGTCATCTCAGGCTCTACACCCTTAGGCTTATCTCTGGAGAGCCTGGATTCAATCCCTTCCCCCTTCAAACCTAGTTTAAAGCCCTCCTAACCAGCCCTAGCAACTTATGGGCTACAGTTCTTTTGCCCTTCCTAGATAGATGAAGCTCATCTAGTTTGATGAGACTAGCCAACATGGAGTTTGCCCCATGATCAAAAAACCCAAAATTTTGACAGTAGCATCAGTCCCTAAGCCACCTATTGGTAAGCTGGGCTTTCCTATACCTCTCCTTGTTTATCTCCTCATTCATCCCGGTTAGCACAGCAACTGAGGCAATGACTACCTGTCCCATGAAGTGACTGGGCCAGTGCCTTAAAGTCTTTTTTAATTACCCTGGTACTTCTTTCATTGATGTCATACTTCCAGCCTGGACAACCAACAGTGGGTAATAGCCTGAGGGTTAAATTAACTTATGAAGTCTCTTAGTAATATCCCTCACCCTGACCCCGGGAAGGCAGCAAACTTCCCTGTGGGATAGGTCTGGCCAACATATAGGGCCCTCAGTTTCCCTCAAAAGGGAGTCACCAATTAGCACAACCCTTCTCTTTTTCCTCATATCTGTAGTTGTAATCCATCTGGCAGACGGGGGATAACCAGAAGACCTTGTAGACAGATCTTCCTCCTGACTGCCCTCCACCAGACTTTCTCAGTCCAGGGCCATATACCTGTTTTTTAAGGGCACCTCAGTAGGTGAAAGGGGTTGAGGTTTTTTTTTTTTTTTGCCTCTGTGACCAGGCACCTGTTTCCATTCCTCCCCATCCATATGATCTGTTCTATCTGCCTGATGGCAGGAGGGGCAGGGCTTCACCACCTCCTGCTGGGCTTCCTTAGGAGTCGAAAGGGTGTGACTCCACCAGTCAATTTGCCTTTCATTCTCCCTTATGCTTCTGAGCCTTTGCACCTCTTTAGCTCTGCCACTAGACACAGCATATCGTTCACCTGCTCACACCACATGCAGGTGAGATGGTCAAAAATGGACTTTATTGGAGGGGAGAATAAAGACAGTTTATTGTACAACTTCTAGCATAATATAGGGTTATTACAATTAAGGGGCGGGCGACATGCAAAACAGGGAAGGATTGTTCTTATCTAAGGAATTCACAGTTTTTTTATCTGATAAGAGCAGAGACCTAAAGCTAATCCATTATTCATGACACAAGGGGGAGAAGAACTAGAAGTAATGCAACATGGGTCATACAGGTCTTAACACAGAGCAAAGTTTCACACACAAGCTACATTTCTTTCAAAGGCAAAAGACAGCAGATAAGCGATATCTGCAAACTTTGATTGAACTTTGTTATTGGCATTGCTTTTCAGGTTCTGGTGTTTTTCCGGGGAATGGCAGATCTTCCACACAATCTTCCCACAGTCGGGGTGATTTATGACCCCACACGCAGGTGCTTCTCACACTGTCCTGCGGTAGCAGTTCCAGGCTCAAACAGTCTGTGCAGCCAGAGGCCTGAGTGGCTGCATCCTTTTTAGGGGATTCTGTGTGTATTGACACACCTCTACTGGTAACAGGAGCAACAGCTTTAACTTTTTTTGGAAACCATGACTGCCTTGAGTTGTGGGGAAAAAAACCAAACCAAACCAAACCAAACCAAACCAAAACAACAACAGAAAAACCCCAAACCACAAAACACCTAGGCTTGTGCCCTGCCTGCTTGCCCTGCCTGTGCGAACTGCTGTGCAAACTGTCATGCCACGCCCTCACTGATGTGCCACGCCCCTGTTTGCCGCTGTTGTATAAAAAATTACATAGCCTAAAAATTCCTATGCTTTGCCTTAGTGTTTGTAAGTTGTCCTTCTCATACACTTCTAAATCTTTATACCTTGAGATTTCTTTATATAAGAGTCTCAAATGGGAAAGTTTACTTTAGTACCCCAATAACCTCATTCTTCCTCTCAGAGCTGTATCAAGAAAGTTGTAAATAACATTAATTTTTGTCCATTAATGATCTTTATAGTTTAAATGGATATTAAAATGGATTATTTGCCATCTTACTGCTCTTCCACATCATTGCTTAACAGTGATTATTCAGACTATTTTATTCTTTTTACTTTTTAAACAAAATTTATCACACCAAAGAATCTGATATATGGTCTTTTCTTTGCCTAAAGCTACCTACTTGTTTTCCTGTGGATTCTGAGACAGCTGTTAACACTCTATAGTCTTCTAGAGAAACATGCATTCATGCCATCAGTTACATCCCTTTTGGCTGTGTGGCTTATTTTCTTTCACTGTATCCTGCAGGGAAGATCATCATGAATTCCTCTGTCAAGCTGCTCTATCTCTCTGTCTGCAATCCAAAGAAAGCAATTTGCCCACTGGATTCCTTGCTATATGTGGAGTTACTGCATTTTTGTTTGGCTATTGTGACTATTTGAGCTAATTTTGTACTTCTGGACACAATGAAACAGCTGCCACCTGCCAGAAGAGCAGGGGGGATCCATCACTAGACAGCATCACTAGCCTCAACACTTCAGTGGGAAGCTAAAAGCAAAGTGACCTTTAGTTCTGTGCCTGATGGCTAGGGAAAAATTTAAATTTAAACACATTCTCTTCAGTCTTGCTTACTTTCTTAATTATGCAGCCCATTTCACAGCACCTAATTCTCCTTCAACATTCTTTATAAAACATTAGGATGACTGGAAGGGCTTTATGAAAGTCACACTAGAAATATGAGTCCTTGTGTTAGGTTGAGCTGGCATAATGCCAACTGCCCAAAACAGAGAGAGAGAATCCACTCCCCTCGCCAAGGGAAGAGGAGGGAGGAAAAAAAAAAAAGAGGAGGAAAAAAACCCCAAACCCTGAAATAGCAAGCTTCTTATATTATACAAAAAGAGAGACAATTAAAAGCAGAATATGATATAATGCATATATATATGTGAGAAAAAACAAAACAACAACCACTGAGTCGCCCACCCAAACAACAAAGGCCTCCACCATCCCAGCTCACAAAAACACTCCAACAAGCTCCCCCCAAGGAAAAGAGAAGAGAAAACCAACAACAAAGGAAAAAGGTACTTCCCAAACCAAACAGCTGTGAAGTGGTGAATGAGGCCCAACTCCCCCAGTAAGGGTGATAGCAGGTCCTCTCAGCAGCTGGCCATTAAGGGACTTACTAGGGACCACCTACACCTTCTTTTATACTTGATTTTGATGACAAAATCATATGAAATATCTCTTTGGTTGCTTAAGTCAGGTGATGTTTGTCCCCTCTAATCTACGGAGACTCTCTGGGCCTGCTGAAACTGAGGCCTAGCTGAGATCTAGCTGAAACTAAAGCCAAAACTACTACAGTCCTAAAAGGTAAAGTCTTTCTTATTTAGATGGTCTAACCACTCTCCTAGTCCCTGACACAACACTGCTTTTTGTTGCATAACTTGCATTAGGTGTGGGCAGGATGAAGATGCTCTTTGTGATTTTGAATGTTTCTCTCATTCTTTTCTTGCATTTCTGTATCATCAGAATTCTCTGATTGGACATCAAATGTCAGGAGAAATTAAAGAAACTATCTATGACTGGGATTACCACAAGTAAAATGTTTGAATTGAGCAAAAAGAACACTGGTAAACCTATATTTTATGTTTTCTGTTAATTAATATTTGAGATGGAGCTATTTTTATATATTCTATGTTGACTGCTTTATAGGCCCACTAACAACAACCACACATTACTTCTGATATATCACAATACCCTGCTACTGATTGAGGAACCAGTTAACCCTAACTTTAAGAAGGTCAAAAAACCCAGTTGAAATCATGAAGCCTGTTGTGAAATACATTTCTAATTAGGAAGCTAGAACAGCAAGGAAGAAATTAGTTAAGTGTTTTGTATATATTGTTTTTTACCAAAAAAAATGCAAATCCTGGAAAGGTAAGATTTAACTCTGTGTATATATTTGGACCAGCATTCGGTTATGATTTATTTGCTGCAAAACTGTAATTAATTTATTCAATGTACCTCTCACTTAAGACCTATTCATCTTTGAACTGTTTTTTTCCCTTCCTCATTCCTCATTCCCATGATAGTCTCTCCCAAAGAGAGGAGTGATGATTTTTCTCACTATTTTCATTGCATCACTTTTTAGTATATTGATTAGGGAAGCTTCTGCCATGTGTGAAGAATGCATTTAATTTCAAATGTATGTCTTTGGCATTATAGAATTAGTGTCATGGCAACAAGCTGTGAGATGGAGTAAAGCTGACTCCATATGTATCATTAAATGTTGAGGAGAGTATCCTAGCACCACAGTGTTAAAAAGCATAATTCTCAGGAACTGTAACAGATCCAGGCATTCATTAACAGCGTAACATCTGTGGCTTGCAGTTGCTATCAAGGCCAAAGTAAATGAAAAATGTGTGACAATAAATGCTATGGTTAAGAGTTTAAACAAGTTTTGCTCTAGTTGTCAGTGATGTGTTTTACCATATTCTTGGTTCAATAACTGCATAGTTTGAGAGTATTCATCTGTTTCAACCTTGTTTTGCTTCAGCTGGAAAAAGTAGGTTCATCTTAAGTGCAATAACATGCCTTTGCTAGTCTTTCTTCCCCCCACATACAAAAAACGGAGGTAAAAGAATGTTCACAACCTAAGAATGTTCAGAACATTTGACAGCTGGATGTGAGGGTAAAAATCCATGCCATGGTGCAAAGGTCCAGCATAAACTTTTGCCAAAGGCTCTGCTGGTAATATTCTAATAAAACAGTGAAAAGAGAAAACAAACAAACAAATCATTGCCTTAGCTTAGCTAAAAAAAAAAAAAGAACTAAAAGAAGAAGAGAAGATTCGAGAAGATTCAAGGAGATTTGAGGAGAGTCGAGGTGAGCTGATTCGAGGAGAGGGGGAGGGGAAGGGGAAGGGAAGGGAGGGAAAGGGGAAGGAACCCAAACCCTGTTTGTTCGCATCTGCATGTCATGGTTGGGATCCAGAGTGGAAGCAAAAGTGTTGAAAAATCATGTGATTGGCTGTCAGTTAGAAGGAGAAAGGCTTATTTCCAGTACATCTGGATCCTTGGGCTAAACCAAATTCATTTTATTCCTCTCTGCCTGGTATGGCTCAGTGTGTCAGGCTACACAGCTCTTTCCTGTTCCACCAAGAGAACACTGGTTGTCAACATTATGAGCTGTAGCAGATGCAAATTGACAGCTTAGCCTTGCTGACTTCGGTAGGAAAACTAATTTAAGAAGCTCTGGTTTTGCAAACAGATTGGAGTTCATTCATTTTATTTCTGCTGTTTCATTTATTATGTACTGCTGTGGCAGGCAAAATAACAAAAGCAGCAAAATGTTCCTTGTTTTTTTATGAGAAGCCATGTGTGACAAAGGGTGGCACATCCTTCAGAAAGGGTATGTGCCTACACTTAGTTTTCTCCACCATCTGCAGTTGAACAAGTAAGTCAGGTTCTGCTCTGAAGAGGTTTGGGATGCTATGGTTTATGCTATGGATGAGTCTAGTCTTCAAAAAATGCACCAAGACATACAAGTGCGTGTCAAGCAGTGTGAGCTCACCTAAGAGGTACAGAAGGTAGTCTGAATGCAGTAAAAGTATCTTTTCCAGTTCAGCTTCTACTCTGCACAACACAGCTGGCAGGAATAACAGAGAACTGGCAGTGTGCACTATTTCCTGTTTATTTAAATAGCTCTACATTACATAGCTTATTAAAAGTAGATAAAGCATGGGTACTGGAAATAGCACTGTTGTATAACTGTTCATCTATTTTATATTGACAGTGGTAACTCATTTTTATGATTTACCATTTTTTTTTCCCACTGCTTATACTTCTGCTGTGACAATGACTATGTTTGCAAAACTAGCAATTAAGTTTTATGTGAACTGAAAAATACTTGAGGATTAAGTGGAGAATATGAAGGTCTGGGAGAAAAGAATCATGTAACGGTACCTATGTATTTTATCTCTGACCTCTGATTCATTCTATTGCCAGCACCATTTGCTTGCATCTCCTTTCTTCCTTTGCATTTCCCATTATCCAACTTATAACTGTGACTTACAGCTGCTTTCCTTTCAAATGCCTCACACCTAGTAGAGGTGCCTCAAAGATCTTTATTATCTCTCTCCACAAGTAAGTATGTCTCAGTTTCCAGTGACTGCCTAATTAAATTATAGTCTTGGATCTTCATGTGTTATTTGAAACTGAAGCATGTGAATTCATGATGCTGTCCAACCCATAGATTTGAAGAACACTGAGAAAAAGTCCCAACACAGTGTTTCAGTTGGCTGTCTGGGAGGTTTTGTTTGTTTGGTTGGTTGGTTGGTTTTGTTTAAATTTATTTTGTCATCAAAAAAGAAATGTTAAGTATTTCTTCTTTCAGTTTGAATGTCATTATTTAAAACTTAAACCACTTGCTTCTAGGAAGTACATGCAAAGGAGCCCTTGCACTTTCACAAAATCAGAATCATAGGATCCTTCATGTTGGAAAAGACCTCCAAGGTTATCACATCTAACCTTTGACTTATCATCACCTTGTCAACTAGACCATAGCATTGAGTGATACATCCAGTAGTTTCTTGAAGACCTCGAGGGATGATGACTCCACCACCTCCCTAGGCAGTCCATCTAATGCTTAACAACCCTTTCCATGAAGAAATCCTTCCTTATGTCCAACCTGAAGAACCTCCCCTGGTGGCATGAGGCCATTTCCTCTGGTCCTGTCATTGGTTGCCGAGAAACAGAGCCCAACACCCACCTGGCAACAATCTCCTTTCAGGCAGTTGTATAAAGTGATAAGATTCCTCCTCCTGAGTCTCCTTTTCTCCAGGCTGAGCAACCCCCAGTTCCCTCAGCTGCTCCTCAAAGGACTTACACCACTTCCCAGCTCCACTCCCCTTCTCTGGATCCACTCCAGCACATCAATGTCTTTCTTGTCATGTGGGGCCCAGAACTGGACACTGCTGCAACTTCACCAGTGTAAGCTGAGATCCTTTAATGCAGGAAAGACCTGAAAGTATAAACCTCCTTGCAGAATCAGGTCTGTACTTTTAATGGAGAAATTGATATTTGTAGAAAAGAGAATGGGATGAGGGTGGAAAGATAGTGGAATGCTACTTACATATGTCAAGGCATGACATCAGAGTCAATTATATGGCCATCTGTCTTTTTTGAATAAATATCCATGTGTCCTAGTTCAGCAAGCTGGGACCAGTTTATCACTACGTGTGTGTAACTAAAGTCGTGTATTCTAAACCCTCTATGTAATTTCTCATGAACTGTTTACAATGGACCATTTGCAGCAGCTGCTCAGGGCACACCTGACCCCTCAGGGTGTAAGCTGGATGTTAAAGGAGCCTGTGAGATAACAGCTGTGATAACTCAACTCCAGGAAGTTAGCACCTTCACACCCAGCCTGAGGGGGTGTGTCTGCTAATGGGCCATCAATGATTCCAAAAATACGCCATGACTCACAGAGTTAGATCACCCATTGTGGAACTCCCTGCCCTGGGGGAGGTACTGAGCGTTCCCACCTGAACCAGAGGGTATATAATCTTGAGGTTTGGGGACTTCAGGGGCCATTTATTAGATACAGAGGAGGACCAGAACCTTGACAGGACTGCGACACCACTCTTGACCAGACTGCAACTCTGCAACTGGCATCTGCACCAACAGGTTTTTCTTTCTCTTGTTTTTACTTTGGACTCAGGGTGAACCACGTGGGTCTCAGCACAGGGGCTAACAAACACCATTGTGGGTTAAAACTAATTTATCTTTGTATTATTGCATTTATTGTAATATTTTTATTAAATTGTAAGTCTGACTTGCAATCTCTTTTGTGTTGGGTTCATTTCTCCTGCCAGTTTACCTTTAAACCAGCACACCATGTTTCATTGCATAGCTGTAAATATTGCTAACTTCAATAAAGTGGAGAACTTGGGCACACAACTTATTTTCCTTAAAATCTGCAAATTTTAATGTGAAACATCCAGTTGTATTACTTCTTGGTCAGTTTTATATCCAAAATGCAGCAGAAGCATTGTCCAATTGAATTAAAGGAAGCAGATACAACACTAGTGAGGAAAAAAAACAATCTCAAAAAAATGATAATCTAATAATCCTACATTTGAAATATGGAAACATTTTTGATTTTTTTTGATTGATGGAAAGAATAATATGAGCTGTTTCTTTGCTTAAGGAGGAACTACATACTTAGCTGAGGATCGCCTGGAGTGTGTAGGTGGCTCCTGTCAGAGCAGACATTTAAAGACAGGTGGAAGGGTTTTGCAGATGCAAATGAGAGGAAAGATTGTTATTCATAGGACATGAAGGTTACCAAAGTAAGATCCCTTGTGCCTACTGAGTCAGGTTTTACATAAAGTGGGCCAGCTGCTTTATTAACTATCTATAGCCAAACATATACTGCTATCAGTAGGGTAGAAACTAGAGAAAGGAATGCAACAAATGCTAAAACTTTGAGAACAACTTTACTTACCACTGTGAGTCTATGGTTGGAGAAAATCCATACTACTTTAATTATTCACTATTTCCATTTTGTACATATTTCATCATAGTATTTCTTACTCATAGTCTGTCTCAGGTTTGGGTTTTTAATGTTGCATTGTTTTGGTTTTGAAATCTAAAGTAACTGTTTTCGTTGGACCTCAGTGGAGTCCTGTAAAATCATTTCCACCAGTGTTTGATTTGATTAAGGGTTTGGTTGTTTTGGTTTTTTTAAGATTAAACATCTGACAAATTTAAATTAACTATTCATTTGGTGCTTATCCACGAATATTTCAGCTTTGCATTGTTGTTCTTTTGCACAAATTTATTGACATGGTAATTCTTCAGTGTATCATCATATGTATGTTATGTACTGTTGTTTCAGAAATGCTCTACTTAGCCTACATGGTTTGCTCCTCTGCCGTTGTGTAAGAAAAAAGGAGAGAACACAAAATATGCTGAAACAGAACTGGTTGCATGTATGTGACCATGAAGTTTGTTTCACCAGAATGTGTTAAGGCAGTTAGGAAAACCCTCTCTATACCAATGCCTTTCTGTGCTCGGAAGTCTCCCATGTGCTCTGTGCTCCTGTGGAACTGGAGTGTGGCCAGCATGAAGCAGCTAAAACACTGAGCATTTAGAAGATTCTCTGTGATTTTCTGCTCTTCTTGATAAGTATTCAACTGACATTTTCACAGGGCCTATAGGGCTTACAACCATTATAGAATCACCATAGAATGGCCTGGGTTGGAAGGCACCTTAAAGATCATAGATTCATAGAAACAGTTGGGTTGGAAGGGACCTCTGAGATCATCAAGTCCAATCCTTGGTCCAACCCCATTTTGATTACTAGATCATGGCACTAAGTGCCATGTTGTCTCACCTTAAAAACCTCCAGAATCGAAGAAACCACCACCTCTCTGGGCAGGCCATTCCAATGCCTGACCACTCTCTCTGTAAAGAACTTCTTCCTGATATCCAACCTAAACCTCGCCTGGCAGAGCTTAAGCCCATGCCCTCTTGTCCTACTGTTGGTTACCTGAGAGAAGAGACAAATCCCCACCTGGCTACAACATCCTCTCAGGTGGTTAGAGAGTGATGAGGTCTCCTCTGAGCCTCCTCTTCTCCAGGCTAAACAACCCCTCAGCCTTTCCTCATAGCACTTGTGCTCAAGTCTTTTCACCAGCCTCGTTGCTCTTCTCTGGACCCACTCCAGCACCTCAATGTCTTTCCTGAACTGAGGGGCCCAGAAGTGAACACAATACTCAAGGTGTGGCCTCACCAATGCAGAGTACAGGGGAAGGATCACTTCCTTCATCCTGCTGGCCACACTATTTTTGATGCAGGACAGGATGCCATTGGCTTTCTTGGCCACTTGGGCACATTGCTGGCTCACGTTCAGCCTCCTGTCAATCCAAACTCCTAGGTCCCTTTCTGCCTTCCTGCTCTCCAGCCACTCTGTGCCCAGCCTGTAGCGCTGCATGGGGTTGTTGTGGCCAAAGTGCAGGACCCAGCACTTGGCCTTGTTAAACCTCATCCCATTGGAATCAGCCCATCTTTCTAGCCTATCTCTCTAGCCTCTCTAGATTATCTCATTCTGACCCCACTGCTATGGGCAAACACAGTTTCCACTAGACCAGGTTGCTCAGAGCTGTGTCTAACCTGTCCTTGAACACTTCCAGGGATTGGGCAGTCACAGCTTCCCCAGGTAACCTGTGCCAGTGCCTCACCACCCTCACAGTAAAGAATTTCTTCCTGGTATATAATCTAAATCTCCTCTCTTACAGTTTGAATACATTCCCTCTTGTCCTGTCATTACATGTCCTTGTAAAATTGTCTCTATCTTTCCTGTAGGCTTTTTTCAGGTGCTGGAAGTCCCCAGTTAGGTCACCCCAAAACCTCCTCTTTTCCAGGCTGAATAACCCCAGTTCTTGCAGCCTTTCCTCAAAGCACAGGTGCTCAATCCCTCTGATAGCGCACATGGAGGTGTCATGTCCAGCTTCTTAGCCACCATAGTCCAACTATGCTGACAAGAAGGACTCATTTTACTGGCCACCCTCACCCAGCTTAGCATCATAAAATAACACTTCCAGAAGCACCAGACTGTTCAGAGGGACTGCTGGAGCCAAGACAAGAGTCAATAATGTACCTCAAAGGCATAGAACATGGCTGCTGGGTGAGATCTTGGAAACGTGGGGCTGCTGCAGGCAGAAATCCATCATCAAGGCCTAAGCATCCAGTTATATTCAAAGTACAAGTGAGCAGACTTAGAACTGATCTAGGTGCTTGCACTTCACATCTGAATGTTTTAGAGAACTTCTAGACATTGTTGGGAGACTTGTCAGTTGACAAACTCAGAGAATGATGAGTGTGAACCTCAGGTATTTTTTGTAGTTAATCATATGAACGATTATAAGAAACAGTCTAAATTACTATCAAAACTTTATGGAAGCATCACAGCTAGGTAAGGGCGTTATTAAGTTTTTTTCCTGTATAATTTACACAAAAATACAAAATATTCAAATTCACTTGATTGGAACAGAAACGTGTTTGAAATTCATAACTTTCAATATGTGCTTTTGAAGAAAAGTAACAACTTCTCAATAATTTAGATTCAGATTAAGGCAATACCTGTGATTGCACCTTATCAAGTTTTCAGAGATTTTTAATTGTTGAGTGTTGGCAGAGGATAACTGCTAACCTTCCAATGCACACTACTGGTTCTTCTCAGGCAGCCTGTATGGCTTCTCTGCATCTTATCAGGGAGAAGCATTTGGATCCTTGATAGCTTTTTCCCTTCTGACTCGCAGGCAGGAGGAATATGCAACCTGCATCAGCCTTCAGAAGTCACTGATACTGAGTGATCTTGGATCATCTGTGTCATGCACACTTGAAAAAAAAACATATGGCTGATGGTTATATTTAACACAAACATAAATATGTAAAAACACACAAGTATGAAAGAATCTTTCACAACAGATGTATGCAAGTAACATAGAATCACAGAATGGTTTGGGTTGGAAAGCCCTCTGTTCCAACCCCTTGCCTTGGGGAAGGGCACTAGACCAGGTTGCTTCAAGCCTAGTCCACCCTGGCCTTCAAGACTTCCAGGGATGGGTCAGCCACAGGTTCTCTGGGCAACCTGTGACAGGGACTCACTACCCTTACAGGGAAGAGTTTCTTCTGTATATTTAACCAAAATTTCCCCTCTTTCAGTTTAAATCCATTCCCCCTTGTCCTGTGACTACAGTTCCTGATGAAGAGTCTCTCTCCAGCTTTCTTGTAGGCCCCTTCACAGACTGGAAGGTTGCTCTGAGGTCTCCATAAAGCCTCCTCTCCAGGCTCAACGGCCCCAATGTTCATAGCTTGTCTTCACAGGGGAGGTGCTCTAGTCCTCTTATCAAGTTCATGGCTTCCTCTGGATTTGCTCCAACAGGGACTTTGTTATGAACAGTGTAATGTTGTTTCTAGTGATACCTACCACACATGACCTGTGTGGATATTAAGTCAAATTACTTCTCTCTTAGGCAGGAACATATGACCATGAACTTGCAATTTGTCTTCCTAGGTCCCAAAAATATTCAATGGAGAGTACAGGCCTTTGAAGTATAGTTTTATATATATGCTCACCTGGAAATCTCATTGTGAAATTACTGAAGAAGCTTCCCATTCTTCTAGGAATCTTAGCCCAACTGAAGCTTCTTTCCATGCCACAGCTAAGCCTCAAGTTCTGACTTCTGCAAAAGAACAAAGCTGAACTAGGCTCTGCTGTTTGCAAATCACTGCTCTGACAGTATTTAGCTGTTGGGAACCCTAACAACACAAATGGAAGATGGCCTGTGACTTGCTATCCGTTAAGGGGGAATAACTTACAGAAATACTGGCGCTCAAACAGGAGCAACTGATACAATGCAAAACACCTTGAATCAGAGGCCATAGATTTTCTGTGAGTTTGTAATGAATTACAGTATCAATATCAGCACAATCTTACACCAGTAAAGAGAAATCTGGAATACATTTCTATTCTGTGCAATGTCTTCCTTGGCTTATAAGCTATCTTGCATACTTTAACTCATTTTAGCGGATGATTTCTATGGCATTTTAAAAACTAGAAATGCTGTGTCTTGGACTGGTTTGGGGTTTGTTTGGGGAGTTTTTGTTTGTTTTTTTTTAGGTTCTTTTACTATTTGCTGCTATTCTTTCTAAACAAGAAGCATACAATAAGATTGTTATTATTATTTGGCTTGAAGTTGTTTAATACAGACAGCTTGCAATCTGACAGTGTCACTTTGTGCATAAAATTAGGCAGTGTCAGTGCTTAATTGTCCCATAACTCTTGCTGGAAATGTGGGAAACTGTGAATCTTAGAGTGGATATTATGAAAAATTTCTTCACTGAAAGGATTGTCAAGCATTTGAACAGGCTGCTTAGGGCATTACTTGGTTTATGATCTCTGTAAGTATTTAAAAGACACATAGATGTGCCACTTAGGGACATGTTTTAGTGGTGGACTTGGCAGTGATGGGGTAATGATTGAACTTGATTACCTTAAAGGTCTTCTCCCAATCTATGTTATTCTATTACTCTATTAGCTGTCCAAGGCAGTGGGCTGCTCCTTTGAATTCAGGGCAGAAAGTATTAAGGTTTGATATAATTCTTACCACCTTAGAGCTCCATTCCATACATTCATATTGCTTCCTAAAAAAACCCCTATAATTCTGTGGATAGTAAGCTTTGCTGTACATTTCTGATGTGTCAGATAAACAAGAGATCAACAGGGCAGGCTTGAGACGTTAAAGACCTTGAATGTAAAAAGTAGAACACTGAAACAGAGTTGAACTTTTACAGAAATGCAGTGAAGACCAATCTGAGGTCTTTACAGCATTGTGAGCAAAATAACACAAGGGTCCTTAAATGCTACAAATACCATGGAAGAATTAAGCAGAGAATATTAAAGACTGACATTTACTGAGAGAGAAGTCTGTCTGCATCCTTTCACCACAGCTAAAACTGAGACAGAAAAATGGAAAGAGAACTTATTAAAACAGACTTTATATTAATTTTTCCCTTTTTTTCTGCATTTATATAAATGAAGAGTATTTATGGAGATACCTGAATTCAACTTGACCAGAAGACTCTGTTTCCCAGAAGAAAAATCACCTACTTTCTGTTAAAATCAGCACATCTACTAAAAAACCCCAAAGTAAAACAACAACAAAATCCCAAACCAAATCACTTCCTTTTCTTGTACTAGTGATGGTGGCCACAAATTGAAAACACACACTTCCTTTTAACAGCAGCTGAGGGGAGTTCATTTGGAAAAGTTTCTAAGCCTTCCTGAGTTCTGAGGTAACATTTTCAATTTTTAATATAATTAACTTTTGGCATTTATGAGAAATACGTCCAGCCTTAATTACTGGATAGTGTGTTTCAGCCAGGAAACTTAAGAAATCTTGAAATTTCCCAGTACTCTACTGAAGTAATATGTAATGTTTTTATTTGTTTTCTTTCTTATTCTTCTAAAAAGATGAAAGTCATGCTGCATTTGGGATTCAAATAAAACAAATTTAGGTTACTCAGAGAGCAAAAAAAAGCAAAACACAATTATTACATCCAGGAAATAAGAATTTATTCCCATGATGGTATGTATTTTGAACTCTTTGTGCATTAATTTTTTTCAATGATGTACAGTTCATATTATGATTTATTGACCACACCGTTTTAGTGTAGATTTAAACCTCACTGGATTTTTTGATTATCTTGAGTAATATCCTGTGCTTATGCCTGTCATCTTTCCTGTGCAATACACTTCAGAATTCCAGGGTTTTGAGATCCATGTGGGTGGTGCATTTCCTTCTGCTTGCAAGCAGGGTAAGTTTTTGGGTTCAGTTTGGTAATTGATGTGAACTGGTGTACCATAGATACACCTTCACCTCATGGTATTTGTCAGTTCTGATGTGGTATTCTGATTACATTCAAACCAAGTTAAACTTGGTTAATCTCCCAGAATCGCAGAATTGTTCGAGTTGGAAGGGACCTCTCGAATCCTCTGGGACCTCTCTGCCAAGGCAGGGTTACCTATTAATAAAAGGTTTCATAATAATTAATCTCATAACACTGTTAGTGTAAAATGTTGGCCCTGCTGAATTTAGTGGTAAAACTGTGAGTGAAACCAATAGTTGAAAGACACAAAAGAAAAAAAAAAGAAATCTCATTAACTGGAAACATGTGAAATTCGGTTCCAGCCTGAATGTGCTCCAGGAAAATCCCACAGTGCTGCCTGTGGTGTCTTTGCTCAACCAAATGTCTGGAAATGCTTGGATCATCAGCCTTCTTTCCAAGCACTGTGTCAGAGCTCTATAGCAGGGAGAGCTGGGGAATAACTGTAGAACTGAATATCCCACATGTACTGATAGAGAACCTCAGCAGCTTTCCACAAATGGGTACAAAGTTTCATGGACTCACTTCCTGAATGCACTTCAAACAGCAAGTCAGGATTTCTAGTCATATTCATGTTTCTCTAACTAAAAGTTAGGTCTTCAGGTTGAATATCAGGAAGAACTTCTTTGTGGAAAGATTTGTTGAATATGAGAATGGACTGCTGAGTGAAGTGGTGGAGTCACCATCCCTAGAGGTGTTCAGGAAGTGACTGGACATGGTACCCAGTGCTCTGGTTTAGGTGGCAAGGTGTCAATCAGTCAAAGGTTAGACTTGGAGGTCTTTTCCAACCTAAATGGCTCTGTGATAAACCACCAGTCACCTCAAGCAAAGATCCCTGAAGGTCATCTTACAGCACTCAAAGTGGAACATATGAAGCATCAGTTTTTTTCATAGTTTAAATAAAGACAGCTACTGATATGTTTACTCTCTAGATTTAAACATACTTCCTTTTTTTTTTTTTTTTTTTTTTTTTTTGGGGGGGGGGGGGGAGGAAGGATACAGGGTTTTTGTTTGGACCAGTCTATCACAGATGTATGTATGGCCAAACTTCGCAAATGCAGATTTGACAAGGGCTCTCCCCACGTGGGTGTGCCTTTCCAGCCTTCGTAGTGGACTTTTTAGGTGAGGCACTACGTGCACAGAACTGACCCCACCGTTTAAGTCCTAAGGTCCATCTGCTACGGCTGAGCAAGCTTGGACAGTGACAGTGAAGTCCTCGGAACTGTCTACAGCACCTGGTACTAATGGGGGCTGGCCCTGCTTAGCACCCTATCTGATGGGATCAGATGGCAAGGAGGCATTTAACTGCCAGGGGACAGTCCATAATGAGACTCAAACTCACGACCTTGGGAATTGGAGTCCAGAGTGCTCTCCATTACACCATGGGACTGCCCATCACAGATATGAAGTCACTGAACAGGAAAAAATCAGGTGTTTATTGTGGCTAGATTGCTCTCAATATTTCATCCCATAGTTTATGCCCAGGACATTATATTGCAGTCATTGCCTGAAAACTAGTTAGGGAGTGTCTTTTGTATTCTGCTTTGTATTAAACCATCACTGGTGAGCAATGACTTGTTCTTGGGACTCCTAAGAATTATTATAATCTGAATAATATTTCCCACAGACCATCAAGCATCTCATATTCTCAGTAGTTTACCTACTTTTGATACAGCTCAAAATCTTTGTTTTTATTGCTTTCTATGGATTAATACCACAAGCAGTCTTTACTTTTACAAATTTCAAAGACTTTCCACTGTAAATAGAACAAAAATGCTTATGGTACAATCTCCAGTGAAGGGCAAAGGCACAGTATTAATATTTTTAATTCATTTTTCAATTAACACATCAAGAAAAGTGATAGCTTCCTTTAAAAGTTCAAGTGAAATTGAAATGACAGTATTTTTTCTTTCCCTCTTCCCACCTTTTCCCCGCCTTCTTTTCTGCAGTATGAAAACAAAATATCTGTATTTCATCCAAATTCAGATGCTAAGAAGAAGCACTTGAAATTTGTGAAAGTCTGCTGTGGTGAGCGGTGACATTGCAAAGAAAAAAAACCCCACATATTACTGTAAAGGAATTGTTATACTTCTACCCATTTTAAACAAAAATGAGTGTGGTTTCCTAAACAGGGTATAAAAGTTCACCTCTTAGTCAAATGATACTGTGTTATTTCTCAGTCATAATGCATAGACATAATGAAAGAAATCAAGAAAATAAAAAGGCATGAACACTCTAACTTGGTAGGAAACTTAGGACTTGGGTCAGTGCCACAAATATTTCTCAGCAATGCAGTGTACTAAATACCTTTTGTATTGAAGAAAGAGTTCATACATTTTTAAAAGGCAACAAAATATGAAACATTTTGCAATATATATGTCAATGAAGCACTAGAGGGATCTGTATTCTTTTCAGTTCCTTTTCTTCCCACTATATCCAGGATAAATTATACTAAGTAAAATGTTGTGAACACAGACTCAAATTGTCAGATCACTAATTCATCGGGAACTGTAGTGGTAGGAAAGGGGGAATGGTTTCAAACTGAAAAAGAAGAATTTTCAGTTAGATATATGGAAAAAATTCTACCCTGTGAGGGTGGTAAGGCACTGGCACAAGTTGTGCAGAGAAGCTGTGGCTGCCCCATCCCTGGAAGTGTTCAAGGCCAGGCTGGACTGGGCTTGGAGCAACCTGGTCTAGTGGAAAGTGTCCCTGTCCATGGCGCGGGAGTTGGAACTCAATGATCTTCTAACTTAAGCTATTCTATGATTTTGTAATAAAACCATAGTTGAATGAAAAGAAGAAAGTCCAGATAGGCAAAAAAGTGCATCCAATTATTTGTGTTCTGGAAAAGTGAAGGTTAGCAAGTTCTATTTTCTATGCATACACAAAGAGAGCTAAGTGTGCTTAAGTTAGCTAAGCTTCCTATTTCCAAAAAAAAAAAAAAAATAGTGTTTTCGAACTAATTTTCAAATAAATGATGCCTGTTTTCATTCTAAGTTGCAGCTGTCATTTTTCATGACTGGGTTTTGTGATTTGATTAAAATCTCATATTTGGAAAGGTAGACATTATTCATGAAGTATTCTATAGTAACACTTATTCCAGTAAAAACTGGTATTTTGAGATAATCTGACATGGTATAAATTGTGAAGACTATGTTTTCTATTATCTTCAGAGTTCTTAGATTTTCCTAGGACTAGGAAGAGTCCAAAGCTTAATAAAATGTACTTGAAAGATGTAATATTTAAATTCTTTTTTTTATAGGGCATCTCTGGTAAAAAAAATGGGACACCACTCATAAAATAATGTTTTCATCAATATTTGACAACAGGCAAAATTTCATCAAGCTTTCAAATTATTTACTCAGCTAACCATGCTCCAGCTTTCCCAAAGGCAAACTCTGCAAAAATCATGTAAAATGTTTCCCAAATTCCTTTGGGATTTGGACTAAACTACTTAATGCATTTACCACATTCTTCTGTTACAGTCAGCTCTTCATCTACACCACTTTGAAATCTTAAGTGACCTACCTTTTAACCTAAACAGAACTCAGGTGATTAAGTCTCTTAAAGGTTAAATACTGCTTTTGTAGATACTAGAAAAAACAAGAATTCCAAGTGTTCCCAAACTGCAGCTGCTTGATAGTCCCTTAAGATAACAAGCAATGGTGTCCTGCAGTGTAAAAATTACTATTTATTTCTTGATTCTATACAGCCTTTTCTTTTCCAGTGATTCACGGGAGGTACAGCATAAAAATCAGTAAGCAAATATAAAAGTAGGACTCCTTGCTGTATCCCACAGACCACTGTCATTTCCCACTTCAGAATGAAGGATGCGCTTAGTTTGTGCTTGCTTTGCCAAAGTTAAATAGAGGTGTTGTGATTACCTCTGCGCATGCCTGGGGCAGGGTGGTAGTGCACTGTGTAACAGTTCTGGCCTCAGAAAAGGCTGTCCAGAATATCCTCATGTGATATTTTTGAACTCATGCTGTGCACACATGCCAAGAGTGCCAAGCACATCTCAGAATAATGGTCTCTGTAAAGTGAATACCTGGGGTTTTTATTATTATACAATGTCATAGAAGTCTCAAATCTGATTTCAGTTACGTAAGCATAACTTGATTCTGGAGTGAGATCAGATTTTGACCCAAAATCCATCAGACTGCAATCATTCTTTCTGTTACAACTGAAAATTGAAACCTACAAGCTATGGGCACATAAAGTACAGATCTCAGCTATCTTCTGAATTGCTTGTATTTGTATGGATGTTTAGCCTTTGACAGAAAGGGAAGCAAATAATTTATCTAAACTTTGAGGTCACATGTAGGACACAATTTCCTTCTACTTGAGCGGATCAGTGTACAAATAAGAAAAATCTGAACAGACCAGGAAGAAAAACTCTGTGCTGTTTCTGCACTGAGACATGTGAGTGTACCACTTTTAAACCTCAGGAAATTGTGTCGAGTGAGGAGGAGGGGAAGGGAGAGTGGCTTTATCTGTTTTTCAGTGGTAAACTGCATAAATGCTTTCCAGAGGTCAGAGACTAAAAGTTGTGAAACAACTGTTTCTCAGATACTACTGCTTAAAAGCAGCAAAAGGATTTAATATGGTCGAAACCTACACATTTGTACTTAAATTTTTAAATGGTAACATGGAAACAAAAGGATCTGAGAATCCTAGATGTCTTAAATGAAATCCTTTTAGAATGGAATGCAGTCTTCTTTCAGCTGTTTTATAAGCTAAAGTTATTAAGACTTGGGTTTGTTAGGAGTTACCAAACCTTTATCTCAAAATAAGACAACCTACAGACTGTTAAATATCTCAGTATGGCCTGATGTGAGGTTTTGCTTATAGCAATAAAAATACATGAGTTGGCTACAACATTTGTAACTAAGTTTAGACCCAGTAACCTAACATTGCCTAACATTGCTTTGAATTCTTTTTATTGAATTATTTTATAGTTCTTATTCATACATAAATACATATATTTTTATAATGGTGATTGAGAAATGGTTTAACTTAATCCAGTGACATATTCACAGACAACTTAAAGGACAGTAGTATTATTATGGTTACTTCCATATAAAAGAGATTTTCTTATATGGGTACAGTTTTAATTGTTTTCTACATTTTTAACTGTATTTTATTTTTTGTTTTGCATATCCAAAGATCTAACCTATGCTTACATGAGTAATATGTGACAGAAAAATTGATATACAATTCAGAAATTAAACTGCATGTCCATGTGTGTCAAAAGGTTATTTCAGTTATCATTCAATCTTAGGGAAAATTGATTGGCAACAGCTACTGGGAGATGTTTAATTAGTAAAAAACTAAAGGAAAACAAGATGCTTAATTAAGGATATGCTTTTTTAATTTTTAAAAGGCAACGGAAGTATCAGGAAGTATTCTGAAAATTATTGAATCACAGTGCAAGAAGGGATATCAAAGTATCTTCTGGTCCATCCCATTGCCTTGAATTCAGGTGGGGTTAAGAGGTATTTGGTTTACATTTAAAGATATTCTATAACACAAATTTTACACCCTCTCCAAGGAATCTGTTCAATTGCTTGATAATAATTACTGTGAGAATGCTGGCACTTTACATTTCCTCCCCTTAGGTCTATATTGAATAACTCTTGCTACAATATATGTTTGTTACTTCAGATACTAATTCCTTTAGACATGCACGATACCTTATTCTCTCTCTTCTTGCAATGACAGTTTGCATATTTGAAAAAGAGTTGTGATGACCCTCCTCATCACTGAAATCTTTTCTTTATGTCAGTGTATTTTTTATTTTTTACTTGGTTTTGCACAGAGATATACAGACTATTCCATGCCAGTGATGAGAAACATAATTAATTTTCCATTTCTTCTTGTAAATTCTTTACAGACCACCTTGTACGTTCTCTTTCACATATTTGGTAGCCAGGTAGAAGTAAAATAGCAATGTTCAAAATACTTATCTCTTTTTTCTGTTATAGATGTCCTCTTCAGATTTAATTACAAGTGCTTATATAAATGCGTGTATAACAGAGTGGTCTGTTCTTTAAGAATCTGAAGAACGTGGTCTTCACACTGTTTGCAAAGCAAAACAAAAGGAAAGGCCTGCATTGTTTCTGCCTCAGCTCTGCGCAGCTGCTCCCTTTCAAAAGGCCAGAGAGGGAGGTCCATGGGTTGGTCAGGTACTGAAATGTGTGCGGTGAACCCAATGTACCCATTCATTTAAAAATGAGTTCATAAATATTGATACTACTTCCAGAGATAGAGCCAGAACACTTAAAATTCTTTAAATGGCAGAGTTTAGCATTGAAGTAACAAAGCTGATTGAAAACACTGTGTACACAGGTCTTTTCTCTACTCTTTCATATTACTTATAATCACTCTCTAGTCTAATGTATTTTTCCTCCCTAGAGCAAAACCGCTCCTGATGTGGCCTGGCCGCCACCATGTTTTCTACCTCTTTCATTTTTTCAACACTTGTTTAGACTAGGTCAGTTCTTTCACTTCCACGTGTTTATAATAGAGTCATGACCTTCCTCCTGCCCTCTCTGTAATTTCTTTTAATATTTAATTGTGCTTTAAAAGAACTTTTCTTGTTTTGTTATCAGTTCAAAATGTAACCAAAACCAAGAGGGCCACCTATGGTGTTTATAGAATATGTATATAGGGTGTATAGAATTTAACTTTTGGTACTGAATTGCACAGATTCCATCTGAAGTGAGATTCAGTTAAAGGGAGTTGGCGGGAACAGGAAGCTGAGACAGCTGTGGTTTCTATTGACTCATATACAACAACAACAGTGACACAAATTTTGTGTCACTTATTTCCTGCAATGAAGAACTCTGCTTGACAAAGAATTGAAATGTACTTCCCTAAGAACCTCCAACCCTTGGAAAGCGAGCTGTAGAATGTGTTATTCATTTCTAGTCTTTTCCTCAAAACTTATACAGAGGGAAACTGAAGAATTTAAATAGCATGGCCCTTATCCTGCTTTGGATACACACAAAAATCTTCTATGTCAGCTAAGGTTTATGTTTTGTTCTTTCAATCCCACATTCTCTTAAATACAGGGCATTCTGCACAATAGTAAATCTGCAGATTAACTTCATGTATCTGTGGCCCAGCTGTCAGAGAAAGAAGAGACATGTCTCTGGAGCTCACTTCCTTTTGTTCTGTACCAGTTTCTCCAGAAATCTCTAGACAGCTTACACTACAACAATTTTTTTTGGCATTACTCTGCTGCAGAGTTTTACTGCCAAATTTACTTCTCTTTTGTAGTCTTTCACATGCAGTTACTCTTGGAAAACCCCAAATAAAACATTGGCATTTAAATTTCTTGGTAATCATGAGTTCTCTAATCTGAGACAGACTTCACTACATTATTCAAGGTAGTGAGCTATCCTTTATTGGAAATGTAGTGATAAATACAAAAAGTAACTGTAAAATTTGGTTCAGAAATCATATAAAATATTTGTTCATTTTGTTTCAGGGAATGTCAGTGTGGGAAGGAAAGAGCTGTCTTCCACTCTTTTGTGGGAATTTGTATTGGAAAGTAGAGATTATTTTATCTCTGCTTAATGTCACACCCAGCATGCTCTTCTCTTCCTTTGTAGAAAAAAATTTTGCAAATGTAGCTGCGTTGACAACCAAGCCTATGAAGTGAGTAGCAACACCAGTTCATCATGGATATTTTTCAACGTTACACAGAAAGTAATTTCTTTTATTATTCTTATACCACTTGGCTATCTTTTTTCTTTTTTTCCCCAGGATGCAATTTGTGTTCTAGGGAAAGGGAAAGCCCCGCAAGAGCTGTGGTTTACTTCCATTTGTTATTGGATTTGGATTCATTTTAGCAGCTAATTCATCCAATCAAAAGCCATCAAGATGCAACATATTTTTTCTTCTTTCAGTGGTTATCTCAGCATTTCTGCCTTAGGCAGTATCTTCCTCGCTTCCAATATACTCCCTTAAACTAATTAACTGACTAGCCCACAATTATATATGCTTCTATTTCAGTAAAGAGGAAGGAAACTTCCAAATTAGATGGACGTCAATTGGGCTGCAACTTCTGTTGAATAAATGTGTATATACAGCAGGAAAATCTCTTCTTTTGCCAAAACTGGATAGGAACTGGTCTTCCTGTCTCTAATGAGCAATCTAAAGGTCAAGAGCCTGAATGGAGACAAATGGTGACATTGTGCCTGATGATTACTTTGTTGATTTGAAATGTAATACAGGAAGTCACTGAAAGCTGTCTGCAAGATGATTATTACTCTTTCATTGCCTCCCATATCATCAAAAATCAACAACATAAAAATATATTTGCCTGAAAAATAATAGTTATAATTGAAAACTGCTAAAACCCTCACCATTTTCCTACACTGTGCAGTGGTTAAATTATTTTCCTTTCCATACAGAATTATATATAAATCCATAAAGATTTTCAATAGGTGGTAGTACAAAAATTAAAAAAAAATTGCCATTATATTTGAATTATACCCACGAAAATTCTAGAGGCAACAGTAGAGGAAGTGATCACACTGGTTAGAATATTTAAAGAAATAAATGTTCTGACACATTTCCTTGGGAGAATATATCTGTAAAAGTTACTAAGAAAGCTCTGTTTTCTGTAAAATAATGTTTAATTACATTCTATTTTGAAATAAAGAAAAAAAGACAATTTGGTATCAAGATGTTTCCAGACTTTGTCTATATTTATTCACTCACTGGCTGTATTAAGCTTTTGTATGAGTTTACTCCATTAATATCAGTCATGCTACACAGAGCAGCACCACATAAATTCTTGTAGATTTTCACTTCTGCATTAGTTTTATTAGCTCACCAGGGAACCTCAGGAGTTTCAGTACTGCTTTGAGAGAACCATAGTTTCAATAATACACCATTTTTCCTTGATGATGCTCTCCTTTGAACCCCCCTCATGCCTGAAAAATATTCACATTTTCCATATTTTTCTCACTTCCTGTTCTGATTGTGTACAGTCCTGTATCCAGGGTGCCTGGAACAAGTCACTGAAAAAGTTTCTTCAAGTGCTTTTGATCCTTTTTCAAACCTCTCTGAGATTCAGTTGGAACTGCACTGTCATTCACATTTGAAAAATCAAGTGTATGAAGAGAATCTGCTATTTGTTCTAGTAACACCCTTTGTTAAGAGACCAGTAACCTTTATGAATGCAAATGAAACAGAAGACTTACACATAAGATTGTCATAGATGAATTAATCCTCCTTAGCAAAGACCAGCCCTTGCTCTTGGATTACATTTTAAGACCACTTCCGTGCCCACTTCCTCTGGCTGATGCTGAGTTTTGAAAATAAGCAAAAAAATTCCAACAATAAACTTTGAGTTGATAATAAAACATAAATGAGATATACCTGGAACTCATCTCAAACCCTGGGCTTTCCATCTGAATAAAAAGCCAAACATTCAATTATTTAGTGGTTATTAGGATAGTTCCACAATATCCCTTCTTTCACATGGCAAGCTTGGGAAAAGCTGTGATATACAGATCAATACTCCTTCTCTCTCACCCCCCTAAATTAGCACTATATTTTGAATTCCAATTCAGCACAGATGAATTTTTATGTTTAAAATACAAACTCTAGCATTATAGACCAGAAAAGTCAAGAAAATTCCATATTTTGAGTCTATTTAATTATCTTATAATAACGTAGTAGGTTTTATTAATTATCAGATGTGATGGATTAAGTGTCTTTAGAAAGTCTTCCCAGGCTTTTTTTTTAAGATGATTAAAATAATGGATCATACAGATTTGAGACACCCCACCTACAGTTTGAGTTTACACAGTTCTTCAGTTAAATCTGATATTAGTGTAAACAATAGAAGTCAACATGGCTCACTGGGACGCGTTGCTATTCTCCGAAAAGCAGAGATGAGGCTTTGGGCTGCTAGAGAAGCACTTTCTTTTTGCAGGATAGAGAGCAAATGAGATGAGGTTGTTTTGAAGCTGTGTGATCAATGTACCTGTATTCTTTATGTACTTGGTTTGTATTCTGCTGATGAGCCAGCTAACTGATTTGATGGGCAATATGAGTTAGGAATACAGCTGAGAAGAAAGCCCTATACAATATTCTTGCCCTTAGAAGTGAAAAGGGGTGGTCCCATGGTGTAATGGTAAGCACTCCAGACTCTGGATCACAAGGTCGTGAGTTCGAGTCTCAGTGGAGACCATACCCGGGCAGTTAAATGCCTCTCTGCCATCCCATCCCGTCAGATCTCGGATGCTCAGCAGGGTCAGCCCTGGTTAGTACCGGGTGCTGTAGACAGTCCTGAGGACTTCACTGTCACTGTCCAAGCTCGCTCGGCCATGGCAGATGGATCTCAGGACTTAAACGGTGGGGCCAGTTCTGCGCACGCTGAGCCTCACCTAAAAAATCCACTGTGCAGGCTCGAAGGGCACACCCCCACCTGGGGTGAGCCCTTCCCAAATCTTTGTTTGCGAAGTTTGGCCATACATACATACAGAAGTGAAAACTCAGGAGGCTGGTGTTTTGTAAGGTGTTACTCTACTGGGAATAAATGCCAGCATGCTAAAATTTTCCCTGTAGTAGACCTCTCAGGGTTCATATTTTGGCTGATCATGAAAGGCCAACAGTTTTCAGAAAGAAAAATGAGTTAATAAACCTACTGGCTACATTTATCTTTCAGAATAAATCACAGCCTCTCAAATTGCTTGTCTCCCTCTCTCCATGTATTATGAACTGGGAACTAACACAGGCCCAAGTGTTGGGTCTGGCTGAGTGCCTTGGTTTCTCCTCTGAAAGGGCAGAGGACAATGTAGCACAAGTATAGGAGTGGCTTTAACAACTGGGCAATGTTTTCCAGCTCTTTTTCTCTATCCAGCCAGCACTCACAGTCTGGGGATGTGTGAAATACAGATTACAATTATAGTTAGACACCATTTCCCACAATTTGGGAGTTTGCGAGCATTCATTATTTTGCATACTTGTTTGGCAGTGATGAGCTGTTAATCAAAGGTGAGCTTTTAATGCTGACACTTTCAGGCAGTCTTGACATTATAAACATCTGCCTGTTCTTTAACACCTGTGCACTCACAATAATTCGGCACTTGCTGGTGTTCACACAGTGTGATTTATGGGCCTGGTTATGGGATTCTGAGAACTTTCAGTGGCTTTAACTGGTGGCCCCATGTGAGCTCCAGGATAAACCATAGTGCTGGGGCCTTGACTGTACTTGAGCACTGCAGTCTGATGCCCCAAAGCGTCTTCCCTCTCTTATCAGTAGTTTGCATCCCACCAACACTGCCTCCCTCCAATGCTGTTGGTTCTGTGGAGTGCAGCCTGTTTTCAAATCATAGAATCATAGAATCATAGAAGCGATTGGGTTGGAAAAGACCTCCAAGATCATCGAGTCCAACCCTTGGTCCAACTCTAGTCCATTTACTAGATCATGGCACCCAGCGCCACGTCCAATCTGTGTTTAAAAATCTCTAGGGATGGTGAATCCACCACCTCTCTGGGCAGCCCATTCCAATGCCTGATTACTCTCTCTGTAAAGAATTTTTTTCTGATATCCAACTTAAATTTCCCCTGG